>BTPG01000008.1:175855367-175928575 GCA_036245525.1 Semisulcospira habei | reverse complement strand
CTTTTGTCATCTGTGTCTGATAAAAGTTCGATATTAAATGCAAGGCGTGCAGTACCAGGAACAATAACGTCACTGGGGCCTAGGTTAGGAAACTTGACAGTAAGGGTTTGGTTTGGATCTATAGTACTAGGATTGTTAGTGATGACAATTGATTGTCTAATGCCCTTAACACCAAACGGTTCACGTAGTTTTCTGTATGGGTCTAACTTTGATCCGTAGGACTGTGCCATTTTTATTATGCACAATAAAAAAAATTAAATTAATAAAAACAATGGCAGCGGGAGGATTTAACCATGATGATATTGAAATGGATGACATGAATGACTATGATACTGGTGCAACAGATATGACTGGAATGGCTGGTACAAGGAATACTTACAGTTTACGCCACGAACTTTTAGAAAGCAAAGTGAACTCGTTTTATGATCATGTTGGTGACCGCCCAGACAACATAGATCCTAATCAGTTTGAACTTGATAACAAGGGCCATTTATATTTAAACACTGTTGACAAAGGAAAAGTACAATTGACTAACAAAAGAGACACTGGTAAGTTTAGAGCTTTAAGTACAATCAAAAATGAAGGTGGTGTTGGCGCGTTGCGTCAACTTGGTATTGGAGATAAACAGTTGCTAGTGCTCTTCATGATGCGCAAACAAGACTGCCGACGGGACAAGAAATTGAAATGGCAGCAGTAACAAGCCTGCCAGAAATAGCAAACACAGTAATACAAGAAACTTCATTTACAGAAGGGCAAATAAATGAGGCTATGAAAACAATGGGTGACTCTCCTTTGACAATGCGGGAGTTAGTGGGGTTGGATAAAACACTGCAGTCAATCAGAGGTGAGCTTGTGAATAATGTAGCCAAACTAGGCGAGCTTGATAATCACATAGAATGAGAAAAAGAAAAACTAGCTAAAGCTGATGATGAGAATTATGACACAGAAATGAAAGAAAGAATACAACACAGATTAAATGATTTGCAGATAGAAAGATCAGCGCGGCTAGAAGTGATTGAAATTGGAAAAGAAAAACTAAAAACACAGATTAACAGAATTAGGGAAACTATTCAGAAAATACTTCACGAAGACACAACTTTGGCTGAAAGATTGAAAACACTTTTCAGAGAGCAGGGTATCACAATTGTGAGTTTAATTACTGCTCTTGGATTTATTATCAGTACTGTTGTGTTAGCTGTAATGGGTGGACCAGGTGGTAGCGCTCTGGCCCCTCCAGCACCACCAACTGATCCAAAAGATTTACAGTCGTAGGTAAAGAAACAACTGTCTCATATATCAGACTTACTTAAGAAATTAGCTGTAAAAGCGATGGATGTGCTGCCTGGCATTTTAGGCTCACTTGTCAGTTGGATGATAAATACTGCAGCGAAGGTAGTTGGCTTTATGGCAGAACTTGTGTGGGTCTTTTTGGTGACAGTAGGAGGGTTAATGGTGGGTTATTTAATGAAACAGGTAAAGAAGTAATATTCCTACTCCAGTGAGACCTATTGTCAATGCTGTTTTCTCGGAATCATGTGTGGAGTCAGGGGACTGAAGTATTACAGCTTGTGTTAATACCGGGGCAGGGGAAGTAACCGCCTGTAATGGTTTTAACAACTGTACATGCGCAGTTGTTCCTCCTAAGTTTACAGATTGATTGAGACCGAGTTTTTGACCAACACCTGCAACTATTATTTCATTATTATAATTTGTTATTGTTCCCATTTGGAGTTGAAGATCAGACGACAACATGTATAACCCGATACCAACTACAAAGTCAACTTTTGATCTCGCATATCTGAGAACGTCTTGATAGCGCTTTATGCTTGACGGGAGATTAATTACTGAGTTGATCGAATCTTCAAGATTTGCGAGAAACTGTTTTTGAGATTCAAAATTCTTATTCAAAATATTCGATTTTGTTAATGATTGTGCACCTAGTAAACACCAGACATATGTTCTGATAGATTCATTTACGCGCTCCACTCCCGCATGAGTAAACCCGTCCTGTCTAAGATAAATGTGGTCCAGGCATTAGACTGTTTCTGTTCTATTGATCCTAACCATACTTGTGATTTTGATGAGAATGAAGTGTAACCAGGGTAATAATCTTGTGGGTATTGTCTGTGACTCATAGCGTAATACAATGTACCCATGCCATTGTGATCATCAAGTTTTTGTGTGAAGTCATACCCGGCACGGGGGCTTATGTTAAACTCATTACAAATCCGTTCAAACGCTTTCATATCCATGGGGTTGTTATACCTGTTGAAACTAGATTCAGTTGGTAGTGGGGTATGCAGTTCTGACAGTATTCTTCTAAGCTGGTAATAAGTGTGGAAACGATAGACAGACTTAATCAGTTTGTTTCGGTGATTCAAATGGTCTGTAAAAGAAATGCCACATCCTGTAGTACTACACAGTATAGCAAAGTTGAGTTGGTTTTGAAACATCTGTAGTGGACTTGAAGACCACTTTCTTGCAGTAGCATCGTCTGTTATTGGAGGGTTTAGATAGAGAAGCGACAATAGTTTTTGAAATTCTCATGAGATCTGTGGAAGCTGTGAAAGAAGCAGATATCGCACAGGGAATCAAACTTACGTGGGATAGCTCAGTAGCAGAGTCAACAAAGGTTGTTATTGCTATTAGAAAAACCAATACAGATTTTGAAGTTTCAAGTAGTGTCCCTGCTGTTAAGGTAGTGATCGATAAACAAATTTTTGTTTGTCTAAGTTTCATAAACCTGGAACATATAGATCTTGTTTCATTTTATTATGCTAGCAAATTGTATACCTTTGAAGAGTTGCAAAATAAATTAGAAGATTAAATTTTAAAAATATTTGCCACAAAAAATGCCACCACTGTATCCGCAAATACCGCCTGAGCCGCTTGATCCTATTGTTCCAGATAGATCATTACAGGCAGACTCATTCCGATTAATGAATATTACAGAAGCGTTGAAGTATTTGGAAGGAGAACAGGCAAAATACTCCCGGTGCAAAAGACAATATAAAACGGTTTTCAATTCTGTGCACAACACTTCAATGGCCGTGGGTGTGGTTTCAGCTGGATTATCTGTAGGAGGTATAGCTCTGTTTGCAACGGGAGTGGGAAGTATCATAGGAATTGCTATTGAAGGTGTTGGCCTTGCCACAAGCCTGGCATGTTTTGGTATGGAGGCCCTTAACAAAAGATTTTATACAAAGTTGCAAAAGCATGAAGCCTTGAGTACGCTTGCAGCAGCTAAGCTGAGCAGTATGAAACTTATTATCAGTAAGGCTTTAGAGGATAATCAAGTTGACGATCACGAATTTAAAAGAGTGCAAGATGATTTGGCCAATTACAAACAACAAAAGTCTGAAATACAGAATAAGATGCGTAATCAACCCGTGAACATTGAAGAGCTAAAGAAATCTTTTTTAGAACAAGGGAAAAAGATAGGTTTAGAAGAAACTATGAAAAAGGTTCATGGACTTATAAGCAATTGACGATAGGTTTTGGTAATCCATTATTTTTGTCATACACTTCGCAAAGAGATGTCATGCCTTTCACGTCTGCCCATCTAACACCATCTGCCCCTCCACCAGAGTACTAAAAAAAGTTTTCTTGTTGTCCTTGTAACTTGAGAAATCTGACCGAGTGTCTTATTGTCTGAAGTCAAGAACTTATAAGAACTTGTGACAACTAACTTCAAAGTTAACGTCAAAGTTACTTGTAAGTTGTAGGTAACTTTGAAATTAGTTATCAAGTAAGATCATAAGTTATTCACAGGTCCAAGCAAAGCTGTGTTATTTTTTTTATTTTTCATTATAAAATGAACCAAGATGAATTACTTCTTCTAAGCGATGTCTGTGCTGTAGAAAACAAAGACTTAGACTTGAAAAACGTCTTCTCTCTGTAGTTGTTTCCGGAAAATCAAAAGCTTTTCTTGGTAAACAATACATGACAGAAGACATAGAATCTCTTACCGCTGACCAAACTACATTCAAAATATGAAAATCACATTGCTTCACTAATGACTCATGATTTGAGTCGATCTCTTGTATGCCTATACACAAAAGCAGTGAGTCACTTCCTACCTGTTGATAGTGACAGTCTTTCACATGATTTAGAAAGCAACCCCATAGTTTCAAGTTCAGTCGGCAAATTAGCATGCCTTATGTTTTACAAGTTTGGGAATTACCTTGCACCTGTGGTAACCTTACTTGTTACTAGTAGTCATATTGATTTTTCTAAAATAAATTTTAAATTAGAAGAAAATGGACGAGACCCAGACGACTCCACATCAGAGTCCTGTCTTGACACAAGTTCAAACGGTGACTAAGGTTAAAAGTCCAGGTCGAATAGAGGCTGGGAAAAGATTAGCTGAATTTAACAGACAAAAAAAAAATTACAGCTTCAGACATTAACACAAAAGACTGACACACCATCAACAGCACCAGTGTCACTACCGTCACACCCCCAACAAAGTGAGAGACAAACAACTGAGTCTAAACCTGAAACAACAAAATATATACAGTGGAGTCCAGTTAACACGAACTCGCTTAACACGAATTTCCGGTTAACACGAACTGTTTTTGCATTCCCAGCCGACGGCCTTCTTATTCTGTATTAAAATTTCACTGATAACACGAAATGCTTAACACGAAATTTCGCTTAACACGAAGCTGTTTTCGGTTCCCAACCAGAGCAGTTTCACTATTATTCACCTGTTTAACACGAACACAGATTCCAGTCTCAAACACCGAAAACCAATTCATGAAAGGGGCACTGCACGTGTCACTCTCGTGCTGTAGTAAACATGACACAGATCAGAACGAACTCGAGCCTGTGATTGGCTGAATAGCCTTCAGTTGTTGTAATCCATCTTCTCATTGGCTAGAGTTTCTGAACTGTATTCATGCATCATTCGTGTACCAAAAACAACTCAACACTCCCTCACTTCAGTTAACCACCGATCGTGGCTACCCCCTAGGTAAAAGAGAAGTCGATTATGCTTGAAGTGAAAAAACAAGATTAATGAGATCCACGATTGTCTCTCTACACGGGCTGTCAATAACGCAAGACAGACTTCGATCATGGCGTTCTTTTAAATTACTTTGATCATATTGCTTTTACCAATGCGAGATTGTACTTCAGCCCGTGTTGCTTTTACTTTATAATGGATTTTACATTAAATACGTGAGCTGTACACGTCTCCTTGTGTTTTCATAGCGAGCTGAAGGTAAGGTAAGCATATTTAGTACGATAATATGCACTTTTAACCTCGTACTCATTCATGCACGCATCTCTTTCGTTTTCCTTGCCGAGAGGGCCGTGATCAATTTTGAGGCCATATTGGTTAACACGAAATAGTTTAACATGAAGTGATTTTCCGTGTCCCCAGAAATTCGTGTTAAGCGGACTCCACTGTAGTTGCTGGATTTGTTGTCGGATTTGGTTACGTAGGTTACCAATTATACAAAAAATACAAACCACAGACTCAAACAGTGTCCAAAAAATCAAGCACTCTAAAAATAAAAGAAGTAGTCGCCACATTACCAGCAACACCCAAAGCCGTGGACCCATTTTACATGCAGTAAATAAATTTATTATTTTAATTTTTGTGGAATAAGAAAATGAGCGACACAAAGAACATAATGAACCTTGTCTATCACTCTGCTGTAATAAGCGGGCTAACAGTTGCTTATTCTATGCTGGGGAAAAGTCTTCTCAAAATGAAATCAGCAGACTTGAGTAGATTAGACTTCGAAGACAGTGCTAAGCTAGTAGCAGTTGTCACAGCATCAATTGCCACAAAAGACCTTCTCGTCAAGCAAGGAATTATTCCAGAAAATGTTTCTATGTAAATAAAAAATATGGCAACTATAGCTATTATGATTCGTGGCGCCGTTGTTAACGCACTTGCATTTAGTGGATCAAACTATCTCTTTCAAAAATGGGTAGAGAGGAATCTGCAGAAGAAATGAAGCGTCACAATGAGGCGTCTGAAAAACTAGCTCAAGCCCAACAAGATTATGAGAAGAATAGAATTGAGAAACTTGATTTCATTAATGAAAAACTCAGGCTTGCGTGGTGGTCTATGCTTTCATGGTGCTGGTGGTGCGTGGCTGCACAACTGCAACTCGCTGTATGCATCGATCCACATGTAGGTTGTACGTACAACGCATTCTGTTTTCTGTTTGGACATACTGCTACTTTGTGGGGTCCTCCACAATTGAAACATTCGATCTTAAATGACACTCTGTTCTTGACCGATTGATTTTCGTGTTTGTTTGGTGATCTATTGACACGCAATTCCTGCTCACTATGATCCCTTTTAGGTGACAAACTATCTCTGTGTCTAAATCTGTCCCTGTTGTTATCCCTGAACATACTTCTATTCTCATGTCCCCTGTTTCCTCTTGACACCTCGTAGGTTTCTGCTGCTTCAGTAGCCTCATCTACGTTAGCTGGTCTTCTGTCTCGTACGAACGTAGCTTGCTCTTTTGGTAGTGCGTCCAAAAAGGTATCCACTGCCAATAATTCTACAATACTGTCAAAGTTCTTTTCTCTCCCTGAAAGTTCAATCCATCGGGTTATCCATTGCATAATCAGATTCATGAGTTCTCTGGCTGTTTCGTCATTTTTCTTCCTGGCATTCTTCAGTTTTTCTCTGTACTCTTCTGATGTCAAACGGAACTTCTTCAGCCATTCTTTGCGAATCTGTTCGAAATCTTCTAAATCAACATGCTGCATGTGCGTGACAGCTTCCGCTGCTTTCCCCTTTAGCAATGCGATCAGGTGTAATCCCCATTCGTCATCTGGAATACGCTCTGCTCTCATGACCTTTTCAAATTTCCATAGAAAGACTTCTAAATCATCTCCGTCTTCAAAAAATGGTAACTTGATTTTAATCCTGCGTCGATCTTGCGCGTTGTTGTTTCTGTTCTGTTCTCCTTCTATACGCTGACCTTCTGCCTGAATTTCTAATTCTCTCAAATGGGTCTGACGCTCGGCTTCTCGCTCTCGTCGTTCCGCTTCTCGTTCTTGCCGCGCTAACTCCGCTTCTCGTTCTTGCCGCGCTAACTCCGCTTCTCGTTCTTGTCGTGCTAACTCCGCTTCTCGTTCTTGTCGCGCTAACTCCGCTTCTCGTTCTTGCCGCTCTGACCAACGTTTTTTCTCATCCAGAACATATGCAGTTAAGTCGTTCCCCGCTAAACTCAATAGTTCTCCTTCTTCTTTCCAAGCCTGCATCCTGGTTTTCATATCTGGTTCTTGTTCCATTTCTGATCTGCTAGGATTCTCAGATCTTGTTCTACTACTTCTTGTATCGGGCATGACGGCTAAGTTTGTTTGTACTGCCCAGAATCCGTGCAACAACAACAACAAAATGACTTCAACTATTGCTTGTTTATAAGCTGTCGATAACCATTTATCAACATGAACTTTTGTTGATCTGTCAACAAGTTTTGGCGTAACCCGTTTTACAAAAGGACAAAACAAATGCGAAATAAAAATATATATATATATATATATATATATATATATATATATATATATATATATATATATATATATATATATATATTACGCTGCGGAAGTTATACCTCTACAGATTATCAAGGGAAGTATCACCACAACCTACACTCTGTACTTGTATGACAATCCGCGCAATCGGTTAGTCTCCACTAACTCTTTTTATGAAAGGACAAAACAAATGCGAAATAAGAAAATCTAATACACTGCGGCAGTTATACGTCTACAGATAATCAAGGAAAGTAATAATATCAAACCTTACTCTGTACTTGTATGACAATCCGCGCAATCGGTCAGTCTCCACTAACGCTGACAATCGAACACAACTCGGTACCTGAATAAACGGAAGGGATGAATATAATGATGGCGAAGCTTCGGAGCTTGAATGCCGCCCGATGTTAAACAACGCCCTCCAACCGCCCACAGGTTATCCAGCAATTCCGAGTGTCCTTTGGTAATGACAGAAAATTACAATGGTGCGTAAATTTAGACTACTCTAAAAAATTACACAGTAAGTAACCTGAACCGATAACGCTATCGTTATACTATTGGTCAAGCCAAAGCTTACGTGCCAGTGTAAATAGATACAAATATCCGTGGCTCGAATCGCCAAGATTAATTCCCAATCGTTCTCACAAATTGTGATCCCGACTCTGGAAATAACCGTGGTTCGAATCTACGGCCGAGCCCCCAAATTATTGTCACACCAGGGAGGAAGAGTATATACCACACGGAATATCTGGATATTTAGTTCGATTTTAATGATTTGATTTTCTCATTCGTACGACAAACAATAGACAAGACGTACACAAACCTACGCACTATTCGCTCAATTCATACATGCACCTGTAAAATACGCACACGCTTAACCATTCGCACAATGTTCACAGCACTAACCACACATCCTACACTTATTGTTCCACTAAGATGTCACATCTCAATGTCTGTCGAAAATAACCGACACTAATTAATGCTTAGATCCTCGAACGATCAAACAGTTTGATTACTCCGACCGTGAATAAAGATGAATGTAGCGTCGCTGCTTGTTGGAATAAAGATGAATGTAGCGTCGCTGCTCGTTGATTCAGTCACACCACTGGTCGAATAATCGCACTGTCTCTCACGATGGCACGTCGAAGCTCCACACGCACACCGTCTGGATCAACTGGACTATCTCGTACACCACGTTGATTAATTACATTTCCACATGAAGCATACACAAATCCAACTTCTCAGCTGGTGATAAGGGGCATCTATACAACATATAAAACGTATCTCTCCATAAGACATCCGCCATTGCTTAAAAGATACTTCCGCCGGAATGACGACACTGTAGCGATGACGACCGCAAACGGCTTCCGGACGTTGTCGCCGATTCCCGATCGTTTCCGACTCGAATAAAATATCGTAACAACAATCAATTCGAAATACCATGCACACCCACGAATACGACATATTCCTGCACAACACATAACCTCTCAATTCAATCCGAATCATTACAAAATCAAACCGGCTCAACGAAACGATCATTCGATTCATCCCCGCGCGCCGATCGCCAGATGACACCACAAACTCACCGATGCGCGCCGAATGTCACACAGTTCCGAACTAGAGCCGAACAACTAATACACTTTTCGAATCTACTACTTAACAAACGCGAATCAGCTATATAATAAACAAATACATACCCAAAGATGCGTGAAGTAAACCTTCGACTGTTTCAGGCCTGTCTGCCCATCTTGGCCGTTGGACAAGGTCCTGGTACTCGTTACTCTAATCAGTCAATCTGGTTACTAGTCGTAGTTCTTAAACTACATAATTTTATGTACCACTGTACTGAGCATTCTGCTCTCAATCGTCTATTCTACCATAGACCATAACACGGCATTTCTCTGCCCACTACACCTCACAAAAAAACAACTTTTAACTCGAGAGCAAAATCTCTCCTGACTGACTGTCTTCCAAACGATTCACAGTGACGTAACTCTTCAAACCAACATCCTACGTCACATGTTCCAAACACACATCTTACGTCACATGTTCTTGACGTCACTAAAAAGTACATGCCCCCACCACAACACACAACATAGAATGAAATTCCTTCCCAGAAGAGAATACTGCATAATGATTAAAATAAATTGTGACAAAGGTCATGCACAGCATACATTTTCTAATGTCGATGACGCGATCAAAGAATACTTTCTTGTTACTGGCGAAGACATGACCATCCCACGACCAAAACTTAGCGACTATTACCAACCAAGCCCAGAACAAAAAAATGGAGAAATAATATTTGTTCTAGTAGGAATGACATTAGTATATTTTACAGAAGTTTTTATTGCTAGAAGAAATGACAGACGTCGGAGCTAAACTATCAAAAATATATTACTGTCTTGTTGGTTACTGGAAAGGAAAAACCGCAATAGAAAAATTACATGCTGCTGTGGGTGGGGATGTCACACTCAAACAAATAAAACAGTGGCTACAAAAACAAGCAATTTGGCAAATATATCTTCCTGCTCCAAGAAAAATAACAAGACCTCATTTTGTAAACACTATTCCTAATGACACCCATCAAATGGATCTCCTGTTCCTACCACACGATACAATAAGAAAGAAACGATACAAGTATGCATTAAATGTTGTCGACATAGCTTCAAGGTATAAGGATGCCGAACCCATAACTGATAAAAATGCTAGTACAGTGGCCACTGCGTTAACAAAAATATATAGTCATGGTCCTTTAAAATTTCCTAGGCTTGTGCAGGTTGATGACGGATCTGAATTTAAAGGGGCTGTTAATCAGTTATTTGCAAAGCATGGCATACTGGTCATGCCATCGTAGCTGTTCTTGATCAGGCGGATGAGCTTTGTGGGTACACCGTAGTGTCGTAGGAGTTGCCACAGAGTCTCTCGGTCCACACTGTCAAATGCTTTCTCATAATCCACAAAGTTGACGTACAGCGGGGAGCTCCACTCCAGAGACTGTTCCACGATGATGTGGAGAGTGGATATCTGGTCTGTACATGATCGGTTTTTCCTGAATCCTGCTTGCTGGTCTCTTAGCTGGGGGTCAACGGAGCTCTTCATTCTCTCTAGGATGATCCTGTTGAAGACCTTTCCTGGTACTGACAGCAAGGTGATTCCTCTGTAGTTGGAACACTTGCTGAGGTCGCCTTTCTTGGGAAGCTTGATTAGGTACCCTTCCTTCCAGTCAGCCGGCATCACCTCCTCTTCCCAGATCTTTCCAAACAGTGGGTACAGCATCTCCACTGTTGTCTCTAGGTCTGCTTTCAGAGACTCCGCTAGGATGCCATCTGGGCCTGCTGCTTTGCCGTTCTCCAAAAATGCCACTGCTCTTCTGATCTCTTCCCGGCTGGGTCTGTCACAGCTGATGGGTAGGTCGGCCTCTGCCGGCTGGATGTCTGGGGGGTCGGGTGGGCTAGGTCTGTTCAGTAACTCTTCAAAATACCCGGCCCATCTGTCGAGTTGGTCTGCTCTGTCTGCAATAGGCTTACCTTCTTTGTCTTTTACTGGTCTTTCTGTATGGCCATACTTGCCTGACAATCTTCTGGCAATGTCGTAGAGCTGTTTCATGTTGCCGCTGCCTGCTGCCTTTTCTGCCTCTGCTGCCAGGCTGTCTGTGTAGGCCCTCTTGTCTGCCCTGATACTCCTCTTCACCTCGCGGTTGGCTTACGAGTATTCCCCCTGTGCCCTTACGTTGGCTGCTCTCGTGCGACTGTTGTTGACAACTGCTTTCTTCTGCTTTTTCACTTCTATCTTCTTCAAGGTCTGTGTCCTTGTGATGGTGTTTCCTGAACCCTACAGTGTCTTTGCAGGTTGAGTTCAGCGCCTCTCTAACTGCCTTCCACTGCTGCTCTGTGGTGACCGCCTCCTCTTCATTTACTAGTTCCTGTAGCGCTTGAAACCGGTTGGACAGCACCAGTTTGAACTCTTCTCTAACTCTAGTTTCTCTCAGGAGGCCTACATTATAGCGCTGTCTTCTTGTTGTCTCTGTGCGGCTTTTCTTTCGCTTGAGATTCTTAAGGTAAGCAGATGGTGGTCAGAGGCGACATCTACTCCCCTCCTCACTCGAACATCTTGAAGGGATCTTCTAAATTTCTTGGTAATGCAGATATGGTCTATTTGGTTCTCTGTTGTATGGTCAGGTGAGACCCAGGTTGCTTTGTGTATTCTTCTGTGTGGGAAGATGCTGCCTCCAATGACAAGTCGGTTTAGAGCACAAAAGTCTACAAACCTCTCCCCGTTCTCACTCATCTCCGAGCCTAGTCCCTGTCTCCCCATCACCTCTTCGTATCCGGTGTTGTCCTCCCCTATTTTGGCATTAAAATCGCCCATGACGATGGTGATGTCTCGCTCCACACATTTGTCCAAGGCACTCTGGAGTCGGTCGTAGAACTCTTGTTTCTCTTCCTCGTCACTGTCATTAGTGGGCGCATAACACTGGATGACGTTCAGCTTGAGCTTTTTCTTAGTTCTAAAGGCTGCTGTGATAATTCTTGGCCCAAGAGGTTCCCAGCCCATCAGCGCTCTCTGTGCCACTGGTGACAGCATGAATGCTACTCCTTCTGTATGGGGGGCATTCTCCTCTTCATGACCTGAATACAGAATCATCTCCCCACTTAACAGCCTTTTCTGGCCAGACTGCGTCCATCTGGCTTCACTGATACCTAGCAGGGAAAGGTTGTACTTTTGCATTTCCGCTGCTATCTGGGCGGCCTTGCCGCTCTGGTACATGGTCTTGACGTTCCATGTGCCCATGGTTGTATCCCTGGATAGAGAGAGGCGGCTCGGTCCTGTGGCTTCCGAAGACTTCCGGCTTTCACCACAGGACGTCATAAGTCTTCTGGTAGAAGAACCTTCCTCCTCCAGGAAAGGAATTACTGTTAGTCTTTTCGTCGGCGTTTTTGTATCTATTTCCTTTTTTGCAGGGTAGGGAAGCTAGGAGGACCAGGGGTTTTCTGTCGGGGTCACCTTCCCTTAGACCATGTTGGTTCACGGCACCTTCTTTCATTCGGTGCACCCCTTTCATGAGGGAACCCTATCCACCACCCAGGGGACGCGCCTCAACGCCATATGGTCCCAGCGCGAGGATTTGTCACAGTATGACATAACAAAGATAACAAACTATATTATGACTCTTGACCGAAACGACGCTAAGGGTTGGATCTTTGAAGTAGACCTGGAGTACCCACACCATCTACACGATTACCACAATGATTATCCCTTAGCTGTTGAGAAAATGAGTACGACGTGGAAAAAAGAAGACACCAAACTTGTACCAAATCTTAATGACAAATTCAATTACATTTGCCATTATCTCTTGTTGCAGTTTTACATTAGACATGGATTAGTACTAAAGAAAGTTCACAGAGGCATTCAATTTGATCAGAGTGCTTTCATGAAAGATTACATAATGAAAAACACAACATTGCATGCCAGAGACGGCAACACTGCATTTGACAAAGACTTCTTTAAACTTATGAACAATGCCTGTTTTGGCAAGATGATGGAAAATCCTCATCACAGCAAAGATGTGAGACTGGTCACAACTGAATTAGGTGCAATTAAACTTACAGGCAAGCCCCAGTACACAGGGTACAAAGAGTTTCATTCATCATTGTATGCAGTGTCACTCAAAAAAAAAAGATTGTTAAACTGGACAATTCATTGGTATGGCAATTCTTGAGTTGTCAAAACTGTTAATGCTTGAATTTTATTATGATTACTTCAAACCAAAGTATCCTGAGTGCCGACTGCTATACACTGACACTGACTCTATGATTATAGATGTTCCTACTGAAGACTTTTATGAAGACATGAAAACAGAGTTACTTATGTATGACACGTCTGACTATCCTAAGGATCATCCATTATATAGCACACAAAACAAGAAAGTGCCTGGCAAGTTTAAAGATGAACTGAATGGAGTGCCGATAGTTGAGGACGTTGGACTGAGATCAAAAATGTATTCTATACTACATCAGAAAGGTAGTCAGTCGAAAGCCAAAGGTATCAAAAAACAGCAATTAAAAATAAAGACATCCGTCATGAACATTATAAGCAAGTATTAGATGGAGCATTAATGCCTGATTATCCAAACAAGTCACTGAGATCAAACAAACATAATATTGAAATGATCCAAACACATAAAAAGTCACTGGCAGTTGGGGACACAAAACGTGTTTTTTATAGTAAGGGGAAGGCTTATGCGCCTGGCCATTACAGACTTAAGTTATCTGAAGAAATAGCCGATGAACTGGTCGAAGAATTAATCGACGAGTTAGTTGTTGAAATGAGTAACAGTGTCTGGGGGAATAATCTGTAATTCTTCTCTAACAAATGCCCTCTGCGGGGCTGGTTCGTACAGGTAATATATTGACGCGACAGCTCCAGGGATTATTTTTTTATATTGTGTACGGACGTAGACCAGATGGGGTCGGTTGCTCTGTGTCTGACATCATTCTCAGACTCAATGGGTTGATATAGATACCTCGTTTTGTAAACAAACTTGTGTCTGGCGCCGGTGGGGTTGTTTTTGGCTCTGTAATTGTTTTCAATTTAATAGCATCTGTGGGTTTTACATGTCCTTCATTATTCATTGCTTTTATCACATGTGGTAATCTCTTTACCCATTCAGTGTTATGTGTGTCATGCATGAGTTCCTTAGAATACTGGTAACTGAAAAGTCTTTCTGATAATTGCTTGTTGAAAATTTCTACAATTGCCTGTGATCTGTGAATGCCTGGAATGCCGCGTCTAACCAGTACGCCATGCTTCGCAAATAACTGATTAACGGCACCCTTGAATTCAGATCCGTCATCAACCTGTACGAGCCTGGGGAATTTCAGAGGACCTCTTTTATAGATACTTGATAATGCTGACGCAACTGTACTGGCAGTTTTGTCAGTTATAGGCTCGGTGTCCTCATACCTTGAAGCAATGTCGACAACAGTCAGTGCGTATTTGTAACGCTTTTTTCTTATTGTATCATGTGGTAGGAACAGGAGGTCCATTTGATGCGTGTCATTTGGTGTAGTGTTTTCAAAATGAGGTCTTATTATTTTTCTTGGAGCAGGTAAGTATATCTGCCAAATTGCTTGTCTCTGTAACCAGTGTTTTATTTGATTGAGTGTTACATCTCCGCCCACGGCTACGTGTAATTTCTGAATAGTGGTTGCTTCTTTCCAGTACCCAATTGGGGAGTAATATATTTTTGATAGTTTAGCGTTTGTAATTTTTTCTAGCAATATAAAGTCCAGTAAAATATACAAATGTCATTCCTACTAGAACAAAGATTATTTCTCCGTTTCTTTGTTGTGTACTTGGTCGATAGTAGTCGCTAAGTTTTGGTTTTGGGATGGTCATGTCTTCACCCATGACAAGATAGTATTCACGAATTGCTTTGTCGGTATTTGAAAATGTATGCTGTGCGTGACCTTCAAGTCTGAGTTTTTCATTGATAAAATCAAGTTTTTCTATTCTTTGCTTCTCATAATCCTGCTGGGCTTCAGCAAGTTTTTCAGATGCTTGATTATGTCATTTCAATTCTTCTGCTGATTCCTCTCTACCTACTTTTGAAAAGAGATAGTTTGATCCACTGAATGCCAGTGCGTTAACCATCGCACCTCCAGTCATAATAGCTATTGTTGCCATATTATTTTATTTACATAGAAACATTTTCTGGAATAATTCCTTGCTTGACAGGAAAGTCTTTTGTCGCAATCAAAGCTGTAACAACTACAATTAGCTTAGCGCTGTCTTCAAAGTCTAATCTACTCAAGTCTGCTGATTTCATTTTGAGTAGATTTTTTCCCATCATAGAGTAAGCTACTGCTAGTCCGCTTATTATGGCAGAGTGATAGACAAGGTTCATTAAATTCTTTGTGTCGCTCATTTTCTAATACAAGAAAAATTAAAATAAAAAATTTATTTATTGCATGAAAATGGGTCAATGGCTTTGGATGCTACTGGTAATGTGGTGACTTCTGGTTTTGTTTTTGGAGTATCTAATTTTTGGGACACTGTACGAGTCTGTGGTTTGTATTTTTTTTTATAATTGGTAACCTACGTAACCAAATCCGACAACAAATCCAGCAACTATATATTTTGCTGTTTCAGGTTTAGACTCAGTTGTGAGTCTTACACTTTGATGGGAGTTTGTTGGTTCTGACAGTCCTGACGGTGTTGGCTTTGATGGTCCTGACGGTGTTGGTATTGACACTGGTCCTGATGCTGCTGACAGCGGGTCAGTTACATGAGTCTTTTCTGTTAGTGCCTTAAGCTGTAATTTGTTTTTGTCTGTTATATTCTGTTAATCTTTTTCCAGCCTCAACCCTTCCTGGGCTTTCAGTCTTAGTCACCGTTTGAACCTGTGTCAAGACAGGACCGGGACTCGGTTGTGGAGTCGTCTGGGTTTTGTCCATTTTCTTCTGCAGTAAAATTTTATTTTCGAAAAATCAATATGACTCCCAGTAACGAGCAAAGTTACCACAGGTGCAAGATAATTGCCAAACTTGTAAAACATGATGCATGCTAATTTGCCGATTGAACTTGAAACAATAGGGTTGCTTTCAAGGTCGTATGATAGACTGTCTGTGTCTACAGGTAGAAAGTGACTCACTGCTTTTGTGTATAGACAGACAAGAGATCGACTTAAATCACGAGTCATTAGTGAAGCGATATGATTTTCATATTTAGAATGTAGTTTAATTAGTTCATCAGCCATGAGGGATTCTATATCTTCTGTCATGTATTGTTTTCCGAGATACGCTTTTGATTTGCCTGAAACAATTACAGAGGGAAGACGCTGTTTTTTCGAGTCTAAGTCTTTGTTTTCTACAGCGCTGATGTTGTTTAGAAGAAGTAATTCGTCTTGATTCATTTTATATGTAATTTAAAAAAAGTAAAACAAAAAACAAAATTGCAGGTAATTTTGAAATTTGTTATCAAGCAAAATCATGTTTTTCTAGAAAGTACATAACAGTAACTTCATACGTTTACACCACTCAGTTATATAGTCAGTAAATTTTTAAGTTTACCCAAGACAAGACTTGTCTGTCCTATTTAGGGCTATTATCATCTCGCAGTGGATTTATGAATGACATGCTTCACAGATTAAGAGACCCTTGCCACTCTAACTAGACATGATACCATATCGGTATTTATAATGACCTGTAAAGCTATTCATACGAAAAGGGAAAGAGTAACTTAAAACAATTAAATGTGACGCGTGTTGCTGTTCACTTTTATTCAGTCTTCTGCATACGGGCAATACCATACGCATCATGTGCGGCGACATATGTGTCATATGAAACATACACCATAGACCCAAAAAGATGTAGTCAAACCTCCTCCACACACAAATAAACAAACACTAACACAAACAAACAAACACACATACAGGCAAACACACGTACACACACAAACATTAACATACGGTGTGTGTGACGAGACTGATTTCGGTGCAAACAGGCAGGTGTTCATGACTCATTGCTGACGACAGCTTTACATGTTAAATGTACACTGGATTAAAAAGACAGGTACGTATGTAACGAACGCATTTCGTACATGTTTGGGTAGGAAGACGTTATGACGTCATTAGCAGTTGGACCGGAGGTTCACAACAGGCAGTGTAGAGGTGAGCAATGTTCACATGTGGTAATGTAGAGGTGAGCAATGTTCACTTGTGGGAGTGACAGTGTTGTATCGTGAACTGTTGTTAGTCAGAGATGTCATATCAGCCGAGTTGAGCGGACGTGTTCGTTGGTGCTCGGAGAAAGAATTCTTCTAGATATAGCTGTATATAGAATACAGGTATTTATTATTGTTATTATCGGTATTTATAATGACCTGTAAAGCTATTCATACGAAAAGGGAAAGTATTGTTTTTTATGAATTATTATGACTAGAGTGCAGAAGGGCCCATGTTTGAAGGAAGTGCGATGGCTCGTGTCAATACTTGTTTGGTCATGTAATTATTATATGTGATATATATGTGAGCTGCTTTTTGCTGATGATGCTGCCCTCGTTGCACACACAGAGAGAGCCCTGCAGCGCATCACGTCTTGCTTCGCAGATGCTGCCCAGCTCTTTGGACTCGAGGTCAGTCTGAAAAAGACAGAGGTCCTCCATCAGCCGGCACCCAAGACAGTGTATCGCCCTCCTCACATCACCATTGGCGAGTCTGAACTAAAGTCAGTGCACCAGTTTACTTACCTTGGCTGCATTATCACGTCGGACGCCAAGCTGGACAAGGAGCTTGACAGCAGGCTGGCAAAAGCGAACAGCGCTTTCGGGCGACTTTTCAAGCGGGTGTGGCACAATCAACAGCTGAAAACAGGCACCAAGATCAGCGTGTACAGAGCTGTGGTCCTCACCACCCTGCTGTATGGTTCCGAGTCCTGGGCCCTCTACCGCAGCCAACTACGACTCCTCGAACGCTTCCACCAGCGCTGCCTGCGTACCATCCTGGGCATTCACTGGAGTGACTATGTCACTAACGTCGAGGTCCTTGAACAGGCTGAAACTGTGAGCATCGAGGCTTTGCTGCTGCGGACACAGCTCCGCTGGGCGGGGCATGTCTCCAGGATGGAGGATCATCGCCTACCAAAGATCACCCTGTTCGGCGAGCTTGCTACTGGACACCGTGACAGAGGGGCACCAAAGAAGAGATACAAAGACTGTCTCAAGAAGTCACTTAGTGCCTGCCAAATCGACCACCACCAGTGGTCTTCGCTTGCTGCGGACCGTGACACCTGGCGCTCCACCATTTACAAGGCAGCTGTCTCCTTTGAGGACTCTCACAGAGCTAGCCTTAAGGACAAGCGGCTCAGGAGAAAAAACAGAGATGCCGCAGCTCAGAACCCTGGCCATACCTTCCCCTGCAGCCACTGCGGTCGAACCTGCCTGTCTCGGATTGGCCTCCGCAGCCACGAACAAGCCTGCAGACGTCGTGGGCAACTCCTATAAAATCTTCGTTCGCGAAGTCAAGCCAAGAAAGTATAGTTTATAACTAGGATGTCATGTTGTATTTATTTATATGTGAAAATGTGGGACTGAAATAGGAAGGTAATTCAGTGTATAATTAGGTATACCTAATGATGAATGAATGTGCAGTAATATGTTATAAATTGAAGGTGAGCTGTGATTGTAATATTTGGCTCATAATTCATTGTGTGTACGTACACAAAATGTGTGCACAGTGTTAAAGTGGCTATAGGAATTGTCATAAGAATTGTGACAATAGTGACTGTAGTAGTAGAAGACATTTTACAAAGGAAATGATCTCGAGCACTCTGAAATGTGTCGAAGACACATACAGACTCTTTAAGTATAAGAGTGAAAATTTATGATTGTATAAATGTTGTATACAGCGGGCCGGTACGGAGCGGAACTCCTCTGGTATGTGGCTGATGAAGCTGTCCTTGTAGCATCGTCTACGTGACCGGATGCGGACATCATCACGCCTTCATCTTTCCTTCGTCTACCATCACTGGTGCATGCATGCAGCAACGGTAACGAAGTAAGCCTACAGATTTGAGCTACAGGAGCACATGCAGTGTTCCTCCAGTGTAGCCTATGTTGCCTAGCGTCGTTGATAATTCCATGCCTAGGAATATTCTAATCTGTAAGTACTGTCATTGACTATTACCGTTCAGTTCGGGAATCTCCGTCAAGTCAAGTCGTCGATGTGATATCATTGACTAGTGTGAAGAGAAGAGCCGAGTGACGTCTCGGGAAAGAGACAACGACTTCTGCGGTAGCGATTGACTGTAAGCGTCGAATTCATACATAGCTTATACGCCACTTATTAATTATTTGTGTGAACTTGTTTATATGGTGATGTGAATTGAGTGATTTAATGTATATGTTCATGAGTGTATGGGAAATAGCAAAGAGAGATAACTATGTAGCCTTTGTCTTTGTTGTAAGCACGTGTGTGGTGGTGGATGAAAGAGTATAGTAAACAGAGTTAGAACACCCACCTTTATACTGATTAGAAGTACCCAACGGAGAAAGAAACACGCTTAGAAAAGACGGGTACAACACAATTTATTAATATTTCGGGTAAATACCCTTTGTCAAAATAGACAAACAAACAAACATAGAGATTAGCCGCTACTTATCTTCAATGGCAGAAGGAATGTGGAAACTGTTGGGTACTTCTTTGCATATTACATGCTTGGCAGTCACTTTTTTGGTCTGGATTGATTCTTTATACTGATTGTCAGAAAGCCCACGCACACACTCATTCCATTAGACTAAACGTATTCATACATATAACAATTTAATTCAATACAACACAAAACCCTTCGTTACAATGTAATAGCACATCTATACTGACTTTTAAATCAGGTCTCTCTCTCTCTCTGTGAGGTGGCTATGAGACATGTACGTTAATGTAAAAATGTGTCATTCATGTTACCTAGTACCACGGTAACAACACAAAAGCTTAGACCAAACATTAGTAAGCCGACGACAGGCCCATTCAGCCAAACAAAAGAGCGATGACAGTCGTTACTTGAAAATTATGTCATCAATATTATTCATAAAAATATGGAGTCCACAAGAGTTCGGAACTGAACTGTTAATCTATGCGTAGCTTGTGGCAAATGTCGTCAAACCTCACAACCTACTATCAAAGAGAACCCAGAAGTACAGCTGACTAAAATGTTGTAAAACGGAGTCAAGCCTGGAGCCCTGACAGCTCTTGAGGATCTGTTGTTTATGTACTCAGACGGGTGTCTGTATAAAGCAGAGTATGATTTTAATGTGCCTTTCACAGACACCCACCAGTCTAAACATGTACACCAGATCGACTCACAGGTGTGCTTACAAATTGCACGCGTCACACATGTTTAGTCAGGTATGCTCCCGGAAGAAATATCTTACAATGATATTGCAGTGACGTCAGGTCGTACTTAAAAACCTTGTGCTTTTGGCATCGGGTGTCATGTAGGGTGAGTTTGTGTTAGTGTTTGCGTGTGTATGTATGTGTGTCTGTTTGTTTGTGTGTGTGTATGTGTGTGGGTGGGGGGGATGTGAGGTGTGTGTGTCTAGTCAAGGCTGGCACAGCTGCTTATAATAAAACGGTGGAGTGTCGGCCTTGTACTGTCTGTGTTGTGTAAACACATTCCGGGTATACATTAAGACGGCAGTCACTTTTTCAGAAATTGTATTTGCAGTAAAATAATAATAAACAAGACCCGTCAGCTGACTAATACTTGTAAACGAGGGTTAAGCCTGGGGTCCGAGACTCTTGAGGATCTGACTGTGACAGCTTATAAGAATTCGGGCTCTTCAAGATCATAATAGGCTTGTAAAACCCCATGTACTCACTACGGGGTAGTCAAATACCTGGGACAACCTAATGATGAATGAATGTGCAGTAATAGACAAGTCTGCAGTTGAATTAAACTTCCTTGTTGCCTAGTGTAAACACACACCATGCAGTTATGTTGCTCTCAGGTCATGTTCGCAAAAAATGTTTGATTGGTAATCGTCGTCATTTGTTGTTTTTTTTTTTTTTTTTTAGTTAACAGTACATGTTTAGGTGTTCACAGAGACAATAGTTATAGAGAAAGATAATAGGAGATTCCAAATGTATCAAATTTCAATAATGCCGCACCAATCATGGTCGCCGTTTTTTTTCAAATTAACAGGGCGTGATTCAGTGATAGTAGAGAGGTCATGGTGGGTCAACGAGTTTATGATCGATAATAGCGAGATTTATATAACGGTGCGGCACTATTCGAGGAACTATGGAAGAAAGCAGGCGCAGACAGCATCGCTGAAACCATCGCCACACGGATATGGAGATGGCTAGGCCACGTTTGCAGAATGTCACCCGACTTATTACCAAGGGTGGCACTGAGATGGACACAGGGGAAGAGAAACCGTGGGCGACCAAAGGAGACGTGGCGCCGAACCGTGGAGCGAGAGCTCAAGAACAGAGGCCTTACTCTG
The DNA here is from genome assembly GCA_036245525.1 of Semisulcospira habei. NCBI lineage: Eukaryota > Metazoa > Mollusca > Gastropoda > Semisulcospiridae > Semisulcospira > Semisulcospira habei. Next base: position 175,907,068 of record BTPG01000008.1, on the reverse strand, counting down.
CAAACAGCACCCAAAATAGCAGCTGACAGACAAAAGTGGCGTTCCCTTGCCGTCGCCTCAAGCACCAGACGGCGCAGAGAGGACTGAATGATGCGGCACTATTCAAATTTGATTCTTTGGAATCTCCTATTATCTTTCTTTCAGTGTCCACTGTATTCCACCCACTGAACGATTGCAGGCGTGTTATATCTAAAGTGGCTAGTTACTCTAGGAAAACCTTGCCGAAAACCTTTTCTTCAGCAAGTTAGGCATGTGTATACTGACCGAAGGGTGATTTTAAGGTTTAAATTTGCACATGGACATGAACAGCAAGTGTATCTTGTGCCAGGTGTGTGTTGCCTATAACCCATTCCCCATCCAGAGCCAAGCGTGAGAGCTGGCTCAAGCGTAACGACCCGGCGGTACTGCCCGAGGGGCACCAAGCCACAGGCAGCACTACCGAGCCGTCAGAGTCGCTCCACCTCTCACATGTTATACTATACAGTGTCTAGGCATAGGCTCGGCACTGGAAGTGAGAGAGGTAAGCATGAGGTAAGCATGTAGAATGCATAAGCGCTGACCGAAAGGAGGCCTGTGGTCACGACAGTAGACCATGACCCGCCGCCCCCGGGTCACGCTCACGCACCCCTCTGAAAAATCATTGGTGTATTGCAGTGATATGTAGTACACACATGCGACCCATCACATTCAACAAGTTTGCCCCGATTTGGCAAAAGCCAAAGAGGAGCGAGACTGACCTTCACTGGCTTGAAAATCTCGCTCGTCACAGAGACGGACACCCCGGCCCCACGCCACACCTGGGCAGGTCTATATGTGTATAAATACGTGTAACACAAATACAGAAAATACACGTGTATACTGATATTTTGTCTGTGTGCGATTCACCGTGTGCTTGTTCCGTGTGTATTCTGATTCTGTGAATCATTATTTTAACTTACTTGAAATCTGCGGAACAGTGTTTTTATTCTTGTTATTATGAATGCCCTCTGGCATCTCACCACTGGCACTGTTTCCAAAGTTTGGTCCAGGTTTCATATTCATTAATGTTTTCTGTTGCGCTGTGATATATAAGAGGAGAAAAAAAGTTGGTCTGTTTGTTTTACTATGAATAACACAGAAGTCTGGAGTATATCTTCACATTGGTCACGCTACGTGTGTATGGCTTATAGCCTTTTCGCATCAAGCGCCACGCCCAAGAGCTGGTTTGACCGTGGCAGCTCAACCATAGTGCCCAGGCCGCATGCCTCCCCGGAGAGAGACATACCAGCCAGACACCTCCGCCGAGCTGGCAGGGACATTCCACCTCTCACAGGCTGTACCTGGTCCGTCTTGCACCGGGTGCGAAAAAGATAGGCCGCATTACAGACTTAGAAATACACAAGACTTGGAAATAGGCCACACAACCGAGGTCAGTACCTTGCTTGACTCCTCTGCTAACTCTACCTGGATGCAGCCCTTACACTTTCACAACCAGCGCAGAACCGAAAGGCTGGCCCGACCGTGACAACCCAACGATGGCGGGAGAGACATAGCAGCCAAACACCACCATCGAGCTGTCAGAGACGCCCCATCTCTCGCAGGCTGCACATGAACCATTCAGCACTGGAAGTGAAAGGGACAGCACGCACGATAGACTTAGGGGGGGTAGCACCTCGATGGGCTCGTCTACTCTGACACACACGCTGGGGTTGAGCGGGAAGTGACGAGCCCTCGGGGATTTGTCGTCTTCGCTGGCACCAGGTCTCGGTCTCGCCGCGGCCGCCGCGTAGGACATAGAAACCGGCGACGGCCTGGCTCTACCTCGTCCAGCACCTCTCAAGCGCGGGTCGTGGGGAGTCGTTGACACCGGCAGTCGCGAGGCTTCTACGCTGATGTCCACTCGGTCTGCTGGCGTACCGTTCATTAAAGCATTGACGTCATCAGCGTTGGTGTCGATGTCCACTTTAGTCACTCTGTTGTTTATCTTTATAAACACTTTGCCTTCTGACGACCAGGCTGATCGCTCCCTCACTATGTACCTCATTTCCCTGAGCAGTTTTTGGTTGCGTGGAGTGAGGTCGTCCGTGATGACGATTCCTTTGCCTTTGAGTTTTCGTCTTTGTGAGAGAATCAGGTTTCGGACCTCCCGCCTCACAAATCGCACTATGACAGGGCGGTGTCTTCCCCCGAGTCTGTGTGCGATTTCAATGTCCGAGTCTGTGACTGTCACCCCTAGTTTGTCCCTGCACACTCTGATGACTGTCACACCTGAATCTCGTGAACTTTCGTTCCGCTTCTCTTCTCTCAAACCAAAAATTCGAATGTTATTGCGGCGAGAGTATTGCTCCTGCTGATTGAAGCGCACGTCTTGAATTTGAACAACGCTTTTCAAACGAGCGACCTTTTGGCGTGCTTCTTAGTTTTCCACTAACTTGGGCAACTGTTCGTCATCAGTCTTTAAATCCATCAAACTCGAGTTTATCGTCTCTAGCTCCTGTTTCATATCTGCCTCTGCTTTTCCAAGAGCCACCTTGAACTCACTGTGCCTTTGATTCGTTGATCTTTGTAAGTATAACTTGTGTACTTTCCTCTGACGTCTCGTCACTGATGTTTTTTTCCATCACAAAAGTTATGTCTTTGTTTGTGATAGTGTCTAGTGAGGAATCGCTTTGGTTCTTACGTCTCTTTACGTTTCGCGCCATTTTTCGTGTTATTGTTGTCGATTGGAGAGTCACCAGTCACCGCTATCAGCAAAGACAGTTTGTAGTCCACCCCGCCCTGTCGTCCAAACCAGCAGTACACTAATACCTGTCCGTGACACACAGTATATGTCACGTCACTGACATTTGGCAGTTGACACAACAGACAGGTGACAGCACTGACACAAGAACGATGGTGAATCCAAACAGTCACAGCCAGCATGATAAAGTGTATCCAATCGACGCGAGATTTATAAGTCTGATCATTAGAGAGAAGAAACACGTCCGATCCGTCAGCAGAAAGAGTCAGCACGACCATAGCTTTGGAAGGTGGGTTCACTACATGCTTGACTGTTTTGAACTACAGTACACCGTGTCCTACTACACAGAACATGGAGTCAACACTCGCTGAACACTCGCAGAAAACTGAAATCCGCAGTTAAAACAGCCAAACCGTCACAGAGACACACGAAAAACAGCCTCTCTTTTAGTAGGTAACTCCCATGTAATGAGTGACACAGAAAGACAAAGATGCTATTAATGTTGGAGAGCTTCGAAGTCTCCAACTGCTACCGTGAACACAGCTCACCCCCCAACCAGTTGTTTTTTTTTGCGTCCGCAAACGACAGCCCCTTCTCCACGCGCACCTGCTGAATCCTGCACTCGGATATTAGTCCGTAAGCTAGGATGGTCTACCGTGCACACACCCCCCCCCCTCCCCCCCAGTACTCAATAAGATGGGTTTCAAAGTGTTCCTTAGTATGTCCTGAGATGTTTAAGCCATGTTCCCCGAAAATCCTTAGGAACACACCAGAGATATAGCCGATGGCGCACGGGTACCCCCATTCACGCTCTTCGCAGGGTGAGAAACATTTTCCTTTAAATAAATCAGAATTCCTTCCAGAAGCCCAAATCAGGCAATATTATGTTAAGGCACACCTTCTGCATCCTCTGCAAAAAAAACAGAATGAAAAAATATTGAATCTCTGGCAACGACCATTTCCGCAAAATCGAAAAAAAAAAAAATAAAAAAAAAATAAAAAAATGTGTCAGATGCCTTCAGACATTTTCTATAGCACCGACAGTCCATTTTCAGGTTTACATCATTAAAACAGGATGTCACAATTATTATAAACTTGACTAGGTGATGTTGTGATCACTGTGAGTGTCACAGTCGTTGATTTTGTATCCCTACCCCCAAGTTGTAAAAATACACAAAATTAATTAGAAAAAATTACTTAAGTTATTCCATTTCAATTTGACCTCTCTTTGCCTATTACGTTTCAATAATGTGAGCAAAAGTGCAAGAAAATAAGAAAAGTCGGCATCCTTTATAGTACGTTCGTGGTGAATGATAGCTTTTTTCCCATTTAAAATTACCGAATTGGGAAACGTACGTTGTTTCTGATGCCCTCACAAATTTTGTATACAACTGATAGGTCTTTTTTTAAGTTATATTGGTTAGGATAGAGTACCATAGTTACTCCCAACCTGATTTTATGATGCTGTGATGCATTTAGGGGCCACAGTGGCTGAATCTGCTGCCCTACCCCCATATTACCTGTACGCAAAGGAACGAAAAATGATCATAACAATTGCTCCTGTTTAATATTTTGTTGCCAGTTTTCTTAACAAAATATGCATATTGTGCATAAACATTTGTGATCATTTAATTAATTTCAATGTGACCCATCAATTTAATTGTAATTCTTTTTTATTTAAGGCATGCTTAACAGGGGCTGCCGCTTCTGCACATTCAGCAGTCTTGTCAAACTCGGGGAAGGTGTACCTCAGGAAGATGTTGTGTCTGATGCTGTTTTTGGTCTACATTAATGACATCAGTACAACAGTACCAAGGTTCGTCTAAAACATCATCTGTGCGGATGACTTTGCAGTGTGGAGCGCAGCAGAACATAAATAAACATCCTGCAGAATCCAGGATGCTGCCAATAGAGTCAGCAGCTGGACTGAAAGAGGCCACTCAAACTGAGCTAGACCATCTCTTTCAATCAGACGGAAGAGGTCACCTCAAAACTGGAGACCTTCCAGTACCAAAGACAGACAGGCCAACTTTACTGGCAACAAATAAATTACTGGATTCACGTGGAGGCCTCACATCGAAGCCATGGAAGCTAGAGCTGCAAAAGAAAAAGTCTCTGATGAAGAAACTGGTGGGGACCACATTGGCGCAAATTACAGCATCCTGGCACAAGCAAACACCTGCTCGGTCAGACCAGTAGTGCGGTACCAAGATACATCGACAACATGAAACACTGCCTGCAAAACCCAAAAAGTCAGGCTTGACAAGATGCAGAACATGGGTCATTCTCATGATGCAATGACATTCTTAGAGCCATCTGGAGCACCCCAATTTAGGAAATGTAGGACATTGGAGCCACTAGAACGCAGAACAGCACACACGATGAAGACTTACTAAACACCGACAGCCGGCATGGGAGACTACAGGAGCAGACCAAGAACCGTCAGAAACGCCCACGTCTGAACCGCCAACTCAAGGTCCTGCAAAGGGCTAAAACTGACTCCTGGAACCAAGCCCAAAGATTTGTGAACAGCTCCCTTCAGATACATGGAGATCTTAAAACAAGACAACATAAACAATGTTCCAGGACTCTTTGCCAAAGGTCGCGGCACTGCACAAAGCCATCTTGCTGGAGGTTATGCACAAGCGCTACCCTCACAGCAGCTGTGATACCGCACAAGATGCCGTGCGGAATGAAGAAAGTGGCATGTACATCTGTTGTGCAGACCGCACTACTACCTCCCTCTCCTTACCAGCTGGCGGCAGCAGCTCCAATTAGGGGCGGTCCGTGGCGCAGTGGTTAAGGCGCCTGCCACCAATGCTAAAGGTACGAGGTTCGATTACGGGTTCCGGCGTCGGATTTTTCTCCTCTAGTAAGTGTCACCGTTAATTCGGGCGGACCGTCGGGGGTTCTTTCTCCGGGTACTCCGGCTCTTCCTCCCCCTCCACTTTGGTAGCAGTTTCAGCCCACTTAATCAAATTTCAAATACAAACGAATTTGAATCAAACGATTTTGAATTTCCAAAAACTACAGTAGCTCGCTTGAGCTTGCCCTTAGCACCACGTGAATGTTCTGTGTTTATGTACAGTGTGTGAGTGAATGCGCGTGATTCACGTGAGCGTGCTTGTTCGGTTCAGTTCGCGGCGGCGATTTGAGCCGATTTTCAATTGGGATAAAGCGCCTATTTAATGCGCTTATTATTATTATTATTATTATTATTATTATTATTATTATTATTATTATTATTAACTATCGTCCAGATCTGCAGGTGCTCAACACAGCAGCAGAGCACTAGCTAGGGAAAGGAAAGCTTGATCCACTGATCTCACCAGGAAGCTTCAAGATAGACTGGATGCCGTGTCCACAAAATAGTGCTGCAGTGGATTCCAGTGCATTCTGGTCTAGCTGGGAATGGAGAAACTGACAGCCTGGCCAAAGCAGGCGCCAGACTACCTCAAGATCACAACCTCTTGTAAATAAACCAAGACACTACAACAACAAAGTGATTGGCAACAGCAGAATGGCGGCTGCAGCCCGTGGGCAGATGACATCAACAAGCTGAAGGGAGAGCCAGGCCACCATCTTTCATCTACGCACTGATAACTCTGGACTGGGTCCGTACAGAAAAGCAGGAACGAAGTTCACAAACTTTTCATAAACGTTTCACAAACCCAAACTGAAGCCTGAACATTTACACACTTTAATTAGATCACTGTATCAGCAATTATTTGAAGCTTTCGTGCCTAATGCATGAAGAGATACCAAAATAAAAGAACGCTTAGCGAATGGCGGAGCTCAGTAGACGCATAAACAACCAATCAGAATGTTCGGCAGAAAGGCCATGCAGTCACTTTATGATCAGAGCTAAATATAGATCACTTGCAACAAGCGTCAGCATGATGGTTCGCAATGGATTAGTCACAAATTGGGGGAAAAAAAAAAAAGAAGTAGGCAAAAGTTTGCCAGCACGTTGTCATTTTGTACGAACTTTCACAGACTTTAAGGAAAAGAACTGAAATTCACAGACTTTCCAGGGCCCTGAAAAAAAACTTGTCATTTTTTGACAACTTTCACAAATGTTCACAGACTGTAAGGACCCTGCTGGACTCACCTCGTGAGACTGGGTCATGCGGAAACAGCCCTATGCGAATTTGGCGTAGAAAATTAGTCTCCTTAGCACATTCTCCAAACATGTCCATACAGAGAAGCGGTCTGCTGGCAGTTCTGACCAGAAGACACGCCCCTGTACACAAAACTCTGAAAATATGCTACCTAGCTCTTGACAGCTCAATTATTGGCAGACAGAACAATATAAGATTTAAAGACGGCCATAAAAAAATTGAACGTTGCAGAAGGTGGAAGTAAGTATTTTGATAACATTGTTTTGGCGATTAGGAACCATGAAACTTTATTACGCATATTCATATTTACACATTTCTAGACGAAAATAAATGAAAGGAAACGGGGAGACCTTACTAGACCCGCCTTACGCTAGGTAAAATATTGCCTAAAAGACCAGCCAGTTAAAAATAGTTACAATTAAATTGATAGGTCACATTGAAATTAATGAAATGATCACAAATTTGTATGCCCAATATGCATACTTAAAAAAAAAACTGGCAACAAAAAATATTTAAACAGAGGACGTAAGCAATTTTTATGATTATTTCGCGTTACTTTGCGTACTGGTAAAATGGGGATAGGGCAGCAGATTCAGCCACGGTGGCCCCCTAAATGCATCACAGCATCACAAAATCAGGTTGGGAGCAACCGTGGTACTCTATCCCAACCAATAAAACCTAAAAAAGACATATCGGTTGTATACACAATTTCTGAGGGCACCGGAAACAACGTACGTTTCCCAATTCGGCAATTTTAAATGGGAAAAAGCTATCATTCACCACGAATGTACCGTCTTGCCGAAGTTCTCGAATCTATGCTTGCGGAACCCACCTCAGCGTCAATGTCGAAGACGACTGGGCCACGTTCAGAGACACCATCCATGCTGTGTCTTCTGAGATTCTCGGGACCACTTCAAGGAAAAGTCATGACTGGTTCGACGATAACGATGAGGAAATAAAAGCCCTCCTCCACGAAAAGCACCGGCTACACAGAGCCCACCAGAATGATCCTTTCTCCGTCTCCAAAAAGGCAGCTTTCACAAGCACCCGCAGAACGGTTCAAGCCAAGCTTAGGAAGATGCAAGACTCGTGGCTCAGTCAGAGGGCAGATGAGCTCCAGAGTTACGCGGAAAATCACGACTCCAAGAGATTTTTCGATGCTCTCAAGACTCACTACGGCCCTCTTTCTTCTAGGACCTGCCCCCCTCCTGAGCTCTGACGGTAACACGCTCATAACTGAGAAGGCCATGATCCTGGACAGATGGGCAGAACACTTTGAAGCTGTGCTGAACAGACCGTCCAGGACAAACGATGAGGCGATTGACCGCCTCGATCAAGTAGACTTAAATCTAGAGCTGGACTATCCTCCCCTCGAAAGTGAGGAGCAAAAGGCTGTTGACCAGCAGTCAAGCGGCAAAGCTCCTGGAGCTGATGCCATTCCAGCAGAGATCTACAAGACTGGTGGATCGGTGGTCATCGTTAAACTGACTGAACTCTTCACGACGTTCTGGAACAAGGGCGAGATCCCCCAAGAGCTCAAAGACGCGTCCATTATTCACCTATACAAGAGGAAAGGCAACCGTGAGGTCTGTGACAACCACAGAGGCATCTCACTACTCTCCATAGCAGGCAAAATCTTTGCTAGAGAAGGGCCATCTCCCAGAGTGCCAGTGTGGTTTCCGGAAGGAACTGTAGACATGATATTTGCTGCTCGCCAACTCCAGGAAAAGTGCCAGGAGCAGAACAGCCAGCTGTACACAACGTCCATCGACCTCACCAAGACCTTCGACACCGTAAGCCTAGAGGGCCTCTGGAAGGTCATGGCGAAGTTCGGTTGTCCTGACAAGTTCATCACTATGGTCAGGCAGCTTCACGATGGTATGACGGCCCGTGTCCTTGATGACGGCGACTGCTCCGAAGTCTTCCTTGTCTCAAATGGGGTCAAGCAGGGCTGTGTTTTAGCTCCCACCCTCTTCAGCATGGTGTTTTCTGCTATGCTGACTGATGCCCCTAGGGATATCCACCAGGGAATCCGTATCAAGTACAGAACTGACGGGAAGCAGACTTAAGGCCATAACAAAAGTTAAGGAAACTGTGTTGAGAGACTTTCTTTTTGCTGATGACTGCGCTCTTAATGCAGGCTCCGAGCCGGAGATGCAAGCCAGCATGGACCAGCTCTCCTCAGCATGCGACAACTTCGGCCTAACCATCAACACCAAGAAGACCGAAATCATGCACCAACCAGCACCAGACCAACCCTATGTCTTAGTGAATGGACAAAAGCTCCTGGCAGTTGACAAGTTCACATACCTCGGCAGCACCCTCTCCAGAGCAGTCCACATTGACGACGAAATTAATTGCAGGATTGCAAAAGCCAGCGCCAACTTCGGGAAGCTGCGGGAGACTGTCTGGGAGCGCAGGGGAATCAGTCTGGAGACGAAACTCAAGGTATACCGTGCAGTTATCTTGCCCACCCTCTTGTACGCTTGCGAAACCTGGACTGTGTACAGGAGGCATGCACGCAGACTGAACCACTTTCACCTAATATGCCTGCGCAAGATCCAGAAGATAAGGTGGCAGGCCAAGACCCCAGATACTGAAGTGTTCTTTTCTGCGGGTGTGCCTTCTGTCCACACCATGCTGATGATGCATCAAGTCAGATGTGCGGGCCACGTCGTAACTGAGGATGCCAGATGAACGCATCCCCAAGCAGCTGCTCTTCGGCGAACTGTCATCAGGCAAGCGTTGTCATGGCGGCCAGCGCAAGCGTTTCAAAGACACTCTCAAGGTTTCCCTGAAAGCTCTTGAGATAGACACCAACTCCTGGGAGAAATCAGCCCTGGAGCGCACCTCATGGCGCAGTATTATCAACAGGGGATCCACAAGTGCTGAGGACAGGCGCACAACCGAAGCAGAGAGAAAGCGCCTCCAGAGAAAAGAACGAGCGGCAAGCACTTTCAATGCTGCACCATCTCACGTGTGTCCTACTTGTGGGAGGCACCTCCGTGCCCGGATTGGCCTCGCCAACCATCTCCGGACACATCATTATTAGATACAACATGGCTAGGGATTTCAGTGGTCCTCATCGCCCGCGATGGACGCACGTCAACATCACCGTAAAGGATGCCGACTTTCCTTATTTTCTTGCACTTTATGCTCACATTATTTAAACTCAATAGGTAAAGACAGGTCAAAATGAAATGGAATAACTTCAGTTAGTCAAGTTTATAATAATTGTGACATCCTGTTTTAATGATGTAAGCCTGAAAATGGACTGCCAGCGCTATAGAAAATGTCTGAAGGCATCTGACACATTATTTTTGCCTCTTTTTTTGCGATTTTGCGGAAATGGCCGTTTGCTGGGTGCACAAATACCTTCACTGTGAGCCAGAGATTCAATATTTTTTTCATTCTGTTTTTTTGCAGAGGATGCAGAACGTAACATAATATTGCCTGTTGTTTTCTGGAATGAATTCTGATTTATTTAGAGGAAAATGTTTCTCAACCTCATTTAAGCACCAGCGAAGAGCGTGAATGGGGGTACCTGTGCGCCATCGGCTATATCTCTGGTGTGTTCCTAAGGATTTTCGGGGAACATGGCTTAAACATCTCAGGACATACTAAGGAACACTTTGAAACCCATCTTATTGAGTACCTAGGTAGACCGGTAGACCTTCCTAGCTTATGGACTATATCCAACGAGGGTGGTGGCTGTGCAGGACTCAGCAGTGTCCGGGCTTAGTGCAACGGGCGCATGAAACCTCCGCCTGGCGGTATGTCTTCTGCCCATGGCCATACTTTTGGCACTTAAAGCACCGGAGGAGTAATAACCTCCCCTTATGGTAGTAGGAGGGGTGAGAGTGCCAAACGTCAGGGTATGGTAGGGAGACGTAGATGTATCTCCCCACCACCTCGCTTGGAAGCGAAGCGCCTGACTTAAGTCACCCCCTGCGACTTAAGGTTCCGTACACGTTCATCTTCTGACAGTTCTGCCAATGCTTGATCTGTTATCACACCTCTTGAAGAATTCATAGTTTTGTGGGGTGTGATTTCCACTGGAGTATCTCCGATGGAAGAGAGCCTCTGTAGCCCGCTGGAGTGTGCTCAGGTACGGCACTCTACCAGCAAGTCATCAGACCTGAGGCGCTGGGCGTCAGGCCTGCCAACACGGCCCCTGAGAGTCTCCCCCACCAGAAAAGGATGAAGCTTGGAAACAGGTTTGTCTTTCACCTTGCTATTGACAATGAGGAAAAGAGGCCATACGGCCGACGCCTGAGGCATCGCTTTCTCACAGTAAGAGTCGCTGTCATGTACAATGTCGGTGGCATGTGCCGCTTCTGTGCCATTGTTTTTTCTTCTCCATATTATAATAGTAGAGATATTCATCCCCCGGGGGGGTCCCCGCTCGTCACCGAGCCCAACAAGGGAAAGTGCAACTGTTGGCGGGTCTCCAGCCGACGCACAATGGAGACTGCCCGAAAGATATACTCAGGGGGATAAGCCCGATTGAACCGTCTGAGCCACCGCCTTCTACCACACCGTTGAATGCAGGGGAATACTGGCGAAAAGCACCTAATCAGCAGCAGAGGTTAGTACACTCTTCATAAAAGAGCAAATGAAATCAAGTCAAAAACGTAGATTCCCTTCTCCTCAGCTCTGAGGCGTGCTAAGGTTGGATAGGAGTTAACGAGGCCTCCCCCTTCAGCTCCCAGTACGACAAGCAGTTCTGGGGGCCACCAGTGATCACTGCTCCGGGCAGGCCGGCCCCCGCCCACCCCGCCCATGCACCCAAGCTCTCAGAACACCAAAAACATGACAGCAAAATCTAACCGCCCTGAAATTACCGAATCTCCCTCAGTAACAGAGACAATCCTGCCTGACCTAGAACCTCGGTCTGCTCTAGAGCAACAGCAGGCAGCCGCCAAAAGCAGCGAAAGTCAAAATAAACATGAAAACCTCCGTCCCAAGAAAACTCGTAAAAGAGGTAAAAACAAGAAAAAAGAGTCTGCTCAACATCCCTCACAAGTGCCTCCCATTCCCCGAAGTCTGGAAAAAGCGATCCGGAGAACTCAGAGTGAGGCTCAGAATGTGCAGAATGAATCTCCCCCTACCCCGTTCATTCAATCCATTAGTAACGACATTGACGCAGGTCTTTCGATTTGACGATGGAGGGCCAGCATACCTTCATCAAAAACCTCTTGAAGTCACTGGTTAGAGCCCTGGAAGAGGGAAACCCCTCGGCCGTATTTGGCCCGTTCTCCGACTGGCTCTATCTAAAACTTACCAAGCCCACACCCCCGACCGCAAACTGATGCGGGAGGGGCTTCTAGACCTGTTCAAAATCCTAGGCCATCTCGGTGTGCTTGAAATAATAATAATAATATGTTTATTGCCATTTGCCTTAAGAACATAAAGCATAGGAATGTGTGTTGGTGTCGTTACAATTACAAACATCACAGTCGACAATTATTTTAAACAAAAATTAAAAAAAAAAATTAATACTCTATCACACAATTCAATGCTCTACACACACTGTCAAAACTTTAAAACTGAACAACTAATCTCACAAACCAATACGTACCCATTCACACACCCACGCTCATCTCGCACACACACACACAACACACACACCTATTAATCTAAGAAGTCTAAGTTAATTAAAGGTATATCGTTTAAAATTAAAACAGAATATCATAGAGTAAATATGTCACTAATTTAGTGATCACAGTCGGGTGTAAAACTAGTTAATATATATCGTAAGACTAGGCTAATACTGATATGCACTATTCTCTCAACCGTTGGGAAAACAAACAAACTTAGATTTTCTCTATTAATTTGTACTAATTAAGCCCCTGTCAAAATGGATAGTCAACTTAAGGTGTTGCAATGGAACGCCCCGTAGTCTGGGCCAAAACTTGGCATTCAAATTCAGCACTTGTATGAGAATGAGAAATTTCAGGTGCTCTGCCTACAGTCACCAAACTGTACATTTAAAAAAACTCCCCAAACTACAAGGTTACTTCTACCCTCCTGTAGTAAACAAAACCACAGGCACAACGAAAATATGTACGGCTATAAATGTTAAGACTGATGTTACATACCACCCAATCCCCTCTCCCGTCCCACCATTCTTGGCCACAGTCTATCATTGTGCAATAGCTATTCGCTCTGCGAACGGTCTACATATAAACATCCTTAATACATATATTCCTACATGCCCCCACCCACCCGACACTGAGTGGATAGTGCAAGTCTCAGACCCACAGGCCGAGTGGCTTGTTGTAGGGGACTTCAATGCCAGACATTCCCTCTGGGACAACCTTGTACGTGAGTCCGCTACGAGTAACCAAAAATCTTTCCTGGCTGATCAAATCATAGAATCTGATCTGTGTCTTCTAAACAGTGGTGTCACTACTAGAGTGCCTGATAGATCAGACCACCTTCCTTCTGCTATAGACTTGTCCCTAGTATCTCCTGGTCTGTTTCCTATGATTGACTGGGAGGTCGGAGAGGACAGACACCCTCGGTAGCGACCACCTACCGATCTCAATTACTGTTCACGTGAATTTTCGTTCTTAATCAAGCTCTCTAGAACTTACCTATAATTATAAGAAAGCAAACTGGTCGAAATTCGGGGTCCTCTCGCAGGTTCAGTCCGACAACCTAAAATCCGAAGATGTAGATGTCTACTGCGCCAATGTCACCAAACATATACTTAGCAAAACAGCTAGAAACAGAAACAAAGACACCAGGCCCAACAATCCTTAGTGGAATGAAGAATGTGAGAAAGCAAAGAAAGACAAAAGAAAAACGTATAAAGATGAAAACCACACAATGATGAAAAGGGCTAAAATAGCATGTAATAGAGCTACAGCTAAGGCTAAAAAGGCGTTCTTCTCAAACTCTATGTCTTCTCAGATACTCTCGCATACAGATCTCTCAAAAGCACGGAAAAGCATAAAGATCCTCAAAAATGTATATAACTTGCCCGATCCCCCAGTAGAAGTGGACGGCGTCACAACTTTTGACACTACAGTTAAAGCTGAGGCTTTCGCGCGGGTTTTTGCGTCGGTTAGCCAATCCTCCTCCCTTCCTGAAAGCGCCCGCTCGTTTAGAACTCGGGAAGAAGGTAGGGCGGAATATAGCGATCCGTTCCCTGACAACACCTTGTCTACAAACCACCCCATATATTACCCTCAAAGAACTGAAGGAAGCAATCTCATCTGTATCATCCCCGAACGTTTCTGTTGGTCCCGATGACATTTCATATCACATGATTAGCAATTTCCCCGAAAAGTTTTTACACATCATTCTTGGTCTTTTCCAAACCTGCTGGGAGAGCGGAGAGCTCCCAAAGTCGTGGAAACAGAGTATTGTAATACCAGTGCCAAAACAAGGCAAACCCCAAAAACTCACAAGCAGTTACAGACCCACTTCTCTCACCTCTCATGTTAGTAAAATCTACGAAAGAATCGTAAAGAGTAGACTGGAATATTTTGTGGAATCCAGAAACACCCTCCCAGACTGTCAGGCAAGATTCAGAAAAGCTCACTCAGTTACGGACCATTTAGCATCTCTCACTTCCCACGTGAAGATAATCCTCAAGAAGAAGAAGTGCATTATAGCTACTTTCTTCGATGTCCGCAGAGCTTTTGACTCTGTCTGGCACAGAAGGCTGCTGTTGAAATTGAAACAAATCGGCCTCTCGGAGCGCATCTACTCGTATGTCCGTAGTTTTCTCCATGACAGAACTTTCTCAGTCAGGGTGGGAAAGTGTCTGTCAGCCCCACAGACCGTGGACTGCGGCGTTCCCCAGGGCACTGTGATTGCCCCAATACTCTACAACATAATGCTGTATGACTTCCCTTCCTTCCTTAAGTTGTCTGTCAAAAACAACCCAAAAGAATTGACAACTATGTATATTAGGCAATACGCTGACGACTTCGTGATCTGGCAATCCTCCAAGATTCTCAAAAGCTTCTCTGAGCAGAGAAAACGTGAGGCATCTAAATTCTATCAAAAGGCGCTTGACAAAACTCAAGAGTACATGTCTATTAACGGCTTTGTCTTGGCCACGGAGAAAACCCAACTTATATTCTTCACCAAAAATCAAGACATCTACAAACCAACCTACCCCTTTGAAAGTGCGCAGCTAGTGCCGTGTTCTCAGGTAAAATTCCTGGGGGGGGGGGGGGGGGGTCATCTTCACTCCGAACTTAAGCTGGAATGCGCACATAAACTACCTCATCAAAAAAAGCCCAGAGTGCTCTGAACCTAATAAGAATAATAAGGAAGCAGTCGTGGGGTCAAGACACAAAGACCCTCCTCCATCTCTGCCAAGCCCTGGTCCGCTCCAGGCTCTCCTATGGTCAGGAGTGCTACTTCGCTGCCCCACAATCGCTTCTCTCAAAGCTTACCTCCATCGATTCCCAGGCAGTCAAATTAGCACTTGGCGTCCCGGTTCACTGCGAAACACGTGCAGCCTATGCAGAGGCTGGGATCGCCCCTGGCTCACCACAGGAAGCTGCAAGTGTCCAAATTTGTCAGCAGAACCTTTACCGTCCCATTCAGCCACCCATTTTTTTTTGTAAAAGACAAGAAATGGGACAAATTCAAAGCTAGCAGGAAAAACCACACGCTTGAATCCATAACGAGCTACACCAGTGACATTACTGATTCCCCAGATACATTCTTTGGGGAAGTCGCTCCAAAACCAGTCCCTCTACAGCCACCTTGGCTTCTTGAGGCCGCCAAAGTCAGCACCAACAAGACCTCCAACCCCCACTTGCTTGCGGCTCGGGTCCGGGAGTCGTTAATTAAATACCAACATCATCTCCAAATCTATACTGATGGTTCCGTGCTGGAGGATGGACGGGGCGGGGCCGGCTTCTCCATACCTTCCCTCAATACATGTAAAAGCTTCTATCTTCTGCATCTTTTCGGCTGAAATGACCGCTATCATCTCCGCACTTCAGTTTCTTATTTCCTATCCCCGCACTCCGCTCAGAGTTGTGGTCTGTGTGGACTCGCAAGCTGTCCTTAAGGCCATTCGCTCCTCTCGGTCTCGATCCCGACCCGACCTCCTTCAAGAAATCCTCTTACTCTCAAACGCCATCATAAGACAAGGAACTCAGCTAGATTTCCTCTGGGTCCCAAGTCACGTTGGGATTAGAGGCAACGAACTGGCGGATAACGCTGCCAGAGTCGGCGCTCTCAATGTTCCCCCAACTCAGCAACTTCGCATTCTCCCCTCTACCTCTGAACTAAACTCCAAATACTGCAAATACTGCAATCTCATCCAAAACTGCTGGAAAAGGGAGAAGCGAGAACTGTGTGCCGTGAAAGAAAAGCGATGCTTCGCAGATCCTTCCCCCTTTCTCCCTAAACTCCCTAGATCTCAAACGGAGATCATCCATAGGCTCAGAACGAGATCCTGGAAGCTGAAGTTCACCCAGACCCTATGTCACTGCGGGGAGGCAGCCGGCCTAGAGCACTCTCGCCAGCTCTCCAGAGTTAGACAATCATGTCAGGCTCGCAACATCAGAAACCTCTTCCAACTCCTATCTGATCATTCTCTGGCCGTGGAGCTGGCGAAAGCCATCCACTCCTCAACACTATCGACCTACATATAAACAACAGAGATGGGTACGTCCCATCTAAGATGGCTAACAACGACGCCCTAAGCCAAAATTCTGTTATAACTGTGCGTGGTCTATGTTGGCCGCATATGCACCAACCCAACACTACTTGCATACAATGATTATAACAGCGAAATCATAAAAACACCACATACCACCTGTTTTTTTCTTCTTTTTTTTCCCCGATAAATTATATTATATTATAATTATTAACTATGTTTTATCCTATAATCATAATAATCTACCTGTCTCCAATCACCTCGTTGTGGCGAGAGACGTTAAAAATCAAGAAACAACAACAGCAACAGTGGGATAGGGCTCAACGTGACAAGAGCCGATTGACTAGGCCGGTACGACTAGCCTCCCGTTTAGGTAGAAGTCAAGGCCAAAGTGGAGTGTTGGCACCAGTGAGCCGCAACCCAAAGGGAACCTCAGCCACCAGGATCCTCTTCTTCCCCGACACGGGTCTCCAAGCACGGGAAACACTTGGGATCCAAAGGACCAAAAGCTCACTATTTTTAAGGACCAATCCAACATGGTAGGACCTGGGTTAGCCCCTTAAAAACCGGACCAGTGAAAAAGACTGAACAACATATCTGCTGACATCAAGTCCTAATTCTGGACAAAGATGACACCCTTTTGCTAGCCCACTCTGTCAGTGGGCTTTTTGCTTTCGAGGTATCATAGCATTTCTTACAACTGACAATAAAAGTGTTCAAACATTATATTCAAATTATTACTTTTGTATGTGCGTTTGTTTAATTTTTTCGATGAATTCACACAGTACCATTAAAAATCACACTTTACGTGTAAAAACCCCTAAAAATAATGTGATTTCATTTGAATTAATTAACATTTCTGAATCTGATGTAAAACTAGAACATGCAGAAAAAGAACATATCTCCAGTAACTCTGATATTCTTCAAGAAAATGTCAATACTGAGAATACTGTAGAAACTATATGTCTGATCAGGTTCTTGAAATGTTTTATGTTTATTATTTTAGTATTGTGTGAATGTGCATTTGAATGAGTGCATATGTATGCTGTCAGTACTTTACTTAGTTAATTTCAATTAGATTATCTAGATGTAAAGCGCTCTGAGCCTTTCATGTGGGGATATTGCGTTATAGAACAGTTATATTATTATTATTATATTAACTATTTTCCTTATTATATCGGCAGCAACGGCAGGTTTGTAAAATGGCTGTGTCAATGACGATGTCAATGCCTTAACCATTGTAAAATAAAGTTTCATTGATTCATATATCCTAATTATTCTAAACTGATTTGAATGGACATGTGTGCAGTCTATATGTTTGCCTACTGCTAACTGCGTTCAAAATAGGCTGTCTCAGTGTAATGACCAAACTGAAACATAGAAAAATGCCTGTGCTAAGACATGCTGTTGGGTACTGCACTCCACTGAGTGTATTTTGTTGAAAAGCCTTTCGCACGTTGAACTGATTAAAGGTCTAATAAAACCGGAACTAACCGGAACAAATGGCTAAAAGAAAACGAAACTGCTGATGAGATACGCATTCAAAGTTTTAGAATTTTCTCGTCGGGAGAATCGGCTGGAAAAGTCATGAAATCAGGAGGTCGGGACAAAGCAGGAGATGGGTTGCAAGGTCGGGAGTCGCCCGCTGAAATCGGGAGACTTGACAGGTATGGTTTTGACATAACCGTGATACACGATTTTTGATGAAAACTGTTGAGCGCTTTTTAGCAGAACGGCTAAAATCCGCATAGTCCATCTGGTCTAAGTTTACCTAATTACAAACTGTGTTTTTTTTTTTTTGTTGTTGTTGTTCATTGTTACTGTAATCCTATATCACACGTTCACTATAAATAACTTCATATACAAGACATTTTAAAATAAAGTCAGTGATTCAGAATGTAAAGCTGGCAGTGCATTAATCCCCAGCAGACGACAGCCGCGTATGTAGGGTATGTTTTTCCTCAAACAGGCATTTTGGGAAGCGACCATGACTTAGTAATGATGACCTTCCGGCTCCGCCTGAAGAAAGTGAACAAGCATGGTCCCACCCGAATCAAGTTCGACCTCAAGAAGCTAAAAGACCCAGAGGTAGAGGAAGCCTTCCAGGCAAAGATAGGAGGAAAATTACTGTTACTTCTAGGTGCAGAAGACACGGATGTGGACACACTGATCAACACATTTAACACTGTTGTAACCCAAACAGCTAGTGAGATCCGTAGCAAACACCGACAAGCAAAGAAACCTTGGGTTACAGCTGACATCCTTGATCTGTGTGACAAGCGTCGAGGATTAAAGAAAAAGAAGTCAGAGGCAGAAGGAGCCAAACAATACAGGGAAATTAACCAGGATATTAAGAGAAGCATGAAAAAGGCAAAGGAGAGGTGGATTGAAGACCAGTGTAAACACGTAGAAGAAAATCTGAACAAAAACAATAGCAAAAAGAAGCATACCAGCTGGTGAAAGACCTGACCAGTGCAAAACAAGAACGCTCCTCTATCATACAAGATAGCGAAGGGAACTGTCTTATGGAAGACCAAGACATTCAGAAGAGATGGACAGAGTACTGCTCAGATTTGTACAACCACCGACTCTACAGGGGACCCAGGCATACTTGTCACCCCACCAGTGACCAACAGTGACAAGAAGTAGAGGCTGCCGTAAAGTTGCTGAAAAAAAAAAGGGAAGCCAGCAGGAGCAGACAACATCCCTGCAGAACTAGTCCAAGAAGGGGGAGAAGACATGATAAGCGCCTTACTAACTTCTGTAATAAGATCTGGCAGTCAAGGGAATGTGTTACGATTGTGGTTGTGTTATTCTGTGAGAGCATGCATGTATTAATCGTAGGAAACGATCCTATATTTATTTGAGCTATCATGATTACGAATCACGTACCTTTTTAGTAAGATTCGCTATTGTTCGCACAGATTGTTGATTGTCTTTTGATACACGGAGTTGAATCCCGAAGAGTCTAGAAACCACCCGAATAATCACCATTGTTTTCTGTGCGCGTGAAGTTAGCAGCCAGTATGTGTTAAGAAAAGTCGTGTAATTTCCAGAGAATGCGGGCAAGATCGTGAATTGTCTGGCGTATTCTTGTGCGCCGGGATTTCCCAAAATAGGGGCTGGAAATAGCAGCCCATTTTTTTGTAGACCATTCTTGTGTATAATAATACCGGTTATTATATAGGCGCTTTTTCCCAATTCAGCGAATGGGCTCAAAGCGCCGCGAACTGAACCCAACACGCACGCTCACGTGACACACACGCATTCACTCTGAAGACAAACAGTGCAAGACAGACACAGGATATTCACGTAGTGCGAGGGTCAGCTTAGCTACTCATTCGGAAATTTTGATCGCTTGTATTTGAAATTTATAAAGTGGCCTGAAACCGGAACCAAAGTGGAGGGGGGGGGGGGGTGCAAGAACCGGAGTACCCGGAGAAAGAACTCCCGACGGTCCGCCCGAATTAACGGTGAGTAGAGGAGAAAAATCCGACGCCGAAACCCGCTATCGAACCTCGCACCTTTAGCATTGGTGGCAGGCGCCTTAACCGCTGCGCCACAGACCCACCCATTCTTTTTCATAATATTTATGACTTTTGGTTACTTATTCTTTTCTGATTGGTTGTGTTGTATGAATTTGCACGATTATTCTGGAAAGCATACCACTATAAAAGATGGTGCCAGGAAGCACGTGTGTACATTGTTCACTGAGTTGTAGAATTCCAATTAACAGCGTGGGTACATTGTTTAGTTGTAGAATTGCAGTGTAACAGCGTCGTTACATTGTTCAGTTGTAGGATTGCGATGTATCGTAAGCACATTGACATTGAGAGTGCTACGCAAGGTATCGTGGTGACGGAATTATGCTGTGTATAGTGACGCATTGTGTCAAAGTCAACTGTTGACATTTTGCAGAGGATACATTGTATCAGTGTTGGTGAATTTGTGAACGCATTGCGTGGAGATTCGCATCGCTGCAATAAAATATTGTTAGAACTGTTACTCCAGTGTTGTGTACAACCTTAAGCCACGTGTAACGGGTTGCAGCTTGAGTGAGGTTTCTTTAAAAGAACCTTACGTGCGTGCGTCTGGTGTGATATCATACTACGACTGCGACTCAACACGTAACAGAATGGCCCACACCCTGGACCCAATCACTTATAATAACTCTCCCGAAACAGAAAAGGCAACTTACAACAATGCCAGAATTATCGCACGATCGGTCTTATAATGTCACCCAAGCAAAGTCACGTTAAAGATTCTACTGAACAGGCTGAAGCCATAGGCAGAGGAAATCATAGCTGAGGAACACCAAGGCGCTGCACAACTGAGCAGATCTTCAACCAGAGAGGTCTATGTGAGAGGTACCTCCAGCACCAGCAAGACCTCTATCATATCTTGCGTTTGACAGGGTGTGGCATTGTTACGATTGTGGTTGTGTTATCCTGTGAGAGCGTACATGTGTTATTCGTAGGTAACGATATGTTGTTTTTTTGAGCTATCACGGTTATGATTTTGTACCTTCTTAGTAAGATTTTCTTTTGTTCGTGAGTAGAGCCGTTTTCGTTTTGTTTAGTCCGGAGCGTTGTAGAAGGGTCGCACTGTCTAGTGGCCTCGTAAGTGTCACGTCGGTTAGGTGACATCGCAACATTTTTCGCTACTTTTTGTTTTCCTGTGCGCTGTAGTGAGCAGCTTTTATTTTGTTTGGTGAATGTTCTCGTACCTTTTTGAGCTATCATAGATAGGGATACCATACTTTTATCTGTCTTTATTATACACTAGAATTTAGAGCTGAAGTGAGCAGCCGTGTTTTTGTAGCCTGATATATTGTTTCTGGAAAATTCATGTTAATGAGTTTTGGCTGCTCGTTTCGTTTTGATTGGTTGAGTTATATGATTTCCGTAGAAGATTCTAGATTTTGATAGTGTATATAAGGAGGGCGCTGGGAAAGCCCAGGAGTACATTGTCTTGCTTTGTCAGTTGTAGACATACGCAGTTTATTGCGAGAGACGCTGTGTATGAGAAACTTTGAGTCGTAGTGTGGACATAGCAAAAGAGACTTTGTATTCAGTAGTTTGTGCATTTGAGAGTGCATTACTGTGTGGATATCGCATCGCTGAATTGTTGGAACTGTTACTCCAGTATTGTCTACATCCTTAAGCCACGTGTGACGGATTGCAGCTGAACGAGGTTTACTTTAAAGAACTCTACGTGTGTGTGTGTCTGGTGTGTTTATCATACTTCGACTACACCACGTAACATTTTGGCGACCCCGACGAGACATCTTCAGTTGGTTCAGTGGAAAACAGCCAGCAGTGAAAAGCAGAGATGGCGACATCGGAATTGGAGACATTCCTGAAAATTGGAAAGGAATGTGGACTCGGAGGAGCTCAACTCCTCGAGTTTGTAAAGGAGAGAGAAGAGAAAGAAGAGAAGAAACGAGAGAAAGAAGAAAAGGAGAGATTGGAGAGAGAAGAAAAAGAAGAAAAGAAAAGAGAGAAAGAAGAAAAGGAGAGACTGGAAAGAGATGAAAGAGCCAAAGAACGTGAAATCAGGAGACTCGAAATCCAAGCAGAAGAAGCAGAGAAACAGCGAAGAGAGGAGCGAGAAGAGGCTCAACGCG
Source organism: Semisulcospira habei (assembly GCA_036245525.1). NCBI lineage: Eukaryota > Metazoa > Mollusca > Gastropoda > Semisulcospiridae > Semisulcospira > Semisulcospira habei. Next base: position 175,884,965 of record BTPG01000008.1, on the reverse strand, counting down.
AAATTCATCTAAAGCAGATGGAGATTGAGGCACAGAGCCAGAGAACTAATGAAGCAACAGGATTAGCGAGCAGAGAATAAACAGCCCGTGCGCCAAAACTTCCACCTTTCATTGAAAATTCAGATAAGATGGACGCTTATCTGGAGCGATTCGAGCGCTTCGCAAATAGCAACAATTGGAAACAAGAGACTTGGCCTATTAAACTGAGCGCACTTCTAACTGGCAAAGCGCTTGAATTTTACACCCGTTTGCCAAGAGAAGAAGCCGAAGATTATACTCAGTTGAAAGCCGCCCTGTTGAGACAGTACGACTTCACTGAAGAGGGTTACAGGCAACGATTTCGGAACTGCAAGCCTGAAGAAGGAGAAACACCCGGCCTATTCATTGAGAGAATCAGAAGCTACCTGGAGAAATGGATAGAGCTGGCTGGCCTAAACAGAGAGTACCAAGACCTGTGCGACCTCATCATTAAAGAACAAGTTTTCAGCGCATGTTCTAAGGACCTGGCCGCCCACCTCAGAGAGCAAAAAGACCAGTCACTAAAGGCCCTGGCCGACTTCGCTCAAAGATACCTTGACGCTCACAACATGAAGTTCAGGTCCAGTAAGCCACAGCGTGGGTCTACACCAGCAGAGGAAATCCAGAATGTCAGAGACACCCCGAGATACAAGCCGGTGGAGAACCTGACATGTTTTCTCTGTGGAAAGAAAGGTCACAAAGCGATATGGTGTCCTTCTAAAGACATTCCCCGAGGCGACATCATCAGAAGATCCAACCAAGATCGTGGGATAGCAGGCAGAAGCAGTACCACGTCTCAGCACAGAGCTGCCGCTGTATTAGCCAATGATGTGACGTCATCCAATGACTTTGAATCCAGATAAAAGCGAGTTACACCAGAGCTGATCGAATCTTTCAGAAAGAATGGACGCATCCCAGTAGGAGATGGGACTACATTTTTACCAGTCTCAAACATCGCGCTGCCTGAGAATGAAGTGCCGAACATGCCGGTGGTGTCAGGATTCGTCGGCGACACACCAGTGAGAGTGTTGAGAGACACTGGTTGTAGTTGCATCATCGTGAGAGAGGACCTAGTAGCTGAAGACCAGAAGCTACAGGAGTGGACTGCCTTCATTTTGGCTGACGGAATTGTAAGAATTATCCCCCTTGCCAAAGTCAGTGTCGACACCCCATACTTGACAGGAGAGGTGAAGGCGTTGTGCGTGAAGACGCCAGTCTACGACCTCATCATCGGAAACATTGTGATGGTGCCAGAAACGCAGACGATCCAGATCCAGAGTGGAGACCTGAAATATGTTCTGTTACCACGAAAAGTCAAGCAAAGAAGAGTCACCAAACCATCCCTCTTAAAGTGGCGGACAACACGGAAGCAGCAGTGGTGAATAAAGAAAGGCTGGTGGAGCTACAGAGAGGTCAAGACAAACCAAAATTGGTGGAATCGGTGCGTCTTGATGATGACGAAAGACTAGACGACGAGAACCTATTTGACCTTAATGAACTCCGACATAAAGAGGATGTAGAAGATCTGACCCAGACTCAACGTGAAGAACTGCGCGTCCTGACTCAAGAGTTCGAGCATCGGTTTACACCTGACCCAGAGACAACAGACACCATCCAGCACGAGGTAAACCTGACGTCAAACGAGCCAGTTCGCGGCAAACCTTATCGTCTTCCTTATAACACGAGGGAAAATTTGAAAAAGGATATTAAGGAAATGCTGAGTCTGAATGTCATCAGAGAGTCCAAGTCACCATATGCGTCCCCAGTTGTCATCGTAACGAAACCAGATGGATCCAACCGAGTGTGTGTGGACTATCGCAGACTCAATAAACTAACAATCTTTGATCCAGAGTCTATGCCCACAGCAGAAGAACTGTTCCAGAAGGTCAGTGGAGACCGATTTTTCTCCAAAATTGACCTAAGCAAAGGGTATTGGCAAATCAAGGTTGCAGAAAAAGATATCCCCAAGACAGCGTTCGTCACACCCGACGGTCATTGGGAGTTCCTGAAAATGCCTTTTGGTATGGTGAACAGTGGTGCCACATTGAAGAGAGGACTGAAAAAGATCCTAGAAGATGTGCAAAATGTGGTCTTTTATTGGGACGATATTTTGATCCATACCAAAACTTGGGGGGACCACCTCAAAGCCCTCCAAGAACTGTTCCAAAGACTGTCAGATGCGAATTTCACCATCAGTCCAAGCAAGTGTATTCTTGGGGCTGACAACACAGACTTCATTGGACATAAATTGAGCGAAGGTTTAAAGGGGCTACACGACGCCAACGTGCAGAAGATCAGGGATGCCCCGCGACCTACGACCAAGACGCAAGTCCGCTCATTTATGGGCTTGGCGAACTACTACCGGGAGTTCATACCAAACCTTGACTGATTTGCTGAGGAAAGGACAACCTAACAGTGAAGTGGGAGGATGCCCAAGAGCGAGCATTCCAGGCGGTTCGAGACATCCTAACCGAGAAGCCCGTTCTACACCTTCCTGACCCGTTGAAAACGTTCTTCCTGAGAACAGACGCCTCCAACGAAGGAGTAGGTGCAGTCTTGATGCAAGAAGATAACGGAAAACTCCACCCAGTGAGCTACGCCAGCAGAAAGTTGACCAGAGCTGAGAGAAACTACTCGACCATCGAGAAGGAGTGCCTAGCCATCGTCTGGGGAGTGATTCGAACTGTACTTCTGGGAGTGCCATTTGTTCTCCAATCAGACCATCAGCCCTTGAACTATCTAAACTCTGCAAATTTTACAAATTCTCGTATTATGAGATGGGCGATGTTTTTGCAGAATTTTGACATTAAACTACAGTCTATCAAGGGTTCGCAGAACTTTGGAGCAGATTACCTGAGCAGAGCAGTTTAAATGAACATTTCTGTGTCCAGAGCTTTTGTATGAAACATTTCGATGCTCAGGACTGTTTACAGGAACTGTGAGACGTTTTTTTAATTCGATTTTTGATGTGTAGTTATTTTGTGTAGGGTTTTGTGTAGGTTTACACAGCCACAACCGTATTTTGAATTTGAGAAGAATTTTTTTTTGAAATTTCATTCTTAAGAGGGGGGGGGGGGGGGGGGTAATGTTACGATTGTGGTTGTGTTATCCTGTGAGAGCGTACATGTGTTATTCGTAGGTAACGATATGTTGTTTATTTGAGCTATCACGGTTATGATTTTGTACCTTTTTAGTAAGATTTTCTTTTGTTCGTGAGTAGAGCCGTTTTCGTTTTGTTTAGTCCGGAGCGTTGTAGAAGGATCGCAATGTCTAGTGGCCTCGTAAGTGTCACGTCGGTTAGGTGACATCGCAACATTTTTCGCTACTTTTTGTTTTCCTGTGCGCGTGTAGTGAGCAGCTTTTATTTTGTTTGGTGAATGTTCTCGTACCTTTTTGAGCTATCATAGATAGGGATACCATACTTTTATCTGTCTTTATTATACACTAGAATTTAGAGCTGAAGTGAGCAGCCGTGTTTTTGTAGCCCGATATATTGTTTCTGGAAAATTCATGTTAATGAGTTTTGGCTGCGCGTTTCGTTTTGATTGGTTGAGTTATATGATTTCCGTAGAAGATTCTAGATTTTGATAGTGTATATAAGGAGGGCGCTGGGAAAGCCCAGGAGTACATTGTCTTGCTTTGTCAGTTGTAGACATACGCAGTTTATTGCGAGAGACGCTGTGTATGAGAAACTTTGAGTCGTAGTGTGGATAGCAAAAGAGACTTTGTATTCAGTAGTTTGTGCATTTGAGAGTGCATTACTGTGTGGATATCGCATCGCTGAATTGTTGGAACTGTTACTCCAGTATTGTCTACATCCTTAAGCCACGTGTGCAGCTGAACGAGGTTTACTTTAAAGAACTCTACGTGTGTGTGTGTCTGGTGTGTTTATCATACGACTACAACTCCACCACGTAACAGGCATGCAGCCCTTTGATCAAAGTAATAGAAAACCTTTACAACAAGGCCACTAGCGCAGTCTGCTTCAACGGCAAAATAGAAAACTGGTCACAACAGTCACAGTCAGACAAGGCTGCTTACTCTCACCTACTATTTTCAACAACTTCCTGGAAAGAATCTTGACGGACGCTCTGAAAGATCATGAAGGAACTGTCAGTATTGGAACCAGAACAATCAAGAACTTGCGCTTCGCGGACGACATGGATGACCTTGCAGGAACAGAGGAGCAGCTAGCCCAGGTGGTGGTAAATCTGGACAGTACAGCCATTGCGTTTGGAATGGAAATCAGCGCAGAGAAAACCAAACTGATGACCAATAACGCCAGTGGCATTGGCACCAAAACCGTGATTGGAGGTCAAAACTGGAAACAGTTAAAAAATTCAAATACTTAGGAGCCATTGTGACAGATGAAGGATCAAAACCAGAAATAATGTCCAGGATTGCGCAGACAACAACAGCGCTGAAAAGACTGAAGACCATATGGAAGGACACAAACATCACACTGCTCCAATATCAAAATGATGCGCTCCTTAGTCATCTCAGTGTTCTTATATGCCTGTGAGTCATGGCCCCTCACAGCAGACCTCGAAAGGAGGATACAAGCCACTGAAATGAGATGTTTTCGAAGGCCCCTTGGCATTTCGTACAGAGATCATATCACGAACGAGGAAGTGGGAAGCAGAATCAGGCAAGCCATCGGGCCATATGAAGACCTAATAGCCATTGGGAAAAAAACGCAAACTGACGTGTCACGCGATCAGACAATCCTGCAAGGCACTTTGCACTGAAGGAGGACGAAGGAGAGGAAGCCAGAGAAAAAGATGGGAGGACATTATCTCAGAGTGGGCAGGACTGAAGCTGATCGACACACTAAGAATGGCAAAGAACAGAGTGGAGTGGAGGGAGCTGGTTGCCAAGTCATCATGCCCCAACGGTCGGCAAGACTAGGGGATAGATATAGATAGATATAGATAGATAAGATAAGGTAAGGTAAGGTAAGGTAAGGTAAGGTAAGGTAAGGTAAGGTAAGGTAAGGTAAGATAAGATAAGATAAGATAAGATAAGATAGATAGTTTCCTTTTCTACAATTTCTTGCACAGAAATGCAACTTCATGAATTGTAAATCCTTGCAAAGGCATTTTGTTGAAATTATCGGTGAACTTATTTGCGCATGGTATCCTGTCTATTCTACAAGTCAGTGCAGTAGCTAAGACTAACCATAAAGGTCTGAGCTGCACTGAAAAGTTGACAGGAAGTGGGGCACACAATCGGCACGGTTTTACTGTTACTCAGTTGCACTGTTAGTAAACAGTGCAACTGAGTAACTTGAACAGAGTCTGTGCCACTGCACAGTAGGACTCTGAATTTTGTGTGCGACTCTTTTGGATGCTTTTTGTCATAATCAGTTAGTCCTCAATGAACAGAATGCATCCTAAAAATTAGGGAGGCGGGGCGCCAGCTGTCAAAGTGATGGGTGACACTTGCCCCCTCTCTCGAGCAAATGTAAACAATACTGCAAGCATGGGCCCTGACTAGGTACACAGTCCAACATGATGCAAAACGCTTTCCGCCTGTAAGAGGCATACATCCTCATCAGTCCCCAGGCTGCAGTAACTCCAAGTCTCTGTTGGTCTCATTGACGCAGATTTTGATCCTCGGTATGAGGGTGCTGCTGCAGACTGGGTCTAGATGACTGTAGTCAGTTTTTTTTTTTTCCATGCCTCTCTCTCTCTCCAACGCATTCATATACAGATGTGGATGGAAGCAAAGGAAATAGCTTTACTGTTTTCAGTGCTGCCGGCTCGTACTGTTTGCTGAGATATGTGTATTTTTACATGATGTCCAAAATGTTGTGATGTGCTATGTTGTAATTGATGTACCAGTGATCTCTCGCACTCACACCCCCCCCCCCCCCCCCGCCCACACACACACACACAAAATCTCCTCCCTCAGCGGCTGGTGGTTCCCACAGTCCTGGAGGATGTGCTCTGCGGTCTGCTCTGCTTCTCCACAAGGGCACAGGAGAGATGGCACGAGGTGGAAGCGTCTGTGCAGGTGGAAATTGAGTCGGTTGTGCCCGGTCCTCAGACGAAAGATGGTCACCTGCTCTTGTCTGGATAGCTGATGGTAACTGTCTAGGGGCCGTTGTGGTGGTCTGTACACAGACTTAATGATGGTCTTCATCTCTGTGAAGCTGACTCCATTTTCATCTTGTTCTTTCTCTGCGCCCACTTTTGCCATTCTGTCAGCTTCTTCATTGCCGTAGATGCCACAGTGTGAAGGGATCCACTGCAGCACCAGTCTGGTGCACTTGATGTTTTGCAGTGCCTCTTGTAGACGTGGCAGTTTGCTTGCTGTTGCTGCCTCAAGGACAGACATGGCATCAGTAAGGAAGACAATCTGGGCATCAGGGTCTGCAGTGCCACTAAGGGTGTTAGCTGCGCGGACTAGGGCTTCCACCTCAGCTCTGTAATTTGTGCAGTGAAGGCCTGTTGGTACTGCCTCTGCCTGCCATTTTCCGTTTGGGTACTGAATGTACACCCCAGCCCCTCCATCCTGAACTGCATCTGTGGCTGATCCATCGGTGTATGCCCGTATCCATGCTTCCTGGGGATACAGTGCTGTGCTCATCTCTGGTGGTGATGTAGGGTACCGTGGAAGAGATGGTGATGTTTTCTGGCTTACTTTCCCAAGGTGGAAGGTCGCTAGCAGGATTCAGAGCCTCCACCTGCGCAGGCAGCTTTGCCTGGTGTTTTCTCTGCAGTGCTCTCGTCTCTCAGTCTCCCTGAGGTTGGTTGTTTCATCCTAGCGTTCATAGGATGGTCTTTGGAAGACTTGACCTTTGTGGACTGTATCAAGGCTTTGCAATCTCTTCTCATGCGCAGGGGTGGGATGCCCGTTGTCTCTTCCATCTTTTCAATTGGTGTGGATCTCATTGCGCCGGTGATGATACGCAGTGCCTGGTTCTGAACTCTGTCAATGGTCTGCTGGTGTGACTGGGCTGCCGTCAACCATGCATTAGATCCGTACTCAAGGTGTGGTCTCACTGTGCCTTGATATACATTTTGAGGATCTTTTCATTGGCTCCCCATTGTGTTCCAGCCAGTTTTCTCATGATGTTCAGTTTTCTTCTAGCTTTCGCTTCTGCATTCCAAATGTGCGGCTTCCACGTCAGCCTCTTGTCAAGGGTGACTCCCAGGTATGTCTGTTGGTCTTCATACCGCAGCGGGGTGTTGCCCAGTGTTAGGTTGCCTTTGCCTTGTTGGAGAGAGAGAAGAGTGTGGCTGATGATTTTTCTGTGTTGATGGTCACACACCAGTTGTTGGTCCAGTCTGTCAGCCTGTCCAGGGCTAGCTGCATCCTGTATGTAGCAGTTGTTGCATACTCTTCTGGATTCAAGCTTTAGTGTCCAGGACATAAAAATGAAAGATAAATGGGAATGGCTGTTTTGTCCAACACCAACCACAACACACTTTTGTCAAATTGTCATAGACACCCCATCCCTCCGGGCGGAGGGGCTGGCCTAGAAAACAACAAACAAAGCAAGAAACAGCTTGTCGATCTTTTCCTTTGTGTAAACAAAGAGGCAAGGCTTGCAGGTCCCGCTTAACACTTGACAAAATTGACCTGTAATCCGAATTTAAAAGTTTCCCTTTCATTTTTGAACTGCCCAACCCACTTGTTGAGAAAATGCTAGATGATACAAAAGTAGACACTTGACAAAAATGACCTGTAATCTGAATTTACAAATTCTATCCTTTGGAACTACTCAGAAATAAAGCGGACGGGAAGTTACAAGTATTGAAGACCAACAGACATACCTGGGAGTCAGTATACAAGTAATTACATGATGTGGACTTCGACTACAAGACAAGAACAAGCAAGATCGAGTTACTGATTGTGTAAGCGTGAAATAAGAACGAATTGTTTCAGGTGCAAAAAACGTAAAAACAACTTACATCTTTGACCCGAGTGTGGGGCTCAAACATCATTTTTCGCAAAATTTGCATGTCCGCGGTTCCAGTTACTATTAAAACCATGTCTCCAGACAAAATCTGCATAAGAGCAGGGGGAAAACCCATCTCCTGCTTCCGAAGGAGAAAAAGTTAGTCATGTTTTGAAACCTTTTCATACCGGACTTTGGCTTATGCTCATGTGCCGGGCTTGTCTAAAACTTCAGTAACGTGACATACGGGAGGATGTCCTTGAAGGCTTTCGACAGCGGCCAACTTGCATGGCTCATGCTGTTATTTGTCGTTGTCTAAGTGCGCGCAGCAAACTTTGTTCACAGATGCATTATTGTTGAGGTGGCGAATGATTTTTAAACGTGTTCTGTAATCTACCGGCTTCCGTAGATTACATCCCGTTTTGAATTAAGTCCCGATTGTGAGCGCCAGATTGCTAAAATGAAGCTGCCGGAGCATTTTCCACCTCGTAGTGGCGAGCTTCTATTGAAAATGTTGTTGCATGAACGCATGATAGTCATATATAAGTTCACACATCATATCTCCGTGTGATGCCATGTTGCATGAACGCATGATAGATAAGTTCACACATCATATCTCCATGTGATGCCATGTGAATATCAGGGCTGAGTGTTGCTTGTAATGAGATTTGTGCCACATAAAACCGCATTTGTGCCACATTGACCCAGTCTGTTGATATTTTTACATCTAACATTCCGCCGATGTAGGTACCGCCGTTAGATGGTCTTTATAATAGCACCACAATAACTTATTCTGATGTAAATAAGGGTCGGAGCTGTGAATTTACAGTGTTCGCTGGGTCCATGGGGACCACTTGTCCTAAACATTTTCAATAGTTGCTCTGAGAGGTCCACTTTCTGTTTCTGTCGAGAAATAGAGTATCTTTGTAAAGAATGTTCGGAGACCAGGGTCATCACACACTATCCTTTGGAACTACTCAAAAATAAAGACGGGAAGTTACAAGTATTGTTCGGCAAAAAAATGTCGATCTTTTCCTTTGTGTAAACAAAGAGGCAAGGCTTGCAGGTCCCGCTTAACACTTGACAAAATTGACCTGTAATCCGAATTTAAAAGTTTCCCTTTCATTTTTGAACTGCCCAACCCACTTGTTGAGAAAATGCTAGATGATACAAAAGTAGACACTTGACAAAAATGACCTGTAATCTGAATTTACAAATTCTATCCTTTGGAACTACTCAGAAATAAAGCGGACGGGAAGTTACAAGTATTGTTCAAAATAATGTCGGTCTTTCCTTTGTGTAAACAAAGAGCAAGGCTTGCAGGTCCCGCTTAACACTTGACAAAATTGACCTGTAATCCGAATTTACAAGTTTCCCTTTCATTTTTGAACTGCCCAACCCACCTGTAGAAAATGCTATATGATACAAAAAGTAGCCTTTCAAACAACTTTCAAAACGGTTTTGATTTTGACAGGAATATCAGAGGGAAAGCAACACAATGTAAAGATGGGCAAAACAATATACCTGAAACTGATCCAGATGGTGATGTTCACGGTCCTCCCAAAGAGCGGCAAAACTATATAGATCATTCGAACAGTACTCAAAGGCAGGCGAATTCTGGATAAAGTTCGATCCGGCCCATTGTAATGAAAGATCAATGAGCCAGCGCAAAAAGGGTAAAGTTGGACGTTGTACACGATTCCCGACAGTTTGCACGATATCAACGAGCAGCATGTGTGCCCACTGCCCATTGAAATTCTTTTTCACCACATTGATTTTGTTGACTTACTAAATCACGGGCTGAGTATCTGAAAGCGTGCTATGCATATCGTTGTAGTCTTGTTCCAATTTGTGACGCACTAAAGCGTTTCATAGTCAGGCCGCAAATTGCATGGTACAAAAATATTCTTAACGCTTTATTTTGGACATGACTGAGACGTCAGTTTACTTTAGTTCTTATTTCCTTTCTCTGTGCGACTTCATAAAGCGCATGAGAACAAAACACGATGAATATTTCTATCTATTTATCTATCCCGTAGTCTTGCCGACCTTTGGGGCACCACTGGTGACTTGGCAACCGGCAGCTCTTTAACTTGTTGATATTGTTTCAGTCCAAAGAGGAAGTCCGACGATTATTTATTGCTGTCTTTTTAAAAATGTAAGTCATGGATCTTCAGTTACGCGCACCTTTACTTTCTTTTACAGATATTTTCACAATTTATAATGACACTGTAGGTCTATCTATCTATCTATCTATCTATCTATCTATCTATCTATCTATCTATCTATCTATCTATCTATCTATCTATCTATCTATCTATCTATCTATCTATCTATCTATCTATCTATCTATCTATCTATCTATCTATCTATCTATCTATCTATCTATCTATCTATCTATCTATCTACCTACCTACCTACCTATCTATCTATCTATCTATCTATCTATCTATCTATCTATCTATCTATCTATCTATCTATCTATCTATCTATCTATCTATCTATCTATCTATCTATCTATCTATCTATATATATCCCGTAGTCTTTCCGACCGTTGGGGCACCACTGATGACTTGGAAAAAAGCTCCCTCCATTCCTCTCTGTTCTCTGCCATTCTTAGCGTATCGCCAGCCTCAGTCCTGTCCACTCTGAGATATTGTCCTCCCATCTTTTCCTCTGTCTTCCTCTCCTTCGTCCTCCTTGCACAGTACCTTGCAGGATTGTTTTGGCAAGCCCTGCTAAACGCGTGACATGCCCATACCACTTTAGTTTGCGTTTTTTTTTATAATGGCTAATAGGTCTTCATAGGGCCGCCCGATGGCTTGCCTGACTCTGCTTCCCACTTCCTCGATCGTGATGTCCTTGTGGCTCGCCTTGGTCCTGGATGACGTACAGGTAGACAGTGTACTCAGCGACAAATGAAATCACACATTTATTCTCTAGGCACGTACATACATAGCTGCGGATCATTAGTGGTTTCTTTCATTCTTTTCTTCTTTTTTTTTTTAAATCTGAGGGAAAACCCAACCTTCTGTATTTCTGCTCTGATTACTCTACGGGGGACTTAATGCCATTTGTTTATAAAAGTTGCTATTATTCTTTTCAGTGTGAAGTGTACTGTAACATCAGTGATCACAGAGACTGCATAATTGGCACTGGCACATCACAACATATCTTTCCAGTGCAACTGATAGATAAGATAAGATAAGATAAGATGGTTTATTGCCATATGTTTCCATGTACAAAACAATAAAAACATTGGAATTTGTCTTGATGTCAGTTACTAAGACTAAACACACACACACACACACAGAGAGAGAGAGAGAGAGAAACATCTGATACAGTTAAAAACTGACTGTACACAATCATTCTCACTCGCCACTCGCGCTCTCTCCAATTAGTCCGGTTGATCAGAGAGAGCGTGAACAGCAAGAGGGAAAAAACTGTTGCGGAATCTGCTGGTCCTGGTACTGATGGACCTGTACCTGCGCCCTGATGGTAAAATTTGAAAAAGCTCATTGCCGGGGTGGGTGGAATCACTGGAGATAAGACGTGCTCTACGTAAGAGACGCTGCTGGTACAGTGAGTCCAGGCTAGGAAGATCTCTGCCTATGATTTTTGAAGCGGTCTTGACCACCCTACTCAGTCTGATTTTCTCTTTGGCCGTGATGGAACCATACCAAACCGTGATCGAAAAGGTGAGCACGCTCTCAATCACAGCTCGGTAGAATTGCATCAACATGTGGGCACCGAGACCGAAACTTTTCAGACGTCGCAGGAAGAACAAGCGCTGCTGTGCTTTTTGGACGATAAGGCGAGTGTTTTCCTCCCACTTCAGGTCACATGACAGGGTAGTGCCAAGAAACTTAAAGTTCTGGACTGTTTCAATGATTTCACTATTGATCACAAGAGGGGGAGGGGGAGGGGACTGTTTCTTTCTAAAGTCCACAATCATTTCTTTTGTTTTGCCAGAGTTCAGTTCAAGGTTGTTGTTATTACACCAACTAATTAGAGTCTCAACCTGACTACGGTAAGCGGATTCGTCTGAGTTTGTAATGCACCCTTCCACTGTGGTGTCATCTGCAAATTTCAGAACTTTAGTACTGGCATGGCATGAAGCACAGTCATAAGTAAACAGGGAGTAGAGCATAGGGGAGAGCACGCACCCATGAGGCGTGCCCGTGGATAAAGTGAGGGTGGATGACACATTTCCACCAATTTTAGCGACCTGTGGTCTCATCAACAGGAAATCGAGGGTCCAGAGGCACAATGTCTCTGGAACTCCGATTTGCTGGATCTTCTGGTACAATTTGGATGGAATAATGGTGTTAAAAGCAGAACTGTAATCAACAAATAAAATTCTGGCATAGTAGGTGTTTGGGATTTCAAGGTGTTGTAAAACATAAAACAAACCAAGTGACACCGCATCCTCCACGGAACGTTTTTCGCGATACGCGAATTGAAAACAATCCAGCAGAGGGTTGGTATGAAATGTTCTCAGAAACCGGAGGACGAGGCGCTCAAGCGTCTTCATGACAACTGAGGTCAGAGCGACCGGTCTGTAGTCATTTAGGGAGGACACTTTGGATTTTTTCGGAACAGGAATGATGGTGGACCTTTTGAAACACCGAGGAACAGTGCACTGAGAGAGAGACATGTTGAAAATGTCAGTAAAGACGCCCGAGAGCTGGTCCGCACAGTTTCTGAGTAAGCGTGGAGAAATGTTATCTGGACCGGCAGCTTTCCTGCTGTCTAGACGCTGAAACATGCACCTGACATCGGCGTCTAGAATAATGAAAGGTGGGTTCTCAGTATGACTCCTCTCCACAGAAGGAGGTGGGGTCATATTCTTTTTGTCAAAACGACTATAAAAGTCATTCAGAGTGTCTGGAAGAGACGCATCTGTAACATCAGCAGTCTTGGAAGCTGGTTTATAGTTTGTAATGTCTTTGAGGCCTTGCCAAATATCTCTAGGGTTACTAGCTGCGATTCTCTGTTCTAGTCTGTATCTGAAGTTGCGCTTGGCAGTCTTAATTGCTTTTAGTACTGCATACCTGGCTTGTTTGTACCTTTCTCTGTCATTGTCTTTGTATGCGTCATGTTTTTCGTGGAGTTTGTGTTTAATGTCTACTGTAAACTATGGCTTGTCATTAGGAAAACTCTTGCAGGTCTTGGTGGGAATACAGAGGCTCTCACAGAAGGCAATGTAGTCAGTGACAGCCTCTGTGTACTCGTGAATGTCTGATGTTACCTCCTTAAACACATCCCAGTCAGTGCACTCTAGACAGCCACGGAGTGTTTCAGCTGCCTCAGGTGACCATTGTTTGATTGATTTTACTTTTGCTTTTGCACTTTTGAGTTGTTGCTTGTATGCTGGCACAAGATAAATCATGGCATGGTCTGACTGTCCGAGTGGAGCACGGGCGATGGAACGGTAAGCGCCTTTCATGGTTGAGTAACAGTGATCTAAAATTTTACCGTCTCTAGTGGGGCACGATACTTGCTGTGCAAACTTAGGCATCTCTTTGCTAAGTGTTACAGTAACAATAACAGTAAATGTTACAGTAACAAATAATTAATCAAGTTCCGAAACTTTGTTCAGCCATAACAGTTAAAACCAAGTGGTGTGGCACTCTTTCTCTTTTACAGCATGCAGCTATGTTGCACTTCGAACATAGGTTTCGAAGATAGCGTTTGTTTTTGTGGGTTGCGTTTTGTTTGATGCTGTGGTGTCGAAATGAAACGGGCAAAGCGATGGTAAAGTGAATGGAAATAAACGTGACAAACATTTATCAGGACGTAAATGAAATGCACAAAGCAACTTTACACTGGGAAAACAAACAAGCTTATGTACAACAAATAAAAAAGAACTCGTCGGCACACCGGAATTCACGGCAACGAGTCCGCGTGTTTTTTTTTTAAATAAACGTGACAAACATTTATCAGGACGTAAATGAAATGCACAAAGCAACTTTACACTGGGGAAACAAACAAGCTTATGTACAACAAATAAAAAACAACTCGTCGGCACACCGGAATTCACGGCAACGAGTCCGCGTGTTTTTTTGTATCATGTTTCGATCACGTGATTCGTGATACGTGACCTTATTGTTGAGTAACGATATTTGAGTTGGTTGTACATTGCTTAACGTCCCGACAGCAAGACTTTCTCAGGACCTGCCTGCACTGTTAATGATATTTCGTAAGCTTTTTCGTAATTGTTTTTTCTCTTAATATAATTAAGTGTGAAATTTTACTTAAAAACTAAAATGAAATCCTTTTAAGTGACATATAGTGCATACTACCACTGAATACAGGAACAATGAGACCCGTGTAAACTACTGACCCCCAGTGAACATGGCTGCGACAGTCACCAGGACTGTCGCAGCCATGTTCACTGGGGGTCAGTAGGTCGTCTGCAGCCGTACTGGAAACAAAATGTGCTACAGAAAAATGTCCCCATCCTCCGAATACGCACTGCTTTTATTCATACTAGACCTTCATTTTGATATACCCAAACCTCTCCAGAAAATCACCATCTCGTAAACGGCTGAAGTAAGAATTGTCAAGTTGCAAGAGTGAGTCTATGAAATCTGCAAGAGGTACAGATAAGTCCTAGCCACGAAAGGCTATTTATGAAAATCTATGCCTTTCGCTTGATTTTTGTCTTTTTTGTAACTGACATTGTTCCTCAAAATGAGGAAGTTGATGCGGACTAAGTAACGACTGTAGTCTGTGCAAGAAACCAGTCCACATATGCAAAGGGCATAGATACTCATTACCCTCTCTGCTTGAGGGCTCATGAGAATCTATTCCTCTTACTGGTGTCATTCATGCTGATGTTTCTCCAACTGAGTCTAACTGAAACAGAGCCGCCTTGACTGTGACCAGATGCCAGGCAAGCACCGCGGAAACATAAACAGTGCGAGTTAGGGGGCAGAGTTATGTGTTGACAGGTTTCACATCTGAGCCAACTTTTAGACCACACCCACAAACGGCACGTGCGGCGATTGAGGTAGAACTGTTAAATTTGACTGCCGAACTGCAGTAGGGTCGCGGGGCTTTGCACACGTACAAACTCAGCTAGCAGCGCAGCGAGTGGGCACGCATTTTACAGTGGAGGAAACTGCGAGTTGCTTATCTTTCTGTACACACACACACACAGTCTTTGATGACAGTAAAGTTTTCAACAAATGTGCTACTTTATTTTAGCTGACGTTTCACAACAAATTGTTATCTGACGAAACGAAAGAGCCGTATAGCTTGAATAAGCACTAGTGATCGGGAGTGACGTGCTAGCAGAGATGAGGGCGCGCTGGATCCAACATTGCAGCGGCTGGAGTTACAACAAGAGGCGCACAGCAGCTGTGTGGCCCCGAATCTGTACATCTGGCACCCATAGAAGCAGTCCATGGCGCAGCCCCGCGTGATGCTGACAGTAACACCTTTCACAGATACTCTCTCAACCTGCACAGAAATATCATAAACATAGTTATACTCCTAATAAAAAATACGAAAATAATGATTGTTGCTTGTACATTCAAGTTGGCTTAAAGTCATGCCAAACACAGAGAGGTTTACTTCTTTAAGTCAAAACCGAAGTCATTGGTCAATATATTGTGTGCTTTTTAGGACACCGTACCCCGTGAGAGATAGATAAGTGGACACTTGATGCCATCGTAATCAATCGATTTATTTGATCCTCTTGGTAATTAGACAAACCCACGCCAACCAATACAACCAATACTTTTATTACCTAGCCATTTTAATTCCACCCCAGAAATAATTAAAGCAACGATTTTTGATCAGCTATCAACCCGCGATTATTAAGGCAGATTCCCCACCCCACCTAAATAATTTATGCTGTTATTGACTTTTTAAAACAAAATTATTATATTACATTTTAAAATGAACCAAGATGAATTACTCCTTATAAGCAATATCTGTGCTGTAGAGAACAAAGACTTAGACTCTAAAAACAGCGCCTTTTCTCTGTAGTTGTTTCTGGAAAATCAAAAGCTTTTCTCAGTAAACAATACATGGCAGAAGACATAGAATCCCTCACTGCTGATGAGCTAATCAAACTGCATGCTAAATATGAAAATCACATTGCTTCACTAATGACCCGTGATTTGAGTCGATCTCTTGTCTGCCTATATACAACAGCTGTGAGTCACTTCCTACCTGTGGATAGTGACAGTTTATCACACGATCTCGAAAGCAACCCCGTTGTTTCAAGTTCAATCGGAAAATTAGCATGCCACATGTTTTACAGTTTGGCAATTATCTTGCACCTGTGGTAACCTTGCTTGTTACTGGGAGTCATATTGATTTTTCGAAAATAAATTTAAAATTAGAAGAAAATGGACAAGACCCAGATGACTCCACAACAGAGTCCTGTCTTGACGCAGGTTCAAACGGTGACTAAGACTAAAAGCCCAGGTCGGATAGAGCCCGGGAAAAGATTAGCTGAATATAACAGACAAAAAAAAATTACAGCTTTAAGCATTAACAGAAAAAGCTCATGTAACTGACACACCGTCAACAGCCCCAGCCCCAGCACCAGTGTCATTACCGTCAGGACCAACACCCCCAACAAAGTGAGAGACAAACAACTGAGTCTAAACCTAAAACATCAAAATATATAGTTGCTGGATTTGTTGTCGGATTTGGTTATGTAGGTTACCAATTATACAAAAAATACAAACCACAGACTCGAACAGTGTCCAAAAAATCAAGCACTCCAAAAACAAAACAAGAAGTCGCCACATTACCAGCAACACTCAAAGCCGTTGACCCATTTCTTATGCAGTGAATAAATTTATTATTTTAATTTTTGTGGTATAAGAAATGAGCGACACAAAGAACATAATGAACCTTGTCTATCACTCTGCTGTAATAAGCGGGCTAACAGTTGCTTATTCTATGCTGGGAAAAAGTCTTCTCAAAATTAGACTTCGAAGACAGTGTTACAACAGCTAGTAGCTGTTGTAACAGCGTCCATTGCAACAAAAGACTTTCTTGTCAAGCAAGGAATTATTCCAGAAAATATATCTAAGTAAATAAAAAGTATGGCAACTATAGCTATTATGATTGGCGGGGCTGTTGTTAACGCACTTGCATTTAGTGGATCAACCTATCTCTTTTCAAAATTGGGTAGAGAGGAATCTGCAGAAGAAATGAAGCGGCACAATGAGGCATCTGAAAAACTTGCACAAGCTCAGCAGGGTTATGAGAAGCAAAGAATTGAGAAACTTGATTTCATCAATGAAAACCTCAGGCTTGAAGGTCACGCATAGCATACATTTTCAAATGTTGATGACGCGATTAAAGAATACTTTCTTGTAACTGGCGAAGACATGTCCATCCCACAGCCAAAACTTAGCGACTACTACCAACCAAGCCCAGAACAAAGAAATGGAGAAATAATATTTGTTCTAGTAGGAATGACATTAGTATATTTTACAGGAGTTTTTATTGCTAGAAGAAATGACCGACGCCGGAGCTAAACTATCAAAAATATATTACTCCCCTATTGGCTACTGGAAAGGGAATATTGCAATAGAAAAATTACATGCCGCTGTTGATGGAGATATAACACTCGAAAAAATAAAACAGTGGCTCAAAAACAAGCTATTTGGCAATATATTTACCTGCTCCAAGAAAAATAACAAGACCTCATTTTGTAAATACTACCCCAAATGACATGCATCAAATAGATCTTCTGTTCCTGCCATATGATACAATAAGAAAGAAATTATACAAGTATGCATTAACTGTTGTCGACATAGCTTCAAGGTACAAGGAAGCTGAGCCCATAACTGACAAGAATGCTAGTACGGTAGCCACTGCATTAACACAAATATATAGTCAAGGCCCTTTAAAATACCCTAGGCTTGTGCAAGTCGATGACGGATCGGAATATAAAGGCACTGTTAATCAGTTATTTGCAAAGCATGGTGTGCTAGTGAGGCGGGGCATAGCAGGTGTGCACAGATCACAGGCAATTGTTGAGAAATTTAACAAACAATTATCAGAGAGACTTTTCAGCTATCAGTATTCTAAGGAACTCATGCATGATGCTCGAAACACTGAGTGGGTTAAGAGATTACCGTCTGTGATAAAAGCAATGAATAACAAGGGCCAGCTTAAACCTGTTGATGCTATTAAATTAAAAACAATACCGTCAGGGTCAGAAATAAAAACAAAAGCGCCAGACACCAGCTTTTTTACAAACAGGTGAGATATTTGTATCAATCTGGTGAGGCTGAGAATGACGTCAGACGTAGGGCAACTGATCCAATATGGTCTACATCTGTTCACAATATAAAAAAAAATAGTTCCTAGCGCTAATGCATCGATTTATTATGTATATGAGCCTGCCCCACAAAGGGCGTTTGTCAGAGAAGAATTACAAATTATTCCTCCGGACACTGTTACACATTTTTAATCATTTCATCAACTGATTCATCGATTAGTTCATCAACCAGTTCATTGGCTATTTCTTCAGATAACTTAAGCGCATAATGCCCAGGTGCATAATCCTTTTCTTTAGTGCGAAACATACGTTTTGTGTCTCCTACTGCAAAGGACTTTTTATGTGTTTGGATCATTTCAAGATTATGTCTATTTGACCTCAGTGTCTTGTTTGGATAATCAGGCATTAGTTCTCCATCTAATACTTGCTTGTAATGTTCATGACGGATGTCTTTATTTTTTTATCGCTGTTTTTTTTTATACCTTTGGCTTTTTTGGTGCAGTATGGAATACATTTTTGATCTCAGTCCAACGTACTCAACAATAGGCACACTATTTAGTTCGTCTTTAAACTTCCCAGGCACTTTTTTGTTTTGTGTGCTAAACAGTGGGTGATCCTTAGGGTAGTCAGACGTGTCATACATGTGTAACTCTGTTTTCATGTCTTCATAAAAGTCTTCAGTAGGCACATCAATGATCATAGAGTCAGTGTCAGTGTATAGCAGATGGCACTCAGGATACTTTGGTTTAAAATAATCATAATAAAATTCAAGCATTAATAGTTTTGATAACTCAAGAATTGCCGTACCAATCAAAACTGGCTTGTCCAGTTTAACAATTTTTTTTGATGGATGAAACTCTTTATACACTGTGGCTTACCTGTAAGTTTAATTGCACCTGATTCAGTTGTAACCAGTCTCACATCTTTTTGGTGATGAGGATTTTCCATTGTCTTGCCAAAACAGGCATTGTTCATAAGCTTAAAGAAGCCTTTGTCAAATGCAGTGTTGCCATCTCTTGCACGGAGGGTTGTGTTTTTCATTATGTAATCTTTCATGAAAGCACTTTGATCAAATTTAAAACCTCTGTGTACTTTCTTTAGTATTAACCCATGCCTGATGTAAAACGGCAGCAATCGATAGTGACAAACGTAAGTGAATTTGTCATTCAAATTTGGCACAAGTTTTGGTGTCTTCTTTTTCCCCCGTCAAACTCATTTTCTCTACAGCTAATGGATAATCATTATGGTAATAATGTAGATGGTGTGGGTACTCCAGGTTGACTTCAAAGATCCACCCTTTTTTGTGATCCCGATCATAATTCATAATTTCGTTTGTTAATTTTGTTATATCACACTGTGACAAATCATGTAGACGAAAATTTTTCATAGGCCATAACTCACACATCGCAAAGCCATACAAATTGTTAGCGTCAATCAGTTAGGGGTCAAAGTTGTCAAGATATTTATTGTTGGCTTTGGCATAGTTGTTTGCGGCTATACTAATGCCTCCCCTCAATCCACGTTCCACTATTTCACCCATTTGTATGATCAGACAACAGGTCTGTAGATATCTTGCTGGATTTCAAAAATGCATCCCATGTCATGCCAGGACTAGTTATGTAGCAAGCTGGGTCAAGACTGTAGTGTAACAAACCCCTTTCACGGTAACTTTCAAATACGTCTGCTGGCAAACAAACGTCAGCTTTCAAGTACTGGTCATGGTAGTCACCAATCGTTTCACACCCTAGTTTATCCCATGCATCGAGAGCGTGCTTGTAATCAGAGTCAGAAATACCTTTTCCATTTAGTGTAGAGTAAAATTTCTCTTTTGATGGCAGTCTCCTTTCCTCAAACACAACCGAGTGATCAATGTACTTGTAGGGATAGATTCCTTTTTTGATCAACTCTGGCTCAAAATATTTGCTTGTTATTGGAAACTCAGTCAGACCTTCTGCCAGACTAGCAAGCGCTAAAGACAAATGTTGCATGGAGTCATAAAAGGCTAATTTGTCTAACTTAAAAGTCAAGTATTTTTCAGTTGTCTGGGCAATACAACTAATTTTTTTTTTTTTTTTTTTTTTTTTTTTTTGTGGTAAGACTCATCCACAGCCTAATCATACCCCTTGAGATTGTGGAAAAAGATAGGCCACTTGTATGCCTTGGGATCTATTTTTAATAACAAGTTACAATTGTTATGTGCAGCACCTCTGTAGCATCCAGTTATGTGGTCATGGTCATGAACTGTATCACCCTGGAGGGCTTGTTCACAAATCCAACACGTTTCTGCTGTATTAAAATGTTGTTTGTCTTCTTCTGTCATCACCAAAGACTTCTGGCATGTTGTGAGATAATGTACTACCTGACTATACAGTTGTCTCATTTCTGTTAAAAACAGACATGCTGCATTTTCCCCCCTGTAGATAACAGGCTCTGAATGCTGTCCGTCTGACCTAACAATAATGTATCCGAAAGAACACACCAGTTGGTCACTTAGTTTTATAGTCTTTGGTAATGATTTAGGAACAGGACCATCATATGGAACAACCAGTGATTCAAAATCAGCATACACTACAAATGGCAGCTTTTGCTGATTCCCATGGCTTTTAAAATAAACCTTGCTGCCAGGATCTGGATACCTCAGTATTGTTTGAATGTCATCAGGTGACCTACAGTGCTGAACATGTTTGTGTGCTACTTTAATAGAGGAAAACCACTGTAAACATTTTTTACAAAATTCCTGTTTACCATCAAGTTTTGTTGTATGATGAATTAGTCTTGGCATACTTAATAATAAGGAAGATTTATAAGGCGCCAATACATGGTAAGATGCTCTAGGCACCGTACATATGAACAAAACATACCAATATTACACAAAAAGTGACAAAGCCACATGTACAATTACACAAAAGAACAGAATTATGACTAAATACATGAAAACTGATAATCAAAGTGGGAAAAGATGGTTTTAAGACTGTTTAAAACTGGCACTAGAGAGAGAGACAATAGGAGATTTAAAAGGCAATGAATTCAATAAGACCGCATCGGTCATTAAATTACGTCATTTTTAATATTAAAATTTTTTACCCCATTACACCCCTGTTATTTCTGAATCAACCCTTTGATTTTTAAAAACTGACGAGCATGACCGATGCGGCCTCATTGATCTAATTATCTTTTAAATCTCCTATTGTCTCTCTCTATAACTATTGTCTCTGTGAACACCTAATCATTTACCTGTCTAAGTGATTTCAGTGGGACTTTATATGTTACTAATAAGTTACAACTAACTTTTAGGAACCTGCAGAGGTAACCTTTAAGTTAGTTATCATAAGAACTTATTAATTACTTACCATAAGAACTTATTAATTTCTTACTGTAAGTTCTTATAAGTTCTTACAACAACTTGACTTAAGCCACAACTTACTCGGTCAGATTTGTCAAGATACAAGGACAAAAAAAAACTTTTTTCTCAGTAGTACTCTGGCAGTGGTGCAGATGGGGTTAAATAATCAGGCCTAAACTGTGTAAGTGGCATGACATCTCTCTGTGAAGTGTATTGACATTATTAAACGATTACCAAATCTGATTTTTATTTGTTTAAAAGATTGTGTAGCTTTTCTGTGGTTTCCTGTACCCCTATCCTTTTTCCCTCTGCAAAAAAACTAGCCTTCAGTTCTTCAACATTTACGGGAGACTGACTACGCATTTTATTTTGTATTTCTGATTTCATTTGTTTGTAGTTATTTAAATCATCCTGGACTCGCTTAAATTCTTCGTCACTAATAAAATTGTCCTGCAACGCTTTACTTATAATAAGTTTAAGACTACTCAGTTTTGCACTTGCCTAATGCTCAATGCTTCATGTTTTTCTAACTTTGTGTGAAACCTCTTGTTTATGGCATCCAAACCAAAGCAAGCCAGTCCTGTGGCAATGCTAGCTCCTTCCAGTCCGATTCCAACCAAACTTCCAATTCCAGTTGAAATCAATACAATACCTCCTACAGAACAACCAGCTGAAAAAGCGCCAACAGCCATACATGTATTTTGTACAGAATTGAAAACGGTCTTATACCTCCTTTTGCATCTGGAGTACCTCGCCTCTTCACTTTCCAAATATTTAATTGCTTCTGTAATATTATTTAATCTGAATGCGTCTGCCTGTAATGTTTTATCTGATGCAATTGGCATATGCGGATCAAGCGCAAACGACGACACAGTCTCAGGCGCAAGTGTCGTCGGTAGTTGTGGATAGAAGTTTACCATATTTTTTTTATTGACAAATATTTTTTATTTAATCAGCAATTACATTTTGCAACTCGTCAAAAGTATACAATTTGCTGGCATAATAAAATGAAACAAGATCAATGTGTTCAAGGTTTATGTAACTTAGATGAACAAAAGTTGTTTTGTCAACCACCACATTGACAGCGGGAATACTGCTCGAAACATTAATAACATCTACATTTTTTGTAATAGCAATAAAGACCTTTGTTGATTCTGATACTGTTTCATCCCATGTAAGTTTTATTCCCTGTGCAATATTTGCCTCTTTCACAGAAGCTATAGATCTCAAGATAATTTCAAATACTATTGTCGCTTCTTTAGCCACGACTAAGCTTGCTGGCATAAACACAACAGAAGTATCTGATCTTCCCTTTCTAGTTGTAAGAAGATACCGTCGTTTCTCATAATTTTCAACTTTCAGTTTATCTCTGCTATTGTTGTCTGGGGCAAAACTTGGAACAAGGCTTGCAATCAGCGGCCCAGAATTAACAACCTTCCTAAACACTAAGGCGCCTTCGTCATCAGTGTATACATAAGGACTAATAAATTCAATCTTTATGTCCCAGTCAATTGTGGGTGCAGGTGTAGGTGCAGGCGGCACAGGTGAAACAACCCACTTATTACCCACATGTATTAAGTTGTAGGGCACATTATTTACAAGAGTAGGTGCAACTGGTACAGTAACATCACACAGCTGACTAAGTTTAGGAATCTGTCTTTCACCGTCTTTCATGTCAACAATTACTTTCCGCTTGTACATACCAGTCGAATCAAGTTCAAAACCATATATTTCTCCAATTTCCCCTTCCTTCTCAAAATCCTGTACGTCTGCCAAATCTTTCAACTCTGTTACTGGACATGCAACTGGTATGATTCTCGGCTTTGGACCAAGGCCACTCATTTTTATAAACAAAAATAAAATTATTTAATTTCCAACACAACACTAAAATCATGCATAACAACTGGTTTGTTATCCTGATTAGTTACAGATATACTCAGTGACTCAAAGAAACTAGAACCTAATTTTTTAAACTGCAAATTAGGAAATCTAGCAACCACACTTTCACAATAGGGTGCAGTTCCAGTTGGTAAGCATCTCAACAAAGTTGAAGGCTTTCCATTGTGAACATTCTCAGTTGTGTTCAGTTCTTTCAAATAAACATTTAGTACTGTATGTACTGACAAATGAACAGGATATTTTCCAGTTAATTTTCCATCAATCATCTCTATTTTCCAAAGCTTTGTTTTAGCTTCAGTTTCATTTATTAATCCAAGTAATAATAGAAGATCATCTGAAAATGTTATCCTATGCTCAGAAGAAAATTCTAATGTAACAAGTAAGTTAGCTGGATTTAAAGTTGCTTTAATTTTTATTTTACTTTGAAACCAGTTAGCTGACAAAAGTCATAATACCCAGATGTTATTTTATGGTTCTCAATAGGACAGGATTCATTACTAACAGATACATAATAATTTATATCATCTGTTACATTAAACCATTTTACTGTGTAGAACATTTCATGGATAGCTACAGCCTTGCTACCATCACGATTATCAATCCCATTAGTTAACCACACTGGTTTGCTTGTGTCAAGATTTGTTAAGGTAATAAACATTTTTATTATCTCATATAAAAATGCCTCGCGCTGGGACCATACGGCGTTGAGGCGCGTCCCCTGGGTGGTGGATAGGGGGTCCCTCGTGAGAGGGGTGCACCGAATGAAATAAGGTGCCGTGAACCAACATGGTCTAAGGGAAGGTGACCCCGACAGAAAACCCCTGGTCCTCCTAGTAAGGGGGTTGGGCGTGGGGGTAGCTTCCCCACCCTGCAAAAAAGGAAATAGCTACAAAAACGCCGACGAAAAGACTAAAAGTAATTCCTTTCCTGGAGAAGGAAGGTTCTTCTACTAGAAGACTTATGACGTCCTGTGGTGAAAGCCGGAAGTCTTCGGAAGCCACAGGACCGAGCCGCCTCTCTCTATCCAGGGATACAACCATGGGCACATGGAACGTCAAGACCATGTACCAGAGCGGCAAGGCCGCCCAGATAGCAGCGGAAATGCAAAAGTACAACCTTTCCCTGCTAGGCATCAGTGAAGCCAGATGGACGCAATCTGGCCAGAAAAGGCTGTTAAGTGGGGAGATGATTCTGTATTCAGGTCATGAAGAGGAGAATGCCCCCCATACAGAAGGAATAGCACTCATGCTGTCACCAGTGGCACAGAGAGCGCTGATGGGCTGGGAACCTCTTGGGCCAAGAATTATAACAGCAGCCTTTAGAACCAAGAAAAAGCTCAAGCTGAACGTCATCCAGTGTTATGCGCCCACCAATGACAGTGACGAGGAAGAGAAACAAGAGTTCTACGACCGACTCCAGAGTGCCGTGGACAAATGTGCGGAGCGAGACATCACCATCGTCATGGGCGATTTTAATGCCAAAATAGGGGAGGACAACACCGGATACGAAGAGGTGATGGGGAGACAGGGACTAGGCTCGGAGATGAGTGAGAACGGGGAGAGGTTTGTAGACTTTTGTGCTCTAAACCGACTTGTCATTGGAGGCAGCATCTTCCCACACAGAAGAATACACAAAGCAACTTGGGTCTCACCTGACCATACAACAGAGAACCAAATAGACCATATCTGCATTAGCAAGAAATTTAGAAGATCCCTTCAAGATGTTCGATGTCGCCTCAGACCACCATCTGCTTACCTTAAGAATGAAGCTCAAGCTAAAGAAAAGCCGCACAGAGACAACAAGAAGACAGCGCTATAATGTAGGCCTCCTGAGAGAAACTGGAGTTAGAGAAGAGTTCAAACTGGTGCTGTCCAACCGGTTTCAAGCGCTACAGGAGCTAGTAAATGAAGAGGAGGCGGTCACCACAGAGCAGCAGTGGAAGGCAGTTAGAGAGGCGCTGAACACAACCTGCAAAGACACTGTAGGGTTCAGGAAACACCACCACAAGGATTGGCTGTCGGCACAGACCTTGAAGAAGATAGAAGCGAGGAAGCAGAAGAAAGCAGCGGTCAACAACAGTCGCACGAGAGCAGCCAAAGTAAGGGCACAGGGGGAATACTCGGAAGCCAACCGCGAGGTGAAGAGGAGTATCAGGGCAGACAAGAGGGCCTACACAGACAGCCTGGCAGCAGAGGCAGAAAAGGCAGCAGGCAGCGGCAACATGAAACAGCTCTACGACATTACCAGAAGATTGTCGGGTAAGTATGGCCATACAGAAAGACCAGTAAAAGACAAAGAAGGCAAGCCTATTGCAAACAGAGCAGACCAACTCGACAGATGGGCCGAGTATTTTGAAGAGTTACTGAACAGACCTAGCCCACCCGACCCCCCCGACATCCAACCGGCAGAGACAGACCTACCCATCAGCTGTGACAGACCCAGCCGGGAAGAGATCAGAAAAGCAGTGGCATTTTTGAAGAAGGGCAAAGCAGCAGGGCCAGATGGCATCCCAGCGGAGTCTCTGAAAGCAGACCTAGAGACAACAGTTGAGATGCTGTACCCACTGTTTGGAAAGATCTGGGAAGAGGAGGTGATGCCAGCTGACTGGAAGGAGGGGTTCCTAATCAAGCTTCCCAAGAAAGGCGACCTCAGCAAGTGTTCCAACTACAGAGGAATCACCTTGCTGTCAGTACCAGGAAAGGTCTTCAACAGGATCATCCTAGAGAGAATGAAGAGCTCCGTTGACCCCCAGCTGAGAGACCAGCAAGCAGGATTCAGGAAGAACCGATCATGTACAGACCAGATCGCCACTCTCCGCATCATCGTGGAACAGTCTCTGTACGTCAACTTTGTGGATTATGAGAAAGCATTTGACAGCGTGGACCGAGAGACTCTGTGGAAACTCCTACGACACTACGGTGTACCCACAAAGCTCGTCCGCCTGATCAAGAGCAGCTATGATGGCATGACATGTCGCGTGATCCACGAAGGGCAGTTCACCAGAGAGCTCCAGGTCAGAACTGGTGTCAGGCAGGGGTGTCTGCTGTCTCCGTTCCTCTTCCTACTGGCCATAGACTGGGTCATGAAGATGACCACAGAGCACAGACGAAGTGGAATACAGTGGACACTGTGGACACAGCTTGACGACCTCGATTTTGCAGACGACTTGGCATTACTGTCCCACACTCATCAACAAATGCAGGACAAGACCACGAGGCTTGCTGACATCTCGTCCCAAGTGGGCCTCACCATTCACAAACAGAAAACAAAGACAATGAGGCTGAACGCAACCAGGGAAGAACCAGTCTTGCTTGCTGGCACCCCGTTGGTGGAGGTGGAGTCCTTCACCTATCTCGGGAGCATCATAGACAAAAAAGGTGGCACTGATGCAGATGTCAGAGCACGAATCGGTAAAGCCAGAGCAGCCTTTCTCCAGTTGAAAAAAGTGTGGAGTTCCAGAGAGCTGTCACAACACACCAAAGTCCGGATTTTCAACTCCAATGTAAAAGCAGTCCTCCTATATGGAGCAGAGACATGGAGATTGACAAAAACCACAGTCAACAGAGTACAGACCTTCATGAACAGTTGCCTTAGAAGAATTTTGAAAATCCACTGGCCAGAGAAGATCAGCAACGTCAGACTCTGGGAGAGAACAGAGCAGATAACAGCAGAGAATGAAATTGGGCGAAGAAGATGGGGATGGATCGGTCACAGTCTGAGAAAGCCAGCTTCCAGTATCACTAGGCAGGCATTGTCATGGAACCCCCAGGGAAAGAGGAAAAGAGGTAGGCCGAGAAACTCCTGGCGTCGAGACCTCCAAGCAGACATCAAGAGACTGGGAACCACCTGGAGTAGAATCGAAGGAGAAGCACAGGACAGGAGTTGCTGGAGGTCTCTCGTCGACGGCCTATACCCGGGTAGGGGTGACAGGCGTAAGTAAGTAAGTAATATAAAAAAGGATGGAATTTAAATCGCCAACCATTACCACAACAAACGCATTTCAATTTAATGTGAATGCCAAATATAATGTTGCACCTACTTATGAACAGAAAATAATTCAACTAAATCAACTTGATAATGCTGTATCAGAACAAGATTTATTTCAAGTGAAAGTACCCAACCCGTTTGACCATTATATAAACCCTCCAATAACAGATGATGCTACTGCAAGAAAGTGGTCCTCAAGTCCACTACAGATGTTTCAAAACCAACTCAACTTTGCCATACTATGTTCAACTACAGGCTGTGGTGTTTCATTTACAGACCATTTGAATCACTCAAACAAACTGATTAGATCTGTGTATCGTTTCCATGTTTATTACCAGCTTAGACGTATACTGTCAGAACTTCATACACCACTACCAACTGAATCCAGTTTCAACAGGTTTAACAACCCCATGGATATAAAAGCATTTGAACGCATATGTAATGAATTTAACATCAGTCCCGGGTATGACTTTACACAAAAACTTGATGATCACAATGGTATGGGCACATTGTATTACGCTTTGAGTCACAGACAATACCCTCAAGATTATTACCCTGGTTACACTTCATTCTCCTCAAAATCACAAGTCTGGATAGGTTCCATTGAGCAGAAGCAGTCTAATGCCTGGACAACATTTATTTTAGACAAGAGTGACGGGTTTACTCAAGCAGGAGTCGAGCGCGTCAATGAGTCAATGAGAACATACGTCTGGTGTTTACTAGGAGCACAATCATTAACAAAATCGAATATTTTGAATGGAAGTGGTAAATTTGAAGCACAAAAACAATTTCTTGCTAATCTTGAAGATTCAATTAATTCAACAGTAGATCTCCCATCAAGCATACAGCGTTACCAAGACGTTCTCAGATATGCGAGATCAAAAGTTGACTTTGTAGTTGGCATCGGGTTATACATATTGCCGTCTGATCTTCAACTCCAAATGGGGACAATCACAAATTATAATAATGAAATCATTGTTGCAGGTTGTGATCAAAAATTAGGACTCAATCAATCTGTAAACTTAGGAGCAACAACCACACATGTTCAGTCATTAAAATCATTACAGACGGTAACACCCCCGGCCCCGGCCCCGGCCCCGGCCTCGGCCCCAACACTGGCACCCATACAACCAGTACAGTCAACCCCTGACACACATGAGTCAGAGAGAACAGCATTGGTAATAGGCCTCACTGGATTAGGGGTTTTACTTCTTTATCTGTTTCATTAAATAACCCACCATCAACCCTCCTACTGTAACCAAAAAGACCCACACATGTTCTGCCATAAACCCACCTACCTTTGCTGCTGTAGTAATAAGCCAACTGACAACTGTGCCTATAATACCAGGCAAAGCGTCCATTGCTTTCAGAGCCAATTTCTTAAGCAAGTCTGATATGTGAGACAGTTGTTTCTTTCCCATGACTGTAAATCTTTTGGGTCAGTTGGGGCCGGGGGGCCTGGTGGTGCTGGCGGACCTGGCGGTGCCGGGGTTGGACCCCCACCACCGCTTGCGCCCCCAGCACCGGAGACAGCTAACACAACAGTACTGATAATAAATCCAAGAGCAGTAATTAAACTAGCAATTGTGATACCTTGTTCTCTGAAAAGTGTTTTCAATCTCTCAGCCAGAGTAGTGTCTTCATGAAGTATTTTCTGAATAGTTTCTCTAATCCTGTTGACCTGTGTTTTCAGTTTTTGTCTGCCAATACTAATTGTTTCTAACCTTCCTGATCTTTCTATCTGCAAATCATTTAATCTGTGTTGTATTCTTTCTTTTATTTCTGTGTCAAGATTCCCATTGTCTGCGGTAGCCAGTTTATTTATTCACGTTCTATGTGTTTATCAAGCTCACCCAGTTTGGCAACATTATTCGCCATCTCACCTCTTATCGTCTGTAATGATTTATCCAAGCCCATAATTTCCCGCATTGACAAAGGTGGGTCATCTATTGTTTTCATAGCATCATTTATTTGTCCTTCAGTAAATGAAGTTTCTTGTATCACTGTGTTTGCTATTTCTGGTAGACTTGTTACTGGTGCCATTTCAATTTGTTGCCCTGTTGGCAACTTTGTTTGTGTGTCGTGAAGAACACTAACCAGTCTTGGCGTGACAGGAGAGCCTCCAATTCCAAGGTACCTTGCCAACCCAGAGTTACCACCGACTTCACCTTTAATTGTCTCTCTCTT
>BTPG01000008.1:175504100-175854867 GCA_036245525.1 Semisulcospira habei | reverse complement strand
CTCTAACATTTCTTTGGAATACGAAATTGTCACACATACTGAACTAGCCAGACTCATTCAAAATCAATACCAGTCAAGACTTCCAATTTATTATGACCGAGTGATTAGACATAGTTTAATCAATAAAGACAAGAGTGACCCAATGTGGAATATAAACTTGAACACACCTGCCAGGTCACTGAAAGGTATACTTATGTTGTTTGTTGAACCAGCGGCTCCATACAAACGGGATTCAGAAAAATTCTACAATCCAAAGATTACACATTTGTCTTGTACAATCGAAGTCCATCCTAATCAAGTGTACGCTTCAGGTTTGTTACCTTATCAACACTACGATGAGATCACAAAGTATTTTGCGGGTGGAAGGATTAGAGATAAACCTGCAAACATTGCGTGCAAAGATTTACATCTGTATGACGTAAGGATTGGTCAATACCTTACAAATAAGTATGCTCTTTGGCTAAACATTCGTAGTACAGATGATGATTACCTTCATGGGTCAGGTCGAACTGTTGAGAACGGCAGTGATGGAATAACAATTCAGATACAAAAGAAGGTTGAAACTGCTGCAGCCATAACAATATATTTGTATTTGATTTATGATGCACAACTCAATATTGCAGAAAGCAGACTGAGTGGACACATATATTAAAATTATATTGTGTATTAAAATGAACCGGAGCTTGATGACCCTTGACCCACACTGTGGATTGTTTTGTGGTGCCACAGGGTGTGGGAAAACTGAATTTGTTCTTAACCTATTACAAACAAGATACATACACCACCTTGAAAACATTGTAATATTTTGTCCTACTATTAAACACAACAAACACAACCGTTTATTCATTTGGACTGACAACAACATTTACTTAGTTGACCCTGAGAAAAAACTGAATGACTACCTACAATATTTTTACAAGCAATTTGAAGGACAGTCAACATTGTTTATTGTTGATGACTGTTCTGCAGAGAAAGACATTGTCAAAAAGAGAAACATAGTAGCAGAACTTGCTTTCAGTGGCAGACACGCAAATGTAAGTGTATGGATTCTCACTCAGAAATATAATGCTGTACTGAAAGATTTTTGAGAACAGTTAAAGTTTATCTGTTTGTTTTACTGTAAGGATCGTGACAGCTTTGAAGACTGTCTCAGAGAGAATGATGTCATCCCAAATAAGCATGAACGAGATGATGTGAAAAATAAACTGAAATCAACTAAGCATCTAAAGCTCATTTTAAAGACAGATCAGCCCAGAGGGTATGGGTTAGTAAATTAATTTATACATTTGTTTGTCCAATAAAAAATGACAGACGGACAAATCATGCAAGTGATTGATGTTACAGAATGTTTCAAAGATGTTATGCACTTTACTGACTTAAAATCACGTGTGTTTGAACCCAGCTTTAAACTCTCAACACCGACAATAAGAATATACACGACATATAATGTTACTTTGGAATATTCAGATGGATTACCACATTATGATTATGAGACTGTTGATCTTAAGACAAATGCTTTTAAAGTTTATAATGCTAACAGTGGCCACTTGCGTTGGTTTAAGGTACTGTGTGAAGACATATTTGATCAATTAAGAAAACTACATTGTTACATTGAAAGTGTTACATTTAATAAAGTGATATTACACCTGCAGGACAAGACTTCAAGACAAACACCAGGGAAGTAGTTGACTTGTTTATCATAACTACAGATAATACAGTATTACATATGGTGTGTCAGCAGTAATTTTTTTTTCATTTATTATTTTGTCGGACAAATAAAAATGACGGACAATGCTCAAAGCCCATCAGGCTCATCAAGCTTAACAAACGTGTTTCACACAACAGACTTGCCTATATCTAATACTAATAATGTCTATGAATCGATAGAAAACTCTTTTTCTGTCCTACAAGATAATCTTCTTACAGGCAGTGTGAAGATACAGATTGTTTGCCAAAATAGAATTTACTAGAGTAGACGTTGAAGTGATTGTATCGTACTTATCAACAAGACAACACACAGTTAACACAAGAAGAGAATTAGAGAACGTGTTTAGAGACAGACTATTACCTGACTTCCTCCAAGCAATTGACAGTGCAAAAATGAAGGGGTCTGGTTGGCATGAAGGTCATGTACATGAACTACAACTAAAGCAGTCAAGGTATCATCCTATACTAGGCAAATCATGGATACCACTGCCAACAGAGGTTGCAAACAAAAAGGCTGTTGTCAACATACAGAACAATGACAACTATTGTTTCATGTGGTTGTGTGCTTGCTAAACTACACTTTATAAAATCAAAACCTGAACGTGTATCTAACTACACTAAATTTGTAAATGAACTCAATTTCAGTGGCATTGAGTTCCCTGTTAAAATAGAGGACATAGACTTGTTTGAAAAACTAAATCCTGGTATATCTGTAAATGTGTTTGTGTGGGATAATGAGTCTGTCGACAAGTTACAACCCATTAGAGTATCATCACTTGCTCCAACCTACGGACAGTCAGAAGATAGACATGTTGACATGTTATTAATCGATCCTTCTGGTGATAACAATAACTTCCATTACACAATTATCAGAAATATGTCATGTCTAATTCATGGGCATACAACAAAACACAATGGCAAACAGGAAGTGTGTAAAAGATGTTTACAAAGATTCTCCTCTATTGCAGTGGCACACAAACACGTCCTGCATTGTAGGTCGGCTGATGACATACAAACTGTACTTAAGTATCCAGATCCTGGTAGTCAAGTATATTTTAAGAACTATGGGAATCAACAAAAGCTGCCGTTTGTAGTGTATGCTGATTTTGAATCACTAGTTGTTCCATATGAAGGTCCTGTTCCAGAGTCATTACCAAAGACTATAAAACTAAGTGACCAAGTGGTGTGTTCTTTTGGATACATTATTGTTAGGTCAGACGGTCAGCATATCGAACCTGTTATCTACAGGGGTGAAAATGCAGCATGTTTGTTTTTAACAGAAATGAGACATCTGTATAGTCAGGTAGTACAGTATCTCACAACATGTCAGATGCCTTTGGTAATGACAGAAGAAGACAAACTGAAATTTGATACAGCTGAGACGTGTTGGATTTGTGAACAACCCCTCCAGGGTGATAAAGTTCGTGACCATGATCACATAACTGGGCGTTACAGAGGTGCTGCACATAACAATTGTAACTTGTTATTAAAAACAGATCCTAGGACATATAAGTTACCAATCTTTTTTCACAATCTCAAAGGATATAATTCACACATTATCATGCAGGCTGTAGATGAGTCTTACAAAAACATAAGTTGTATTGCACAGACAACTGAGAAATATTTGACTTTTAGATTAGACAAATTATCATTTTATGACTCCATGCAACATTTGTCTTTAGGGTTGGCTAGTTTGGCAGAAGGACTAACAAGTAAATATTTTGAGCCAGACTTGATTAAGAAAGGTGTGTATCCGTATGAGTACATTGATCATTGGGTTGTGTTTGAGGAAACAAGACTGCCACCAAAAGAGAAATTTTATTCTACACTTAATGGTAAAGGTATTTCTGACTCTGATTACCAGCATGCACTTGATGCATGGGATAAATTAGGATGTCAGACCAGTGCTTGAAAGCTGACGTTTGTTTGCTAGCAGACGTATTTGAAAGTTACCGTGAAACAAGCTTGACCCTGCTTGTTACATAACTAGTCCTGGCATGACATGGGGTGCATTTTTGAAATCCAGTAAGATATTTATAGACCTGTTGTCTGATCGTACGATGGGTGAAATGGTGGAACGTGGAATGAGGGAAGGGATTAGTATTGCAGTGAACAATTATGCCAGAGCAAATAATAAATATATTGATGGGTTTGACCCCTCAGGGTCAAGGTCATTCATTATGTATGTGGACGCTAACAATTTGTATGGGTTCGCGATGTGTGAATTATTGCCCTTGAAAAACTTTTGTCTGTATGATTTGTCACAGTGTGACATAACAGACATAACAAACAATATTATGAATCATGACCAGAATGATGCAAAGGGTTGGATCTTTGAAGTCGACCTAGAGTACCCACACCATCTACATGATTACCATAATGATTATCCATTGGCAGTTGAGAAAATGAGTATGACGGGGAAAAAAGAAGACACCAAACTTGTGCCAAATTTGAATGACAAATTCAATTACGTTTGTCACTATCGATTGCTGCAGTTTTACATCAGACACGGGTTAGTACTAAAGAAAGTTCACAGAGGAATTCAATTTGATCAGAGTGCTTTCATGAAAGATTACATAATGAAGAACACAACATTGCGTGCCAGGGACGGCAACACTGCATTTGACAAAGACTTCTTTAAGCTTATGAACAATGCCTGTTTTGGGAAGACTATAGAAAATCCTCATCACCGCAAAGATGTGAGACTTGTCACAACTGAATCGGGTGCAATTAAACTTACAGGCAAGCCACAGTACATGGGGTACAAAGAGTTTCATTCATCATTGTATGCAGTGTCACTCAAAAAAAAGATTGTTAAACTGGACAAACCAGTATTCATTGGTATGGCAATTCTTGAGTTGTCAAAACTGTTGATGCTTGAATTTTATTATGATTACTTCAAACCAAAGTATCCTGAGTGTCGTCTGCTATACACTGACACTGACTCTATGATCATTGATGTGTGTACTGAAGACTTTTATGAAGACATGAAAACAGAGTTACATATGTATGACACGTCTGACTACCCAAAAGATCATCCACTGTACAGCACACAAAACAAGAAAGTGCCTGGAAAGTTTAAGGATAAACTAAATGGTGTGCCAATAGTTGAGTACATTGGACTGAGATCCAAAATGTATTCTATACTGCATCAGAAAGGTAGTCAGTCAAAAGCCAAAGGAATAATAAAAAAAACAGCAATAAAAAATAAAGACATCCATCATGAACATTACAAGCAAGTGTTAGATGGTGCATTAATGCCTGATTATCCAAACAATTCACTGAGATCAAACAAACATAATCTTGAAATGATTCAAACGCATAAGAAGTCACTTGCAGTTGGAGACACAAAGCGTGTGTTTTATAGTAAGGAAAAGGCTTATGCACCTGGACATTACAGGCTTAAGTTATCTGAAGAAATAGCCGATGAACTGGTTGATGAATTAATTGATGAGTTAGTTACTGAAATGAGTAACGGTGTCTGGGGGAATAATCTGTAATTCTTTTCTGACAAATGCCCTTTGGGGTGCAGGCTCATACAGGTAATATATTGTTGCGTCAGCACCAGGAACTATTTTTTTAAATATTATGAATGGATGTGGACCAGATGGGGTCTGTTGCTCTGCGCTTCACGTCATTTTCTGATTCTCCTGGTTGATATAAATATCTCACCTGTTTAGTAAATAAACTTGTGTCGGGTGCTGGGGTTGGTCCTGTTTTTGGCTCTGTAATTGTTTTCAATTTAATAGCATCAGCAGGCTTAGGATGACCTTCATTGTTCATTGCTTTTATCACATGTGGTAATCTCTTTACCCACTCTGTGTTCCGGGTGTCATGCATGAGTTCCTTTGAATACTCGTAACTGAAAAGTCTCTCTGATAATTGTTTGTTAAAGTTCTCTACAATTGCCTGTGATCTGTGTACACCTGGAATGCCTCGTCTGACTATTACGCCATGCTTCGCAAATAACTGATTAACAGCACCTTTGAATTCTGATCCGTCATCAACTTGCACTAGTCTGGGGTATCTTAAAGGGCCTCGACTATATATTTTTGTTAATGCTGTAGCAACTGTTGTAGCTGTTTTGTCAGATATGGGTTCAGCATCTTTGTACCTTGAAGCAATGTCTACGACAGTCAAAGCGTACTTGTATCGTTTCTTTCTTATTGTGTCATGTGGTAGGAACAGGAGGTCCATTTGATGTGTGTCATTGGGGGTAGTGTTTTCAAAATGGGGTCTAGATATCTTTCTTGGAGCAGGGAGATATATCTGCCAAATTGCCTGTCACTGTAACCATTGTTTGACTTGATTGAGTGTTATATCTCCGCCCACAGCGGCATGTAATTTCTGAATAGCGGTGTTACTTTTCCAGTACCCTGATGGGGAGTAATATATTTTTGATAGTTTATTTTCGGCTGCCATTTTTTCTAGCAATATAAAGACCAGTAAAAAATACAAATGTCATTCCCACTAGAACAAAGATTATCTCCCCGTTTCTTTGTTGTGTGCTTGGTTTGTAGTAATCACTAAGTTTTGGTTTTGGGATAGACATGTCATTACCAGTGACAAGATAGTATTCACGGATTGCTTCGTCTGTATTTGAAAACGTATGCTGTGCGTGGCCTTATAGCCTCAGTTTTTCATTAATGAAATCAAGTTTCTCAATTCTATTCTTTTCATATTCTTGTTGCGCTTGTGCAAGTTTCTCTGATGCCTCATTGTGACATTTCTTCTGCAGATTCCTCTCTACCTACTTTCAAAAGAGATAATTTGAGCCGCTGAATGCCAGAGCGTTGACCATCGCGCCTCCAATTATTACTGCCAAAGTCGCCATATTATATTATTATTTACATAGAAACATTTTCGGGAATAATTCCCTGCTTGACAAGAAAATCTTTTGTCGCAATCGACGCTGTTACAACTACAATTAGCTTAGCGCTGTCTTCAAAGTCTAATCTACTCAAGTCTGCTGATTTCATTTTGAGTAGATTTTTTCCTAGCATAGAATACGCTACTGCTAGTCCGCTGATTACGGCAGAATGATACACTAGGTTCATTATGTTCTTTGTGTCGCTCATTTTCTAAGGCAATAAAAATTAAAATAATATTTTTATTTACTGCATATAAAATGGGTCAACGGCTTTGGGTGTTACTGGTAATGTGGCGACTTCTGGTTTTGTTTTTGGAGTGTCTGATTTTTTGGACACTGTACGAGTCAGTGGTTTGTATTTTTTGTATAATTGATAACCTACGTAACCAAATCCGACAACAAATCCGGCAACTATATATTTTGTTGTTTGAGGTTCAGGGTCAGGGTTAGACTGGGTTGTTTGTCTCTCACTTTGATGAGGGAGTGACGGACCTGGTGGTCCTGACGGTCCTGACGGTAGTGACACCAATGGTGTTATTGACGGTGGGTCAGTTACATGTACCTTTTGCAGTAGTTCTAACTTTCTTTGTTTGTTCAATGCAGCTACTCTTTTTCCTGCCTCAACGCGGCCTGGACTTTTAACCTTAGTCACAGTTTGAACCTGTGTCAAAACAGGGTCGGGGTTCAGTTGTGGAGTCGTCTGGGTTTCGTCCATTTTCTTCTGCAGTAAAATTTAATTTTGAAAAATCAATATGACTCCCGGTAACAAGTAAGGTTACGATAGGTGCAAGGTAATTTCCAAACTTGTAAAACATGATGCATGCTAATTTACCAATTGAACTTGAAACAATAGGATTGCTTTCAAGGTCGTGTGATAGGCTGTCACAATCCACAGGTAGAAAGTGACTCACTGCTTTTGTGTATAGGCATACAAGAGATCGGCTTAAATTACGAGTCATTAGTGAAGCGTTGTGGTTTTCATATTTTGAATGCAGTTTAAATAGTTCGTCAGAGGTTAGAGATTCAATATCCTCTGTCATGTATTGTTTACCGAGATAAGCCTTTGATTTGCCTGACACAACTACAGACAAAAGACGCTGCTTTTTCGAGTCTAAGTCTTTGTTCTCTACAGCATTGATATCATTCAATAAAAGGAGTTCCTCAGGGTTCATTTATATTGTAATAATAAAATTTAAAACAAAAAACAAAATTGCAGGCAACTTTAAAATTGTTATCAAGCAAAATCATGTTTTTTCTAGGAAGTTACACTGAACAGTAATTTTATACGTTTATATTGCCAATAGTTTTTGAGTTTACCCCCAAATACGGCCTTGGCTGTCCCAGTAGGCATAAAGCTGGTTACAGCTGGAATACAGCATGCGCTAAAATCATGCTTTTCCTGCTGCCTTCCTGCTGTATTCCAGCTGTATTCATGCTGGGCTATTAAATGATTTGGGTGGGTTTATGAATGGCATGCTTCACAGATTTCAATTGCAGTGTCATGTACATTGACCCTGTCCCTTAAAGCGAACAGACCTGGCACAGTACTGCCGATTATTGACTTTGCACTAAACTCACTCAGCACCCTGGCCAAGTGAGAGCCAAGTGGGACATCATATGTTACATACAGGTTGCCGCACCATACGCGGCATGTGCCGCACCATACGCGGCATGTGCCGCACCATACGCGGCATGTGCCACACCATACGCAGCATGTGTTGCACCATACGCGGCATGTGTGGCATGTATGGCAACATGTGCCACACATTTGCAGTGTGGCGCGTTGCAAAGATTTTTTCAGAACTCAACCACCCACCAACTCTTTTGCCTCAAGGTGGGTAAACAAGTCTTGTCAACAAGTCTAGAGTGTCGTCAAAAGGAGGAAAGTGTGACCTAATTGTCGTTAACGTGACACACATAATGGGGAGTTCCAAGGAGTGCTACGTTAGGTTATGCCATGACAAGTTGTATATAATCGTAGTAAAGTCTAGTCAACCTACTCAAAAGAGAGACCAGAAAGTAGAGCTGAATAAAACGTTGTAAACGGGAGTCAAGCCCGGGCTCGGGGCTCTTGAGGATCTGTTGTTTATGTACTCAGTCGGGTGACTGTATAAAGCATATGATTTTAATGTGCCTTTCACAGACACCCACCAGTCTAAACATGTACACCAGATCGACTCACAGGTGTGCTTACAAATTGCACGCGTCAGACATGTTTAATCAGGTATGCTCCCGAAAGGAATATCTTACAATGATATTGCATTGATGTGAGGCCGTACTTAAAGACCTTGTTCTTTTGGCGACGGGTGTCATGTTGGGTAAGATTGTGTTAGTGTGTGTGTGTTTGCATGCATGTCTGTGTGTGTGTGTGTGTGTGTGTGTGTGTGTGTATGTGTGTATGTGTGTTAGCATGCGTGTGTGTATGTGCGTGTGTGTGACTACATCTTTTTGGGTCTATGGTGTATGTTACGTATGTATTAAAGCGATCTATGTAAGCAAGTAAATTAATTTTCTCAGTGCACTGGGGTCCTGTTCTTTTCATGTTCAAATGAAGTCGGTAGCAACGGGGCAGTGTAAACAATGCTGCTGGGGCCGAGGCTTTTGTTCGCGTATGGCTTGTTGCCCTGTACTGTCTGTATTTAGATCATTGTAGTCAAGTCAAGTGTACACAGTGTAGTTATGCGTCTGTTGTAATACGGGGCTCATGTAAATCTGTGAATCTAGCCCTCTATGTACAAGGCCAGATACCATCAATCTAACTTTCAGTGGAAACCAGACTTAAAAGGCCTGTGTTAAAAAAGAGATACTTGTATCATTTTACATCAGTGACGCAGTCAATAAAATAGCTTTTGTTATAACATGCCATTATGCTCGGGCTGTGCCCACGCAGGAATTTCTAAAGACCTCTCTTGCCATGTAAAAGTAGTGTAGTAAAAATAATGTTTACACAGCGTGGCCTTTGAATGGGCGCGGTGAAAACATGTCCCCACCTTATATGCATTAAAAGGGGTTTGACAGTCTTGTCATGTGTAAACGTGTGTTGTACAGAGCTTGTGAGTTTTCGGAAATCGACTCTGACAGTATAGAGAGACAATGGAGAGTAATTTTTTAATTATTTGGGGTGTGTAAAATGACATTATTATATTTAACTGAGTGTACTATCAGGATTTTGGTTTGATTTGAGAGAAACGGCAGTGTGGATGTTAATGACCGTAATTAGTTAGGTAATTAAGGTCATTAGGTGTTCATAGAGACAATAGTTATAGAGAGAGACAATAGGAGATCCGTAAGATAATCAGATCAATGAGGCCGCATCAGTCATGCTCGTCATTTTTTTTAAATCAAAGGGTTGATTGGGTAATAACGGGGGCGTAATGGGGTCAAAAATTTTATTATTAAAAATGACGTAATTTAATGACTGATGCGTCATTATTGAATTCATTGCCTTTTAAATATCCTATTGTCTCTCTCTCACTAGACTCACTGTGTCTCAATGATTTAGGAAGATCATTCCACGCTGATGGACCCTGGTAAGAAAAAGATCTCTGCCCAAATCCTTTAGTCCTTACTGTAGGAATACGAAGCATTTTATTGTCAGACGAACTGCGCAATTGCCTCGAAGAGATATAACAGTAAAGGAGCTCTGAGAGATAAGTGGGTCCAGTGCCAGAAAGAGAAACATGACAAGACTTTGTGCTTGAATCTCTCCTTCACTGGCAAAAAGTGGAGAGCGTGCAGGATGGGGGACACATGGTCTGACCTTTTCGCTTTCATGACCAGACGTGCGGCTGAATTTTGGACTCTCTGGAGTCGATCAAATAGATACTTCTGATAACTATGTAGTGAAATTTATCACCGGAGCCAGAGCTTATTAGTCCTCGCGATGGGACCATATGGCGTTGAGGCGCGTCCCCTGGGTGGTGGATAGGGGGTCCCTCGTGAGAGGGGTGCACCGAATGAAATAAGGTGCCGTGAACCAGCATGGTCTAAGGGAAGGTGACCCCGACAGAAAACCCCTGGTCCTCCTAGTAAGGGGGTTGGGCGTGCGGGCAGCTTCCCCACCCTGCAAAAAAAGAAATAGCTACAAAAACGCCGACGAAAAGACTAACAGTAATTCCTTTCCTGGAGGAGGAAGGTTCTTCTACCAGAAGACTTATGACGTCCTGTGGTGAAAGCCGGAAGTCTTCGGAAGCCACAAGACCGAGCCGCCTCTCTCTATCCAGGGATACAACCATGGGCACATGGAACGTCAAGACCATGTACCAGAGCGGCAAGGCCGCCCAGATAGCAGCGGAAATGCAAAAGTACAACCTTTCCCTGCTAGGTATCAGTGAAGCCAGATGGACGCAGTCTGGCCAGAAAAGGCTGTTAAGTGGGGAGATGATTCTGTATTCAGGTCATAAAAAGGATAATGCCCCCCATACAGAAGGAGTAGCATTCATGCTGTCACCAGTGGCACAGAGAGCGCTGATGGGCTGGGAACCTCTTGGGCCAAGAATTATCACAGCAGCCTTTAGAACCAAGAAAAAGCTCAAGCTGAACGTCATCCAGTGTTATGCACCCACTAATGACAGTGACGAGGAAGAGAAACAAGAGTTCTACGACCGACTCCAGAGTGCCTT
This sequence comes from Semisulcospira habei, assembly GCA_036245525.1. NCBI lineage: Eukaryota > Metazoa > Mollusca > Gastropoda > Semisulcospiridae > Semisulcospira > Semisulcospira habei. Next base: position 175,843,668 of record BTPG01000008.1, on the reverse strand, counting down.
GGACAAATGTGCGGAGCGAGACATCACCATCGTCATGGGCGATTTTAATGCCAAAATAGGGGAGGACAACACCGGATACGAAGAGGTGATGGGGAGACAGGGACTAGGCTCAGAGATGAGTGAGAACGGGGAGAGGTTTGTAGACTTTTGTGCTCTAAACCGACTTGTCATTGGAGGCAGCATCTTCCCACACAGAAGAATACACAAAGCGACTTGGGTCTCACCTGACCATACAACAGAGAACTAAATAGACCATATCTGCATTAGCAAGAAATTTAGAAGATCCCTTCAAGATGTTCGAGTGAGGAGGGGAGCAGATGTCGCCTCCGACCACCATCTGCATACCTTAAGAATGAAGCTCACGCTAAAGCCGCACAGAGACAACAAGAAGACAGCGCTATAATGTAGGCCTCCTGAGAGAAACTAGAGTTAGAGAAGAGTTTAAACTGGTGCTGTCCAACCGGTTTCAAGCGCTACAGGAGCTATTAAATGAAGAGGAGGCGATCACCACAGAGCAGCAGTGGAAGGCAGTTAGAGAGGCGCTGATCTCAACCTGTAAAGACACTGTAGGGTTCAGGAAACACCATCAAAAGGACTGGCTGTCGGCACAGACCTTGAAGAAGATAGAAGTGAGGAAGCAGAAGAAAGCAGTTTTCAACAACAGTCGCACGAGAGCAGCCAAAGTAAGGGCACAGGGGGAATACTCGGAAGCCAACCGCGAGGTGAAGAGGAGTATCAGGGCAGACAAGAGGGCCTACACAAACAGCCTGGCAGCAGAGGCAGAAAAGGCAGCAGGCAGCGGCAACATGAAACAGCTCTATGACATTACCAGAAGATTGTCAGGCAAGTATGGTCATACAGAAAGACCAGTAAAAGACAAAGAAAGAAAGCCTATTGCAGACAGAGCAGACCAACTCGACAGATGGGCCGAGTATTTTGAAGAGTTACTGAACAGACCTAGCCCACCCGATCCTCCAGACAACCAGCCCCCAGAGACCGACCTACCCATCAGCTGTGACAGACCCAGCCGGGAAGAGATCAGAAGAGCAGTGGCATTTTTGGAGAACGGCAAAGCAGCAGGCCCAGATGGCATCCCAGCGGAGTCTCTGAAAGCAGACCTAGAGACAACAGTGGAGATGCTGTACCCACTGTTTGGAAAGATCTGGGAAGAGGAGGTGATGCCGGCTGACTGGAAGGAGGGGTACCTAATCAAGCTTCCCAAGAAAGGCGACCTCAGCAAGTGTTCCAACTACAGAGGAATCACCTTGCTGTCAGTACCAGGAAAGGTCTTCAACAGGATCATCCTGGAGAGAATGAAGAGCTCCGTTGACCCCCAGCTGAGAGACCAGCAAGCAGGATTCAGGAAGAACCGATCATGTACAGACCAGATCGCCACTCTCCGCATCATCGTGGAACATTCTCTGGAGTGGAGCTCCCCGCTGTACGTCAACTTTGTGGATTATGAGAAAGCATTCGACAGTGTGGACCGAGAGACTCTGTGGAAACTCCTACGGCACTACGGTGTACCCACAAGAGCAGCTACGATGGCATGACATGTCGCGTGATCCACGAAGGGCAGTTCACCAGGGAGCTCCAGGTCAGAACTGGTGTCAGGCAGGGGTGTCTGCTGTCTCCGTTCCTCTTCCTACTGGCCATAGACTGGGTCATGAAGATGACCACAGAGCACAGACGAAGTGGAATACAGTGGACACTGTGGACACAGCTTGACGACCTCGATTTTGCAGACGACTTGGCATTACTGTCCCACACTCATAAACAAATGCAGGACAAGACCACGAGGCTTGCTGACATCTCGTCCCAAGTGGACCTCACTATTCACAAACAGAAAACAAAGACAATGAGGCTGAACGCAACCAGGGAAGAACCAGTCTTGCTTGCTGGCACCCCGTTGGAGGAGGTGGAGTCCTTCACCTATCTCGGGAGCATCATAGACAAAAAAGGCGGCACTGATGCAGATGTCAGAGCACGAATCGGTAAAGCCAGAGCAGCCTTTCTCCAGTTGAAAAAAGTGTGGAGTTTCAGAGAGCTGTCACAACACACCAAAGTCCGGATTTTCAACTCCAATGTAAAAGCAGTTCTCCTATATGGAGCAGAGACTTGGAGATTGACAAAAACCACAGTCAACAGAGTACAGACCTTCATGAACAGTTGCCTTAGAAGAATTTTGAAATCCACTGGCCAGAGAAGATCAGCAACGTCAGACTCTGGGAGAGAACAGAGTAGATAACAGCAGAGAATGAAATTGGGCGAAGAAGATGGGGATGGATCGGTCACAGTCTGAGAAAGCCAGCTTCCAGTATCACTAGGCAGGCATTGTCATGGAACCCCCAGGGAAAGAGGAAAAGAGGTAGGCCGAGAAACTCCTGGCGACGAGACCTCCAAGCAGACATCAAGAGACTGGGAACCACCTGGAGAGAATCGAAGGAGAAGCACAGGACAGGAGTTGCTGGAGGTCTCTCGCCTATACCCGGGTAGGGGTGACAGGCGTAAGTAAGTAAGTAAGAACTTATTAGTAACATGTCAATATGCTTATCTTCTGGCTGTCCGTAGGTTGGGGCAATTGGTGATACTCTAATTGGTTGTAACTTGTTCTCGGACTCATTATCCCATACATACACATTCACAGATATACCAGGATTTATTTTTTTAAACAAATCTACGTCCTCTACCTTAACAGGAAAATCTATACCACTGAAGTTAAGTTCATTTACAAATTTGGTATAGTTAGATACACACTCAGGTTTTGTTTTTACAAAGTGTAGTTTGGCAAGCACACACCACATGAAACAGAGATTATCATTGTTCTGAATATTGGCTACAGCCTTTTTGTTTGCAACCTCAGTTGGCAGTGGCAACCATGATTTGCCTAATATAGGATGATATCTTGACTGCTTCAGTTGTAGTTCATGTACACGACCTTCATGCCAACCAGACCCCTGCATTTTTGCTCTGTCGATTGCTTCGAGAAAGTCAGGCAACAGTCTTTCTCTAAACACTTTCCAATTCTCTTCTCGAATTAACTGTGTGTTGTCTTGTTGAGATATATGATACAATCACTTCACCATCTACCCTGGTAAATTCTTTATTAGCAACAATCTGAATCTTTACACTACCAGAAAGAAGATTATTTTGTATGACAGAAAAAGACCTTTCTATTAATTCATAGACACTGTAAGTGTTGGGTATAGGCAAGTCTGTTGTGTGAAACATGTTTCTTAAGCCTGATGAGCTTTGGGCATTGTCTGTCATTTTTATTTGTCCGACAAAATAATAAATTAAAAAAATTACACCTTGTGTAATACCACTTTATTGACTGTAATCCCTACAATAAACAAATTTAGTTTATATAGTTCACTCACCAACAAATCAACCACTTTCCTGGTATGTGTCTTAAGGTCTTGTGCTCATGCTGCAGGTGTAATATCACTTTATTGACAGTAACAAATTCAATATAATCATGTTGTTTTCTTAGATAGTAGAATATGTGTAAACACAAACTCTCAAACCAGTCACAGTTAGCATCATAAACTATAAAATCTTGTGTCTTAAGATTAACAGTCTTGTAATTATAACGTGGTGGACTATTAGAATATCCAAACGTTACATTATCTGCCATGTATATCTTCGTTGGTGTTGAGAGTTTATCAAAGGCTTAAACGGGTGTCTAACTTGTGTTTTTAAGTCATAAAAATGCTCAACACCTCTAAAGCTCTCTGTGATATCAAATGCTCGCCCACTTTGTCTGTCCATCATTTTTTTATGGACAAACCAAAAGGCTAAATTAATTTACTAACCCATACCCAGTGGGCTGATCTGTCTTTTAAATAAGTTTTAGATGCTGAGTCAATTTCAGTTTGTTTTTTACACAGTCTCGTTCATGTTTATTGGGTATGACATCGTTTTCCCTAGGCAGTCTTCAAAGCTGTCACGATCCTTACAGTAAAACAAACAAATGAACTTTAGTTGTTCTCGAAAATCTTTCAGTACAGCATTATATTTTTGAGTGAGAATCCATATACTGATATTTGCGTGTCTGACACTAAAAGCAAGTTCTGCCAGTGTGTTTCTCTTCTTAACAATGTCTTTCTTTGCAGAGCAATCATCAACAATAAACAAAGTTGACTGTCCTTCAAAATGTTTGTAAAAATACTGCAGGTAGTCATTCATTTTTTTCTCAGGGTTGAGTAAATAAATGTTATGATCAGACCAAATGAATAAACGGTTGTGATAAGCTTTGTTGTGTTTGATAGTAGGACAAAATATCACAATGTTTTCAAAATGACAGATGTATCTTGTTTGTAAGAGATTAAGAACAAATTCAGTTTTTCCACAGCCTGTGGCACCGCAAAACAAACCACAGTGTGGGTCAAGTGTCATCAAGTTTATTTTAATACTAATTATAATTTTAATATGTGTCCACTCAGTCTGCTTTCTTGAATGTGCGTCGTAAATCAGATACAAATATATATTTATTGCTCCAGCGGTTTCAGTCTTTTTTTGTATCAGAATTGTAATTCCGTCACTGCCATTTTCAACAGTTCGACCTGGCCCATGTGGCTTGGCTTGACTTCGCAAACGAAGATTTTATAGGAGTTGACCACGACGTCTGCAGGCTTGTTCGTGGCTGCGGAGGCCAATCCGAGACAGGCAGGTTCGACCGCAGTGGCTGCAGAGGAAGGTATGGCCAGGGTTCTGAGCTGCGGCATCTCTGTTTTTTCTCCTGAGCCGCTTGTCCTTAAGGCTAGCTCTGTGAGAGTCCTCAAAGGAGACAGCTGCCTTGTAAATGGTGGAGCGCCAGGTGTCACGGTCCGCAGCAAGCGAAGACCACTGGTGGTGGTCGATTTGGCAGGCACTAAGTGACTTCTTGAGACTGTCTTTGTATCTCTTCTTTGGTGCCCCTCTGTCACGGTGTCCAGTAGCAAGCTCGCCGAACAGTGTGATCTTTGGTAGGCGATGATCCTCCATCCTGGAGACATGCCCCGCCCAGCGGAGCTGTGTCCGCAGCAGCAAAGCCTCGATGCTCACAGTTTCCGCCTGTTCAAGGACCTCGACGTTGGTGACATAGTCACTCCAGTGAATGCCCATGATGGTACGCAGGCAGCGCTGGTGGAAGCGTTCGAGGAGTCGTAGTTGGCTGCGGTAGAGGGCCCAGGACTCGGAACCATACAGCAGGGTGGTGAGGACCACAGCTCTGTACACGCTGATCTTGTGCCTGTTTTCAGCTGTTGATTGTGCCACACCCACTTGAAAAGTCGCCCGAAAGCGCTGTTCACTTTTGCCAGCCCGCTGTCAAGCTCCTTGTCCAGCTTGGCGTCCAACGTGATAATGCAGCCAAGGTAGGTAAACTGGTGCACTGACTTTAGTTCAGACTCGCCAATGGTGATGTGAGGAGGGCGATACACTGTCTTGGGTGCCGGCTGATGGAGGACCTCTGTCTTTTTCAGACTGACCTCGAGTCCAAAGAGCTGGGCAGCATCTGTGAAGCAAGACGTGATGCGCTGCAGGGCTCTCTCTGTGTGTGCAACGAGGGCAGCATCATCAGCAAAAAGCAGCTCACGAATCAGTTGGTCTAGGGTTTTCGTGTGGGCCTGCAGTCGTCTGAGGTTGAACAGGCTGCCATCGAGACGATACCTGATGTACACTGCATCGTCATCATCGAGGACCACTGTGGCCTGCTTCAACATCATGCTAAAAAAGATGGTGAAGAGGGTCGGTGCCAGCACGCAGCCCTGCTTTACGCCGTTGAGAATAGGGAATGGTTCTGAGAGGTCATTGTTGAGTCTGACCTGGCCTTGTTGGTCCTCGTGTAGCTGGACAATCATGTTGAGGAACTTTGGGGGACAGCCAAGTCACTCCAGGATCTGCCACATGCCTTGCCTGTTCACAGTGTCGAACGCTTTTGTTAGGTCGACAAATGTTACGTACAGCCCTTTGTCCTGCTCACGGCACTTCTCCTGTAGCTATCTCAGCACAAAGACCATATCGGTGGTGCTCCTGTTTGCTCTGAAGCCACACTGGCCCTCTGGGAGTTGGTGTTCAGCGATGGCAGGTACCAGCCGATTCAGGAGCAGCCTTGCAAGGATTTTCCCAGCAATGGACAGCAGGGTAATTCCCCGATAGTTGGAACAGTCAGACTTCTCGCCTTTGTTCTTGTACAGGGTGATAACGACTGCATCACGGAGATCTTTTGGTAGTGTTCCTTCCTCCCAGCAGCAGAGAAAGAGGTCATGGAGCTTGTTGTGCAGTGCTGTGCCTCCATGTTTCCAGATCTCTGGCGGTATTCCATCAATGCCTGCTGCTTTGCCACTCTTGAGCTGGTGGGCCCATGTAGGTAGTCGTCATCTGTACTACACAGGCCTAGCCAAAGTGCATACTTGTCTGTCAGGTATTGAGCGATTCTTACGTTGTACAGATGTACAGATGTAGATCTTTGCTTGCTATTTTTGCTGGGTTTTCTCTAAGTCTCCCACCAGCAAAATATTTTACAATCTCGTCGTAGTGCTGATAAGGTTGCATTCCTGATGCGTTCACTTGATTTGGGCGTCCTTCAATAGTGCAGGACAAATGTGTAATTTTTGGATTGTAGAATTTTTCTGAATCTCGTTGGTATGGACTTCCTGGTTCAACAAACAACATAAGAATGCCTTTCAGTGACCTAGCAGGTGTCTTTAGGTTGATGTTCCAAATCTGGTCACTTTTGTTTTTATTAATTAAACTGTGCCTCATCACACGATCATAATAAATCGGCAGTCTTGACTGGTACTGAATTTGAATGAGAGTAGCTAGATGAGCATGTGTGACAATTTCACATTCCAAAGAAATGTTAGAGATATTGTATGTTGCATCTGTGACAGCTGATTTAATAACTTTGGAGTAGTCATTAAAAATTAGTTCAAAACTCAGACGGTCATTTAGTGCTCCTTGGTAATAAGGCAAATGCGCTGTTAGGATTTCAAATTCAAGTGGAATGCAAAATCTATTTCCATATGTTTCTGCCACAATAACATCGTTGACAACTATTGTTGATTTGTCTCCGGCATTTATTCGAAGTTTACAAACATTATCAGCCTGTATGCCTTGATAAACACGGTCTTCTCTTTCTTCTCTTGTAAGCCAAAGATCTTTGTAACAGTAGAATACGTCAGCATCGTAAAGACTAAAAACTTCCTGCCCTTCAAGTTTTACTTAAATGGTCTTAATAATTGCTCTTCCAAGATTGTCAACTAGTGTTCTGTTTGCATCAGATTCTGATAAAAGCTCAATATTAAAAGCAAGGCGAGCAGTTCCAGGAACAATAACGTCACTGGGGCCTAGGTTTGGAAATTTGACAGTAAGAGTTTGGTTTTGATCTATAGTACTAGGATTGTTTGTGATGACGATTGATTGCCTAATGCCCTTAAGACCAAGAGGTTCATGTAGTTTTCTGTATGGGTCTAACTTTGATCCATAGGCCGATGTCATTTTATTATGCAAAAATCAAAAAAATTAAATTAATAAAAACAATGGCAGCGGGAGGATTTGATCATGATGATTTTGAAATGGATGACATACATGACTATTATACTAGTGCAACAGATATGGCAGATATGACTGGTACAAGGGATACATACAGTTTACGTCACAAACTTTTAGAAAGCAAAGTGAACTCGTTTTATGATCATGTTGGTGACCGCCCAGACAACATAGATCCTAATCAGTTTGAACTTGATAACAAGGGCCATTTATATTTAAACACTGTTGACAAAGTACAATTGACTAACAAAAGAGACCCTGGTAGGTTTAGAGCTTTAAGTACAATCAAAGATGAAGGTGGTGTTGGCGCCTTGCGTCAACTTGGTATTGAAGAAAAAAAGTTGCCACCTCGTCTTGCTAGTGCTCTTCACGATGTGCAAACAAGACTGCTGACGGAACAAGAAATTGAAATGAGAGAAGTAAAAAGATTGCCAGAAATGGCAGACAAGGCAATACAAGGAACTTCATTTACAGAAGGGCTATGAAATGAAATGAGGCTATGAAAACAATGGGTGACTCTCCTTTGACAATGCGGGAGTTAGTGGGTTTGGATAAAACACTGCAGTCAATAAGAGGTGAGCTTGTGAATAATGTAGCCAAACTAGGTGAGCTTGATAATCACATAGAAAGAGAAAAAGAAAAACTGGCTACAGCAGACAATGGGAATCTTGACACAGAAATCAAATAAAGAATACAACACAGATTAAATAATTTGCAGATAGAAAGATCAGCACGGCTAGAAGTGATTGAAAATGGGAAAAAAGAACTGAAAACACAGGTCAACAGGATTAGAGAAACTATTCAGAAAATACTTCACTAAGACACAACTTTGGCTGAGAGATTGAAACACTTTTCAGAGAACAGGGTATCACAATTGCAAGTTTAATTACTGCTCTTGGATTTATTATCAGTACTGTTGTGTTAGCTGTAGCCGGAGGCGGTGGTGGCAGCCCTCCTCCACCAGCACCTCCAGCTCCAACTGACCCAAAAGATTTACAGGCGTGGGTAAAAAAACAGTTGTCTCATATTTCAGACTTGCTTCAGAAATTGGCTGTAAAAGAAACTGGAGTTAGAGAAGAGTTCAAACTGGTGCTGTCCAACCGGTTTCAAGCGCTACAGGAGCTAGTAAATGAAGAGGAGGCGGCCACCACAGAGCAGCAGTGGAAGGCAGTTAGAGAGGCGCTGAACTCAACCTGCAAAGACACTGTAGGGTTCAGGAAACACCATCACAAGGACTGGCTGTCGGCACAGACCTTGAAGAAGATAGAAGTGAGGAAGCAGAAGAAAGCAGTTGTCAACAACAGTCGCACGAGAGCAGCCAAAGTAAGGGCACAGGGGGAATACTCAGAAGCCAACCGCGAGGTGAAGAGGAGTATCAGGGCAGACAAGAGGGTCTACAGGCAGAAAAGGCAGCAGGCAGCGGCAATATGAAACAGCTCTACGACATTACCAGAAGATTGTCAGGCAAGTATGGCCATACAGAAAGACCAGTAAAAGACGAAGAAGGCAAGCCTATTGCAGACAGAGCAGACCAACTCGACAGATGGGCTGAGTATTTTGAAGAGTTACTGAACAGACCTAGCCCACCCGACCCCCCAGACATCCAGCCGGCAGAGACCGACCTACCCATCAGCTGTGACAGACCCAGCCGGGAAGAGATCAGAAAAGCAGTGGCATTTTTGGAGAACGGCAAAGCAGCAGGCCCAGATGGCATCCCAGCGGAGTCTCTGAAAGCAGACCTAGAGACAACAGTGGAGATGCTGTACCCACTGTTTGGAAAGATCTGGGAAGAGGAGGTGATGCCGGCTGACTGGAAGGAGGGGTACCTAATCAAGCTTCCCAAGAAAGGCGACCTCAGCAAGTGTTCCAACTACAGAGGAATCACCTTGCTGTCAGTACCAGTACACACATTGCTAAATGTTTATTTAAAAGAACTGAACACGACTGAAAATGTACACAATGGAAAGCCTTCAACTTTGTTAAGATGCTTGCCGACTGGAACTGCCCCATATTGTGAAAGTGTGGGTACTAGATTTCCTAATTTGCAGTTTAAAAAATTAGGTTCCAGTTTCTTTGAATCACTGTGTTTATCTGTAACTAATCAAGATGGTAAACCAGTTCAGATGCATGTTTTTACTGTTGTGTTGAAAGTTAAATAAATTTTATTTTTGTTTTATAAAAATGAGCGGTCTTGGTCCAAAGCTGAGAATTACACCGGTTGCCTGTCCGGTAATAGAGTTGAAAGATTTGGGTGATGTGCGGGGTTTTGATGAAAAAGGAGAGGAGGGAGAGGTATATGGCCTTGAACTTGATTCCAATGGATTGTACAAGCGGAAGAAAATCGATGACGTGAAAGACGATACCGATAGACAGTTTCCTAAACTTGGTCAACTTCATGATGTTACTGTTCAGAGTATTCCTCAGCATAATGTGCTCTATGTCTTTAAACATTTGAATAATAAGTGGGTAGTTTTTCCTGCTCCTGTTCCACTTGAACCTGCTGCACCTGCAATTGATTGGGATATGAAGTTTAAATTTATTAATCCTTATGTATTTTTTACTGATGAAGGTCCCTTAATATTTAGGAAAGTTATTAACTCTGGGCCGTTACTTGTGAGTCTTGTTCTGAGCTATTTCGTAGACATCAGTAGTAGCAGAGAAAAACTAAAACTGCAGGAGTATGAAAAAAGAAGGTATCTTCTTACAAACAGAAAGGGTAGAACAGATACTTCTGCTGTGTTTGTACCAGATAGCTTTACCATAGCTAGAGAAGCCACAATAGTTTTTGAAATTCTCATGAGGTCTGTGGATTTTGTAAAAGAAGCGGATATTGCACAGGGAATCAAACTGACATGGGATGACACAGTAAAAGAGTCAACAAAGGTCATTATAGCTATTAGGAAAGGCTATATAGATGTATCGAGTAGTAATCCTGCTGTTAAAATAGTGGTTGATAATACAACTCTAGTTAATCTAACTTACATTAAACTGGAACACATAGATCTTATTTCGTTTTATTATGTTAGCAAATTGTATACCTTTGAAGAGTTGCAAAATGAATTCGCTGATTAAATAATAAAAAAAATATTTGTCATAAAAATGGTGAACTTGTATCCGCAAATACCACCTGAACCGCTTGAGCTATTGTGCGTGATGAAAGATTACAGGCAGACTCATTCAGATTAATGAATATTACAGAAGTGTTGAAGTATTTGGAAGGAAAACAGGCAAAATACTCCAGGTGTAAAAGATGATATAAAACGGTTTTCAATTCTGTACACAACACATCAATGGCTGTGGGTGTGGTTTCAGCTGGATTATCTGTCACTGGTTTAGCTCTGTTTGCAACTGGAGTTGGAAGTGTCATAGGAATTGCTATTGAAGGAGTTGGCACTGCCGCAGGTGTGGCATGCTTTGGTTTGAAAGCCATTAACAAAAGATTTCATAAAAAGTTACAGAAGCATAAAGCATTGAGTACACTCGCTGCAGCTAAGCTGAGCAGTATGAAACTTATTAGCAGTAAGGCTTTAGACGATAATAAAATTGACGATCATGAATTTAAGAGAGTGCAGGATGATTTGGCCAATTACAAACAACAGAAGTCTGAAATACAAAATAAGATGCATAGTCAACCCATGAATGTTGAAGAACTAAAGGCATCATTTTTAGAGGAAGGGAAAAAGATAGGGGTAGAAGAAACTATGAAAAAAGTCCAAGGACTTTTAAGCAAGTAATAATCAGTTTTGGTAATCCATTATTTTTGTCCCACTCTTCGCAAAGAAATGTCATGCCTTTCACGTCTGCCCATTTGACGCCATCTGCCCCACCACCAGAGTATTACTGATAAAAAATTTTTTTTATTGTCCTTGTAACTTGGGAAATCTGTCCAAGTGTCTTAATGACTTGGGTCAAGAACTTACAAGTTCTTATGTTTAGGTTCTTGTAAGAACTTGTTTTAAGTCACTTTAAATAACTTATGACAACTAACTTCAAAATTACTTGTAAGTTGTAGGTATCTTTGAAGTTAGTTGGCAAGTAAAATCATGTTATTCTAGAAAGTCACATGAACAGTAACTTCCTAAGTTTACTTCCCACTCAGCTATAATAGCAGTAAGTTTTTACGTTTACCCCACACAGTCATTGTAAGACCTACCAGTAGCTGTAATGTGTAGATTTTGCATGTCTTAATAGAAAAACAGAGTTGAAAAGTGGCTCGTCTGACCAGGGTTAATTAAATTTAGCATTAAAAATATTAAAACAATTTTTAAAATAGATAAAAATTTGAAAAAATGACCAAATAGAAAAAAAAAATAGGAAAAAAAATGATAAAAGGGCTGCTTTGACCTTCCCCACCTGCTCTCACAGGATACGATGTAGTCCGGACTATTTACGCATTCACCCCCTATGGAGGGGAGCTATAACCCTGGTGGGTCATGCGTTCATCTTTCCTGTGAGAACCCTCATGGGGGGTGGCCTGGCAACTGGACGCCAAGGCTGAGAAACGAACTGCGGCACAAGTGAAGACAGAATAGTTTGCGCATACTATCCTACATCACTTTTCCAGCGATTAGAAAGCAGCCAAAACAGAACTCAAACACAGATAGAATATTTTTTTCATTTAAAGCTAGTCAGTTAAATGTATGAAATATTGTGAAAGAAGGGCTCTTATGGATCTGACTTTGGAAAAAATCTTGAGAATCTAAGCCTTTTGCAAAAAAATCTGTTTTATTTACATACTTAGATGAAGAAAGTAAGATGTTGGGTAGTTCCTGGCTAAGCCTGAGACTAACAGTATTTCAATAGCTGACTTGTGTACCTATATGTTGTTGCGTTTAGGCTCCTAACCGGTGGAGCGGAACGTGTCATTGAGACAGCTATGCCTAGCTTTGCACAGAGATGTACAGAGATCGTAATTGTTTCATTTTATTTTAGTCTATGTGAGGGTAACAGTAAAATCATCAAGCCATAAATTTGGTGCAGAGTGGTTTCTGTAAATAAAACCAACCCAAACACTGTGTCTGATTCAAGGCTTGGTTTTCTATGGGTTATGAATACACACCACATTGTATGTGTGAGGCTTTGAGGGTCACAGGTGGTAACTGCGTAATAACAGTTTTGCTGGGAAATTAAAATTACATAGCACCCCGGGCAGAAAAGGTATAACATAAATCTATTCATACCTCAGTGGACGTGAAAGGTGTATCTCGTAATGTGATAGACGGGTCTATTCAATACTGTAAGCCCGCTACATACCTACTACGCTATTTGCGGACGATTGCATCAGCAAACACGTGCTTTGGAACATTCTAGAATCCAAAACGGTCACACCAAAACATTGGGGAACACTTCAACTTGAGTGTGACCAATTCAGTTTGAGTGTGACAGTTTCAGAATCAAGAATGTTCTTCACTGTGCGAACACAGCGCGAGAACGATTTTTCACCTATGCTGAGCCAAAATTAGCCAGCTGACTATTCTTACATACACTGACTGGGCCATGTGCGCTATAAAACCGGTGACGCATGACGGCTTGTCTACCTACTCGGTAACTAACGACTGTGTTGTAATCGCTTGTAGTTTAATTAGCTTTTGTTTTCTTTTGCCGCGTATGCTGTGTGTGTGTGCCGCATAAGCCACGTATGTCTGTGCGGCACGTGTTACGTATGTCTTACGATGTATGCGGCGCAATATTACCACATTCTCAACTCTAACATGCTAAACACTTTGATTAAAGTCGGGTTTTGTCAGCCTTGTTTGTTTTTTAATAACAGTCATGTAAACATCTCTCAGCATATTTATAAACTCGTGCCAAGGCATGTGTCCTTTATCTTTAGTGTAAAAGCAAAGTGAAGACATCAAACACACACACGGCGTGCTGTGAAGAGAGTGTTGTGTACAATCGTATTCAAAATATAATCTCACTGTGATCATTGATAGATTAATTAGTCTTGTTTAAAGAAGTCAATGACAGCATTAATTATTTAGGTGGGGTGGGGGATCTGGCTTAATAATCGCGGGTTGATAGCTGATCAAAAATCGTTGCTTGAATGATTCCTGGGGTGGAATTAATGTGACTAGGTAATAAAAGTATTGGTTGTATTGGTTGGCGTGGGTTTGTCTAATTACCGAGAGGATCAAATAAATCGATTGATTACGAAATGGGTGGGCATCAAGTGTCCACTTATCTATCTCTCCGTGTGCATTGTCCTAAGTCAAACTGTACGCGAGGTACACTAGACTGTGTTAAACTGTACACGGTGTAAACTGTCCAGTGTTAATATATATCAAGCTTTTCAAAGTCTCGCTTCCTAAAAGGACCTAAGCGAGAGCCCGCTTAACAGCGTGCCGCAGACCCATGGTCGGTTTCGGCAGTGCGTGTGGAGAGTTGGCATAGATCCACATTATCCCACACAGGGCTTAGGGGTTCATGAAAATATTTGAGCCACTTCAAAAGTCTTTGAGAGTGTATTCTTACGTCTGTATGGTGCTTTCTGAATTTCGATTATTGCAAACAAACACAGCTACTCACTATCAGTGTTTTTTTCGTCAGCAGGGTTCTTTCACAGGGGCTCAGTCAGTTTTGTCTGCAAATACTTATGACTGATCCTGAATTTATTCAGTGCCTCCTACACTGGTGAACGGCGTTGGCTGATTGATTATAAAAGCGAAAGTCAAGCTATCGGAAGAGAAATAGATGCTAATGGGCTAGCTTTGCTGTGGAGATCTGGAGTATAGAGTCTTCCATGGCTGTCCGAATATACGTCACGGTATGCCATTTGTTTTGGCCATTCATGAATGGCCAAAAGCTAGAAGAGGTCAATAGCTTCAAGTACTTGGGAGCCACCCTATCCAAAGACGGTAGTTGCATAGCAGAGATCCGTATCAGGATAGGTACAGCAACATCCGCAATGGCCAGGCTGGACAGGATATGGCGAAGTAACTCCATCAGCTTCACCATCAAGTACAGGCTTTACAAGTCCCTCATAGTGTCTATTCTACTCTACGGCTGTGAGACTTGGACACTGCTTGCAGACTCAGAAAAGAAAATCCAGGCCTTTGAGAACAAGTGCCTGAGGAAGTTGCTCCGCATCTCGTACCGCGAGCACAAGACCAACGAATATGTACGGAGCATCGTCACTTCCCTGGTGGGCCCACATGAACCCCTTCTGGCAACCGTGAAACGGCGCAAGCTTGCTTGGTTTGGCCACGTGACCCGACACAACACCTTGTCCAAGACTATCCTCCAAGGCACTCTCGAAGGAAGTCGTCGGCGAGGTCGTCAGAGAAAGAGTTGGGTCGCAAACATAAAAGAATGGACCGAACTCGAGATGTCAGACTTGCTTGCCACCGCCCAAAATAGAACTCAGTGGAGAGCACTGTCTGTTGCTGCTGCCTTTCAGTCCCCCCAACGCCCAGTTCGGGCAAGGGACTGATGATGATGATGATGATGCCATTTGTAAACTTGCACCACAATTTTGAGCGTGAAACGAAACTTCTCGGTCTCAAAGAGATGCACAGATCCTCGTAATCTGACTAAGCCGGCAGGAGCTCATGAGAATCGCTCAGGCTGTAAGAAAACTGGAGGGATCAACGCAGACAAAGCAGTACCAAAAAAGAAAAATCACGCCTCAGTTATTTTGGGCCCGGTGTCCGATAACTGACTGAAAAGCGCAAATTCCAACTTGCAAAGTGGTTTCTGTCATGTTTCCACTTCTATGTGGGCTGGATGGACTTGGATTCAAAACAAACAGGCACTCACAAAATACAGGGAAGACATCAGTTTTATAACTTGGCGGCAAACAGGCTACTTTATTTATTCATGTATTCTCTGAGCATGTGCAGTCCCCTAAGGGAAATAATCACCGGAGAGAGACAACCACTATACAGAAGTTGTCTCCCATAGACCAATATCTTTCATTATATGAAGTTAAAAACTTATCTAAACTGAACAAAATCAAATTCTTATCTAACGAACGAAACTCTTTCCAAGATCGAACTGAAACAGAAGTGTTCAAGTTTTAAGTGACCAGCACAGCGTCTCTATCAATAATGATCAGAGAATCAGCAAAGCATCCGTTTAATCATAATAAAAGAACGAACTTGAACCTCAAAACACAAGCTCTCAGCTTTTACACTACACAAACCTATCTATTGCGCCAGTCTGCCTTTCGGTAGTTCCAGCTTAGTCGGTGTGGTGAGCTAGGGAAGAGAAAGATAATAAGAGAATTCCAGAGCTTTAAAATCAATAATGCCGCATCGATGATAAATCTCGCCACTTTTGACAATAAACACATCAACCCCCCCCCCCATCCCCAGAGAGAGATAATAAGAGATTCCAAAGAATAAAAATTCAATAATGCTTCACCCATCTATAAATCTCACAATTATCGTTAATAACTTTGTTCACCCGCCATCACCCCCCATTATCAATGAATCAACCCTGTTGATTTGAAAAAGTGGCGATCATGATTAGTGCGACATTATTGATTTTTGATACTCTGGAAATCTATATTGTTCTCTCTCTATAACTATTGTCTCTGTTAACACCTA
Organism: Semisulcospira habei; assembly: GCA_036245525.1. Classification (NCBI taxonomy): domain Eukaryota; kingdom Metazoa; phylum Mollusca; class Gastropoda; family Semisulcospiridae; genus Semisulcospira; species Semisulcospira habei. The sequence continues at coordinate 175,827,586 of BTPG01000008.1, read as the reverse complement.
AACATACACTGTTAATTTTTTTTAAATGGCGAACATTACCAATCGAACACTTTTTGCGACCATGACCTGGCAGCAACGTTACCCCTGGTGTGTTTACACTGGGCAAACATTGCAAAGAAAGTTTAATTCAACTGCAGACTAAAACCCTGGTATCTGACTACCTTGTACTGAGTACATGGAAAACTATGATCCTCAGGAGCCCGAATTCTTATAAGCCAACACACATACACACATACCAACACATAAACACAAACACACACACACACACACACACACACACACACATACACACACTTCCCACACAAAGGTAACATAACACACTTTTCTCAACCAAAAACAATTTCTGAAAAAAAGTGACTGCCGTCTTCATGTATACCCGGAATGTGTTTACACACAGACAGTACAAGGCCAGGCAAAGTCTTTTGTGAGACTCCACCATTCTATTATTAACAGCTGTGTCAGCCTTGACTAGACTAAACCTGGCGTACACACACACACCTCACACCCCACCCCACCTCACCTCACCCCCCCCCCCCCCATTCACACATACACACACAGACAAACAAACAAACACACATACACACACGCAGACACACACACACAGACACACACACCAACACACACGCATGAACATGCATACAGACAGACACGCATGCACACGCATGAACATGCTTATTAACATATATACACATAAACAAAAACATAAAGCCTACCTTGCTATACACACGTAACATCCCCATGGCGATACACTGACAGAGCTGGGTTTTCTCAAACAGTTTACAATTTCCAAACCTGCTAGCTAACTTTTCACCCTGTGTGCACACACACTCTTTTAGAATGCTGTTGTCGCCAAGTTATTGCCACATGGACCCTTGCATGCATAGGCACATCTTTTTTTTCCCTTCGTCTAAAATTATGACGAGACCGTCTTTTGAAATATTTCGGTGCAAACAGGGCAGGTGTTCGTGACTCACTGCTGGTAACCAAGATGACAACTTTCCATGTTGACATACACTGGTCTAAACAGGACATAAAATAGCACATACATCTAAACTGACTTTTAAATCAGGCCTATCTCTGTGTGAGGTGGCTATGAGACATGTATGCTAATGTAAAAATGCATCATTCATGTTACCTACAGTACCACGGTAACAACACAAAAGCTTACACCAAACATTAGAAACAGTGAGGACAGGCCATTCAGCTTAACAATAGTCTTTACTTGACACATATGTCATTAATATTATTCATAAAATATGGAGTCCTCAGGAGTTCGGAACTGAACTGGACCGTTAGTCTATGGCAAATGTATGTCGCCAAGTCTCACAACCTACTCGCAAAGAGACTTAAAGAGAACACTATACCTGTGATGAAAAGGTGATACCTGTCTTGTTTATACCAGTGTACAGTCAACATGAAAAAGTTGTCGTTTTGTTTACTTACTTGTGAGTCACTGCCTGTTTACACCGAAATCAGTCTTGTCACACACACACAAACACACACACACAGACAAACAAACAAACACAAACAAACACAGACGCACATACACACAGACAAACACACAGACAAACACATACACGCACAAACAGACAAACACAGACAAACAAACACAGACACACACACACACAAAAACACAAACACACCATACATGACACCCATCACCAAAAGCACAAGGTTTTTAAGTATGACCTCATGTCACTGCAATATCATTGTAAGATATTTCTTCCGGGATCATACCTGACTAAACATGTGTGACGCTTTCAATTTGTAAGCCCTGTGAGACGATAATAGCCCTTATAGGACAGCCAAGGCCATCCTTGGGGTAAACTTAAAAAGTTACTGACTATATAGCTGAGTGGTGGTAATGTATGAAGTTACTGTTAATGTAACTTTCTAGAAAACATGATTTTGCTTGATAACAAATTTCAAAATTACCTGCAATTTTGTTTTTTGTTTTACTTTTTTTATATTATTATAAAATGAATCAAGACAAACTTTCTTTTGTTTATCAATGCGGTAGAGAACAAAGATTTAGACTTGAAAAAACAGCGTCTTCTCTCTGTGGTTGTTTCTGGAAAGTCCAAAACGTATCTTGGAAAACAATACATGACAGAAGACATAGAATCTCTCATGGCTGAGGAGTTAATTAAACTACATTCTAAATATGAAAATCACATCACTTCACTAATGACTCATGATTTAAGTCGATCTCTTGTCTGTCTATACACAAAAGCAGTGAGTCACTTCCTACCTGTAGACACAGTCTATCACATGACCTTGAAAGCAACCCCATCGTTTCAAGTTAAGTCGGTAAATTAGCATGCGTCATGTTTTACAAGTTTGGCAATTACCTTGCACCTGTGGTAACTTTGCTTGTTACTGGGAGCCATATTGATTTTTCAAAAATAAATTTTACTGCAGAAGAAAATGGACAAAACCCAGACAACTCCACAACCAAGTCCTGTCTTGACACAGGTTCAAACGGTGACTAAGACTAAAAGTCCAAGAAGGGTAGAGGCTGAAAAAAAATTAGCAGAATGGAACAAACAAAAAAAATTACAGCTTCAAGCGCAAACAGAAAAGACTCATGTAACTGACCCACTGTCAGGACCGTCAGGACCAGTGACAATACCGTCAGGACCATCAGAACCATTACCATCAGGACCTTCAGGACCATCACACCCTCATCAAAGTGTAAGACAAACAACTGAGTCTAAACCCGAAACAGCAAAATATATAGTTGTCGGATTTGTTGTCGGATTGGTTACGTAAGTTACACGCTATGGAAAAAATACAAACCACAGACTCGAACAGTGACCCAAAAATCAGACACTCCAAAAACAAAACCAGAAGTCGCCACATTACCAGTATCATCCAAAGCCGATGACCCATTTGTTATGCAATAAATAATTTTTTTATTTTAATTTTTATTGCCTAAAAAAATGAGCGACTCAAAGAATTTAATGAATCTTGTTTATCATTCTGCCATAATCAGCGGACTAGCACTAGCTTACTCTATGCTGGGAAAAAGTCTACTCAAAATGAAATTGGCAGACCTGAGTAGATTAGACTTTGAAGACAGTGCTAAGCTAATTGTAGTTGTCACAGCGTCAATTGTGACAAAGGACTTTCTCATCAAGCAAGGAATTATTCCCGAAAATGTTTCTATGTAAATAAAATAAGTATGGCGACTTTAGCAGTAATAATTGGGGGAGCGATGGTTAACATCCTGGCATTTAGTGGATCAAACTATCTTTTTTCAAAAATGGGTAGAGAAGAATCAGCAGAAGAATTAAAGCGACATAATGAGGCATCAGCAAAATTTGCACAAGCCCAGCAGGATTATGAGAAGCAATGAATAGACAACTTGATTTCATTAATGAAAAACTCAGACTAGAAAATCACGCGCAACATACGTTTTCAAATACCGACGAGGCAATCAGTGAATATTTTCTCGTCACGGGTGAAGACATGTCTACCCCAAAACCAAAACTTAGCGACTATTATCAACCAAGTACACAACAAAGAAACGGAGAGATAATCTTTGTTCTAGTGGGAATGACATTTGTATATTTTACGTGACTTTATATTGCTAGAAGAAATGAAAGCCAAAAATAAACTATCAAAAATATATTACTCCCCAATTGGATATTGGAAAGGACAAACCGCTATTCAGAAATTACATGCTGCTGTGGGCAGTGATGTAACAATCAAATAAAACAATGGTTACAAAGACAAGCTATTTGGCAGGTTTATCTCCCTGCGCCAAGAAAAATAACACATCCTCATTTTGAAAACACAACACCAAATGACACGCATCGAATGGATTTATTGTTTCTTCCACATGATACAATAAGAAAAAAGCATTACAAATACGCACTGACTGTTGTTGACATTGCTTCAAGGTACAAAGATGCCGAACTCATATCTGACAAAACTGCTACCACAGTTGCTACAGCATTAACAAAAATATATAGTCGAGGCCCTTTAAAATTCCCCAGGCTTGTGCAAGTCGATGATGGAAGTGAATTCAAGGGCACAGTTAATCAGTTATTTGCGAAGCATGGCGTACTGGTCAGACGCGGCATTCCAGGTGTACACAGATCACAGGCAATCGTACAAAACTTCAACAAGCAATTATCGGAAAGAATTGTCAGCTACCAGTATTCTAAGGAACTCATGCATGACACACGTAACACTGAGTGGGTTAAGAGATTACCGTCTGTAATAAAAGCAATGAATAATGAAGGCCATGTAAAGCCTGCTGACGCTATTAAATTGCGCAGGGCAACCGACCCCATCTGGTCCACGACCGCTCATAATATTAAAAAAATATTTCTTGGCAGTCCATCAATATATTACCTGTACGAGCTTGGTCCGCAGAGGGCATTTGTCAGAGAAGAATTACAGATTATTCCACCAGACACTGTTACTCACTTTTGACCAATTCGTCAATCAGTTCGTCAATGAGCTCGTCGCAAATATTCTCAGATAACTTGAGCCTGTATAAGCCTTCTCCTTACTATGAAACACTCGTTTCGTGTCCCCAACTGCCAGTGACTTTTTGTGTGTTTGGATCATTTCAAGATTATGTTTGTTATCAGGCATTAATGCACCATCTAATACTTGCTTGTAATGTTCATGACGAATGTCTTTATTTTTAATCGCTGTTTTTTTTTATTCCTTTGGCTTTCGACTGACTATCCTTTTGGTGCAGTATAGAATACATTTTTGACCTCAGTCCAACGTACTCAACACCATTCAGTTCATCTTTAAACTTTCCAGGCACTTTCTTGTTTTGTGTGATAAACAGTGGATGATCTTTTGGGTAGTCAGACGTGTCATACATGTGTAACTCTGTTTTCATGTCTTCATAAAAGTCTTCAGTAGGCACATCTATGATCATAGAGTCAGTGTCAGTGTATAGCAGACGACACTCAGGATACTTTGGTTTGAAGTAATCATAATAAAATTCAAGCATCAACAGTTTTGACAATTCAAGAATTGCCATACCAATAAATACTGGCTTGTCCAGCTTGACAATCTTTTTTTTGAGTGACACTGCATACAATGATGAATGAAACTCTTTGTACCCTGTGTACTGTGGCTTACCTGTAAGTTTAATTGCACCTGTTTCAGTTGTGACAAGTCTCACATCTTTGCGGTGATGAGGATTTTCCATTGTCTTGCCAAAACAGGCATTGTAAAGAAGTCTTTGTCAAATGCAGTGTTGCTGTCTCTGGCACGCAATGTTGTGTTCTTTATTATGTAATCTTTCATAAAAGCACTCTGATCAAATTGAATGCCTCTGTGAACTTTCTTTAGTACTAACCCATATCTGATGTAAAACTGCAGCAAGCGATAGTGACAAACGTAATTGAATTTGTCATTCAGGTTTGGCACAAGTTTAGTGTCTTCTTTTTTCCCCGTCAAAGTGGAGGTTATAGAGGTAACCTTAGTTTAAACTCAAGCGACTATGCAGGTGGGTGGTGAGGGGGCGTGAGTGAGGGAGAATGTGTGGGGGAGGGATAAGTGGGCGTACGTGCCAGCATACGTGGAAATGAAAGTGAAAAAAATGCGGTCAGCCGGATATATGTGCGGGCATGTGTGGGTGTGAACATGGAAGAATGCGTGGGAGTGAATGGTAGGCAGACAGTCAGTACCAGAACTGGGCCATTGCATCGCTAGCAGCAGCAGCAGCAGCATCATTATTCTCGCTTCTCAAATACAAATACAACGATGAAGTTCTATTTTGACAAGTTTGCGTTCGAATGGACTTTAAGTAAAAAAGCGAGCACCTTCCTTAAGGATGAAGGCTTTACCTCCAAGCCGGCCTTGTTGAACTTGGCTGAAGAGGACCTGGCGGACATGCGAAAAGGGGACAGAGCTGCAATAAGGCTGGCAGCACAGAGGCTGCAAGAGGACTTCGGGAGGGGCCCCCTTGTTCCCAATGCAGTACAACACAAAGACACTACTGCGGGTCTCCTGGACAACTTGTTGGCGAACAGGGCGCGCTCTTCTGGCGCCAGCGTGACAGACCCTGTGACTGCGGCTCTCGCAAGAGTGGACCTGGATTCCCACGTCTACCTCCGAAAAAAACCTGAATGTAAGCCCCTACATATAACAGATTACATTCAGAAGTCTGTGAGAGATGAGGAGGAGATTGTGCTGGGTAGTGGGGCCACACTGAAATTGAACACTGGGGCCAAACCCAAACTCCACAGCATGACCACTCCCCAGTGGATAGCAGCTAATGCCAGGATAATGGCGGACCTGTATGACTCGGGCAAACTGGACACGTCATCGATAAAAGACTACATGGCATACACGGTGAAGATTGGGGAGCTGGCGTGTCGTTTCTCGTGGCAGTCGGTCCTGGACTACGACTATGAGTACCGGGAGCGACAGGCAGTCTGTGAGTTCCGCTGGGGGTCCGACAGTCAGCACCTGTCTACCGTCCTCTTAAAAGAAAAGGTGGCTATTAGTGGCGGACACTGGCAGCGCTTCACCAGCAGCGTATCCAGCGATGCGACCACACCCAGAAAGCGAGGACCAGGTGGCAGTGAAATCTGCCTACAGTTTAACAAGGGCCGATGCCAGTTTGGACCCCGCTGCAATTTCGAGCATGTATGCCTTGTGTGTGTGAAGCCCCATCCTCAGTCAGAGCACCAACCCATGTCTGATGTAAAACTGCAGCAAGCGATAGTGACAAACGTAATTGAATTTGTCATTCAGGTTTGGCACAAGTTTAGTGTCTTCTTTTTTCCCCGTCAAACTCATTTTCTCAACAGCTAAGGGATAATCATTGTGATAATCGTGTAGATGGTGTGGGTACTCTAGGTCTACTTCGCATCATTCCGGTCATGATTCATAATATTGTTTATTAACTCTGTTATGTCATACTGTGACAAATCATGCAGACAAAAGTTTTTAAAGGGCAATACCTCACACATCGCCCAGCCATACAAATTGTTTGCGTCTACGTACGTAATAAATGACCTTGACCTTGAGGGGTCAAAGTCAAGGTCATCCAGATATTTGTTGTTGGCTTTGGAATAATTGTTCGCGGCAATACTAATACCGCCCCTCAATCCACGTTCCACCATTTCACCCATCGTACGATCAGACAACACGTCTATAAATATCTTACTGGATTTCAAATATGCATCCCATGTCATGCCAGGACTAGTTATGTAGCAAGCTGGGTCAAGACTGTAGTGCAACAAACCCTTTTCACGATAACTTTCAAATACGTCTGCTAGCAAGCAAACGTCAGCTTTCAAAAATACTGGTCATGGTAATCACCAATTGTCTGACATCCTAATTTATCCCACGCATCGAGAGCATGTTGGTAATCAGAGTCAGAAATACCTTTACCATTTAAGGTAGAGTAAAATTTCTCTTTTGGTGGCAGTCTTCTTTCCTCAAACACAACCCAGTGATCAATGTACTCGTACGGATACACACCTTTCTTAATTAAGTCTGGCTCAAAATATTTACTCGTTATTGGATACTCAGTCAGTCCTTCTGCCAGACTAGCCAACCCTAAAGACAAATGTTGCATAGAGTCATAAAATGCTAATTTGTTGTCCAGTCTAAAAGTCAAATATTTCTCAGTTGTCTGCGCAATACAACTAATGTTTCTGTAAGACTCATCCACAGCACGCATAATAATGTGTGAATCATATCCTTTGAGATTGTGAAAAAAGATTGGTAATTTGTATGTCTTAGGATCTATTTTTAATAACAAGTTACAATTGTTATGTGCAGTACCTCTGTAGCGTCCAGTTATGTGATCAGTGATCAAGGTCACGAACTTTATCATCCTGGAGGGGTTGTTCACAAATCCAACATGTCACAGCTGTATCAAAATTCAGTTTCTCTTCTTCTGTCATCACCAAAGGCATCTGACATGTTGTGAGATAATGTACTACCTGACTATACAGTTGTCTCATTTCTGTTAAAAACAGACATACTGCATTTTCCCCCCTGTAGATAACAGGTTCTGAATGCTGTCCGTCTGAACTAACAATAATGTATCCAAAAGAACACACCACTTGGTCACTTAATTTTATAGTCTTGGGTAATGATTCTGGAACAGGACCCTCATATGGAACAACTAGTGATTCAAAATCAGGATACACTACAAACGGCAGCTTTTGTTGATTTCCATTGTTCTTGAAACACACTTGACTACCAGGATCTGGATACTTAAGTACTGTTTGTATGTCATCAGCTGACCTACAGTGCAAAACATGTTTATGCACTACGTTTATAGAAGAAAATCTTTGTAAACATCTTTTACACACTTCCTGTTTGCCATTGTGTTTTGTTGTATACCAATGAATTAGTCGTGACATATTTCTGATAATTGTGTAGTGGAAGTTATTGTCATCACATGTTTATCTTCTGACTGTCCATAGGTGGGAGCAAGTGGTGATACTCTAATGGGTTGTAACTTGTCAACAGACTCATTATCCCATACATACACGTTTACAGATATACCAGGATTTAATTTTTCAAACAAATCTATATCTTCTACCTTAACAGGAAAATCTATGCCACTAAAATCGAGTTAGTTTACAAATTTGGTGTAGATAGATACATTTTCAGGTTTTGATTTTACAAAGTGTAGTTTAGCAAGCACACACCACATAAAACAATAGTGGTCATTGTTCTGAATATTGACGACAGCCTATTTGTTTGCAACCTCTGTTGGCAGTGGTATCCATGATTTACCTAATATAGGATGATACCTTGTCTGTTTTAATTGTAGTTCATGTACATGACCTTCGCGCCAGCCAGACACTTTCATTCTTGCTCTGTCAATTGTTTCGAGAAAGTCAGGTAATAGTCTTTCCCTAAACACATTTTCTAGTTCTCTTCTTGAATTAACTGTGTGTTGTCTTGTTGATATATACCATACAATTACTTCACCGTCTACTCTAGTAAATTCTATTTTAGCAACAACTTGAATCTTTACACTGCCTGTAAGAAGATTATCTTGTATGACAGAAAAAGAGTTTTATATCGATGCATAGACATTGTTACTATTAGATATAGGCAAGTCTGTTGTGTGAAACAAGTTTCTTAAGCCAGATGAGCTTGATGGGCTTTGTGTATTGTCCGTCATTTTTATTTGACCAACAAAATAATAAATGGAAAAAAAACACTGGCGCACCTTATGTAATACTGTATTAGCTGTAGATACAATAAACAAATTTAGTTTAGTCACCAAAACAAATCAACCACTTCCCTGGTGTATGTCTTGAAGTCTTGTCCTGCAGGTGTAATATCACTTTATTCAATGTAACACTTTCAATATAACAATGTAGTTTTCTTAATTGATCAAATTTGTCTTTACACAGTGCCTCAAACCAGCACAAGCGGCTACAGTTAAACTTTAAAAGCATTTGTCTTAAGATCAACAGTCTTGTATTCATAACGTGGTGATCCATCAGAATATTCCAAAGTAACATTATATGATATGTATATCTTCATTAGCGGTGTTGAGAGTTTAAAGCTGGGTTCAAACACACGTGTTTTTAAATCATAAAAACACTTAACATCTTTGAAGCAGTCTGTAACATCAACTGTGTGGGTTTGTCCGTCCATCCTTTTTTTATGGACAAAATAATACATGTGGGTAATAAGTGGGTAGTTTCACCTGTGCCGCCTGTGCCTGCACCGCCACCAACAATTGACTGTGATATAAAGTTTGAATTTATTAGTCCTTATGTATATACTGATGACGAAGGAGCCTTAGTGTTTAGGAAAGTTGTTAACTCTGGGCCAATGATTGTGAGCCTTGTTCCAAGTTTTACTTCAGAAAACAATAGCAGAGATAAACTGAAAGTACAAGATTATGAGAAACGGAGTATCTTCTTACAAATAGAAAAGGCAGATCAGATACAAAAGTTGTGTTTGTACCTGCAAACTTTACCATTGCAAGAGAAGCGACAATAGTATTTGAAATTACCATGAGATCTGTAGCTTCTGCCAAAGAAACAGTTATCACACTGGGGAATCAAACGTACGTGGGATGACACAGTAGCAGAGTCAACAAAAGTTTTTATTGCTATTAGAAAAGGTATTGATATAGTGGTTTTGAGCAGTATTCCAGCTGTTAAGATATTGGTCGACAAAACAACTTTTGTTTTTCTAAATTACATAAAACTAGAACACTGATCTTGTTTCGTTTTATTACTCCAGCAAATTATATACTTTTGATGAGTTGCAAAATGTAATTGCTGATTAAATAAAAAATATTTGTGAATAAAAAAAAATGGTAAACTTGTATCTGCAACTACTGATGACTGAGACTGTGACACTTGTGATGCCTGATCCACATGTGCCAATTGCATCAGATAAACATTACAGGCAGCAATTAAATATTTGGAAAGTGAAGAGGCAAAATACTCCTGGTGTAAAAGAAGGTATAACTTGGTGTTTAATTCTATTTAAAAAACATCTATGGCTGTTGGTGCTGTTTCAGCTGGATGTTCTGTAAGGGGTATTGTTGTGTTTGCCACGGGAATAGAAAGTTTAATTAGAATTGCAATTGAGGGTGTTAGCGTTGCTACATACCTGGCATGCTTTGGTTTGGAAGCCCTTAACAAAAGATTTCATACAAAATTGCAGAAACATGAAGCATTGAGTACTCTTGCTAATGCAAAGTTATTATCAGTAAATCCTTGGAGGACAATTTTATTAGCAATGAAGAATTTAAGAGAGTGCAGGATGATTTAAATAATTACAAGAAACAGAAGTCTGAATACAAAATAAGATGCATAGTCAATCTCCCGTGAATGTTGAAGAACTAAAGGCTAGATTTTTAGAGAGGGGAAAACAGATCGGGATTCAGAAAAACACAGAGAAACTTCAAAATCTACTTTCAAGCAAATAAAGATCAGATTTGGTAATCGTTTAATAATGACATAACTTTACAGAGAGATGACATGCCACTTACATGGCTTAGGCCTGTTTATTCATCCCCATCTGCCCCGCCACCAGAGTACTATTGAGAAAAAAAGTTTTTTTGTTGCTCTTGTATCTTGACAAATCTGTCTCAGTATCTTGGGACTGGAGTCAAGTTCTTGTAAAAAAGTATAAAAACTTACAGTAAGTAATTAATAAATTCTTATGGTAAGTAATTAATAAGTTCTTATGGCAACTAACTTAAAGGTTACTTCTGCAGGTTTTTAAAAGTTAGTTGCAACTTGTTAATAAGTATGAAGTTTCACTTGACACCACTTGGTCAGGTGCATGTTTAGGTGTTGATAGAGACAATGGTTACAGAGATAGATAATAAGAGATTCCCAAAGTATCAAAATCAATAATGCCGCATCGATCATGCTCGCCATTTTTTTAAATCAACAGGGTGATTTGGTGATGGTGGGGAGTTGATGGGGGGTTGTCAAAGAGTTTATTATCGATAATGGCGAGATTTATAGATCGATGCGGCATTATTGATTTTCAAGATTTTGGAATCGCTTATTATCTATCTCTAATAGTTACTTCCTCCTAACTGTGGTCCTACTCTTCTTCAGAGGCGCTTATGAACATCTTCAGTGTAAAGCGCCAGGTCCGGTGTAGTGGTGGTGTGCCAGCGGCGAGAGTAGAAGGTAGGTTGGTCTTCAGGGTCATTGGCAAGTATCAGGTGTTTTCATCTTGCCACTCCTCGATGTCTTTTCCTCTCGTCAAGTGTGTCATATCCCCAACTCTGGGACTGGTTGTTGAAGTCACCAGTAATGAGGAATCGACTGTCCGGGACCTGGATAGTGTCGAGGGACAGCAGCTTATCATTAGGGCAGTAGCAGTTGACCAGATCAAGGGTACTGTCACTGGTGGTTACCTTGTCCGCCTCTTCTATGAATCTCCTGGTTTCGCTGGCATTCAGGTTGTTTCTAACTAGGGTCATAACTCCCCATTTCTTTCTCCCTTGGCGATCACTTCTGAAGACCTGATATCCTCTGACCTTAAAGGGTTGCCCTTCTTGCAGGTGCGTCTCTTGTATACAGCAGATGTTTATGCTGTTTTCATGCAGAAAGTGCTCTAGTTCTGTTTTCTTGTTGGTAACCCCTTCTGCATTCCAGTGCATGATGTTCTCTCAGTGCATGTTTGTCTCTGGTCTTGTTTTTTCTCTGGCCAGTCGCTCTACTTCCCGTCCCCTGGCTCCTCGAGACAGTCGGGATGGTCCTCCAGTCGATGGGGGTGGGCTCCGAAGAGCTCGGGACTGCACCTGCCTTGTGAGACACCACAGGGCGAGCACCATTTCTGTTGAATCCATCTCCAAGTGTCATATGGCTGTATATGTGTGGTAGTGTGGTTTATTAGCCTCGAGCTGGGGCCATATGGCGTTGAGGAGCGTCCCTTGGGTGGTGGATAGGGGGTCCCTCGTGAGAGGGGTGCACCGAATGAAATAAGGTGCCGTGAACCAACATAGTCTAAGGAACGGTGACCGCGACAGAAAACCCCTGGTCCTCCTAGTAAGTGGGTTGGGCGTGGGGGTAGCTTCCCCACCCTGCAAATAAGGAAATAGCTACGAAAACGCCGACGAAAATACAAACAGCAATTCCTTTCCTGGAGGAGGAAGGTAGAGAAGAGAAAAGAGAGATCCCCAGGACTCCGGATTCTCATAAGCCGAGCAAATACTCAAAAACTGCTTATTTTTAAACATTAAAATCTCTCACCGGCTCTCACCTCTCGTAAACCCCATTTAACCATCGCAGACTGCACACCGCAGAGTATTGATTTTCCCCCACCCGGCCTGCTTGCACTGGATAAAATATGCACCATCAAGAAAAATAATCACCACACCACAATGGCATTGACGAAAACCTCCAGAGTCGTTAGCCGTGCGCGCAGGTAGTTTTGAAATGCACAAAAGATTTTTAATGATCCGATCATATGCGCACGTTCTGGTCTGACGACACCGCCGTATGCTGAATGCTTTCAAAAAAAGCCAGATATGCTAATAGGATTGGAAAACCGGCCGTTTCTGTCGCAATCAGTAGCACACACACTGGCATAATGGCGTAATCAATAATTGTTATTGGACTGCCCGCAACTCGCAATGCACTGAAATAACAGCAGTTTTAAGTCTACTGGTGCCAAGTAGAACTATGTACTTACCTACAACCTGTAGGTAAGTACTGCAGGTTCTTTATAGTGGGATTTTTATGAGCTAACACATGGCCAGATCCTCAAGAGCCCCGAGCCCCAGGCCTGGCTTTAGTCAACCGTACTTCAGGTCTCCACTTCGGGTTGTGAAAGAGAATACCTGTTCCTCAGAAAAATCAATACAGTCCAAGTCTGCTGGGCCGGACTGCTGCCGGGTAGCTATTGTCAACTAATGCATATCAATCACGGGCTAATAGGATTGGAAAATTACACTGACATAATCACAACAGCCAGCACCGGTAATGCACTAGATTAATCACGCCGGGCAGCCCCTCAGTGCCGGGCATTAGTGCGCACTTTAAAAAAAAACAAAAAAACTTACAAGTTGTAGGTAACTTAAAGGTTACCTCTGCAGGTTCTTTATAGTTACTTACCATAAGAACTTATTAATTACTTACAATAAGAACTTATTAATTACTTACAAGAACTTGTCTCCAGTGACAAGATACTGAGTCAGATTTGACAAGATACAAAGACAAAGAAAGTTATTTTTTAAAAATATTCTGGCGGAGCTGTGGGTGTCAAATAGACAGGTGGCGTGTCATCTCTCTGTGAAGTATATGACAAAAATATTGTTTGATTACCAAAACTGATTTTTACTTCTCTAAAAATCCTTGAAGTTTTTCTGTGGTTTCCTGTACCCCTATCCTTTTTCCCTCTGCTAAAAAACTAGCTTTTAGTTCTTCAACATTCACGGGAGATTGACTACACATTTTATTTTGTATTTCAGACTTTTGTTGTTTGTAGTTATTTAAATCATCTTGGACTCGCTTAAATTCCTCATCATCAATAAAATTGTCCTGCAACGCCTTTCTTATAATCAGTTTTAGACTACTAAGTTTTGCACCAGCCAGCGTACTCAATGCTTCATGTTTTTCTAACTTTGTGTGAAATCTCTTGTTTATGGCTTCCAAACCAAAGCAAGCCAGTTCTGTGGCAATGCTAGCTCCTTCAAGGCCAACGCCAATTAAACTTCCAATTCCAGTTGAAATCAATACAATACCCCCTACAGAACATCCAGCTGAAACTGCACCAATAGCCATAGAAGTGTTTTGAACAGAATTGAAAACGGCCTTATACCGTCTCTTACATCTGGAGTACCTCACCTCTTCACTTTCCAAATATTTAATTGCTTCTGTAATATTATTTAATCTGAATGCGTCTGCCTGTAATGTTTTATCTGATGCAATTGGCACATGTGTCACCTGTGGATCAGGCGCAAGCATTGTTTTTGTCGTCGCAATTGATTCAGTCGGCTCAAGCGTCAGTAGTATTGGATAGAATTTTACCATTTTTTTATTAACAAATAGTTTTTATTTAATCAGCAATTACATTTTGCAACTCGTCAAAAGTATACAATTTACTTGCATAATAAAATGCAACAAGATCAATGTGTTCAAGGTTTATGTAACTTAGACGAACAAAAGTTGTTTTGTCAACCGATATCTTGACAGCTGGAACACTGCTCGAAACTTCAAAAACATCAACATTTTTTGTAATAGCAATAAAGACCTTTGTTGATTCTGATACTGTTTCATCCCATGTAAGCTTTATTCCCTGTGCTATATCTGCCTCTTTTGCAGTAGTTACAGATCTCATGATAATTTCAAATACTATTGTCGCTTCTCTTGCAATCAGAAAGTTTACTGGTGCAAACACGACCTTCGCATCAGACCTACCCTTCCTATGTGTAAGAAGATACCGTCGTTTCTCATAATTTTCAACTTTCAGTTTATCTCTGCTATTGTCATCTGAAGCAAAGCTTGGAACAAGACTTACAATCAGCGGCCCAGAGTTAACAACCTTCCTAAACACTAAGGCGCCTTCGTCATCAGTGTATACATAAGGACTAATAAATTCCAACTTTATGTCCCAGTCAATTGTTGGAGGTGGTGCAGGCACAGGTGAAACTACCCACTTATTACCCACATGTATTAAGTTGTAGGGCACATTATTTACAGGCGGAGTAGGAACAGTGACATCACGCAGCTGTCCAAGTTTAGGAATTGGTCTGTCTGTGCCTTCCTTCATGTCATCGATTACTTTTTGCTTGTACAATCCAACAGAAACAAGTTCAAGGCCATACACCTCTCCTACCTCACCTTCTTTATCAAAATCTTGCACATCAGCCAAATCTTTTAACTCTATTGATGGACACGCAACTGGTGTGATTCTCGGCTTTGGACCAAGACCACTCATTTTTATAAACAAAAATAAAATTATTTAACTTCTAACACTACACTAAAATCATGCATCACAACTGGTTTGCCATCCTGATTAGTTACATATAAACACAGTGATTCAAAGAAACTGGAACCTAATTTCTTAAACTGTAAAGGAAATCTAACAACCACACTTTCACAATAGGGTGCAGTTCCAGTCAGCACACATCTCAACAAAGTTGAAGGCTTTCCATTGTGTACATTTTTAGTTGTGTTTAGTTCTTTCAAATAAACATTTAGTACTGTGTGTACTGCCAAATGAACAGGATATCTTCCAGTTACTCTTTGTTTATTTGGTGAGAATAGACCTCCACTTAATGCCCAATCTTCATCTGGATTTTTTGTTACTGGGCCTAAAAAACCAAGTAACCTTCCAAGACTACCTGATAATAAATACTGGCTACCTTTTGGAAATTCAAATGCAACAAGTAAGTTAGCTGGATTTAAAGTTGCTTTAATTTTAAATTCATTTTGCAGCCATTCAGCTATAGTACAAAAGTCATAATACCCAGCTTGTAAGCCACTAACTTTATCCAAACCATCAACAGTTCCAGTTACAAAATAATTTTTATCATCTGTTACATTAAACCATTTTACGGTGTAAAACATTTCATGGATAGCTACAGTTTTGCTACCATCTCTATTATCAATCCCATTAGTTAACAACACTGGTTTGCTTGTGTCAAGATTTGTTAATGTGATAAACATTTTTATTATCTCATAAAAAAGAAGAATGGAATTTAAATCACCAACCATTACCACTACAAACGCATTTCAATTTAATATAGATGCCAAGTACAATGTCGCACCTACTTATGAACAGAAAATAATTCAACTAAATCAGCTTGATATTGCTGTAAGCGAACAAGATCTATTTCAAGTCAAAGTACCAAATCCGTTTGATCATTACCTAAACCCTCCAATAACAGATGATGCTACAGCAAGAAAGTGGACATCAAGACATTACAGATGTTTCAAAACCAACTCAACTTTGCTATACTATGTTCAACTACAGGCTGTGGTGTTTCATTCACAGACCACTTGAATCACTCAAACAAACTGATTAGGTCTGTGTATCGTTTTCACATGTATTACCAGCTTAGACGTATACTGTCAGAACTGCATACACCTCTACCCACTGAATCCAGTTTCAACAGGTTTAACAACCCCATGGATATGAAAGGGTTTGAACGCATCTGTAATGAGTTTAACATAAGCCCTAAGTATGACTTTACACAAAAACTTGATGATCATAATGGTATGGGTACATTGTATTATGCTATGAGTCACAGACAATACCCTCAAGACTATTACCCCGGTTACACGTCATTCTCATCAAAATCACAAGTCTGGCTAGGATCAATTGAACAAAAACAGTCTAATGTGTGGACCACATTTATTTTAGACAAAAGTGATGGATTTACTCAAGCGGGAGTTGAGCGCGTAAATGAGTCTATCAGAACATATGTCTGGTGTATACTAGGTGCACAGTCACTAACAAAATCAAACATTTTAAACGGAAGTGGTAAATTTGAAGCACAAAAACAGTTTCTTGCTAATCTAGAAGACTCTATTAATTCAACAGTAGATCTCCCATCAAGCATACAACGCTACCAAGACGTTCTCAGATATGCCAGATCGAAAGTTGACTTTGTAGTTGGCATCGGGTTATACATGTTACCATCTGACCTTCAATTACAAATGGGTACAATAACAAATTATAATAATGAAATCATTGTCGCTGGTCGTGATCAAAAATTAGGACTCAATAAATCAGTAAACACACATTTACAGTCAATAATAATGCCAGCACCAGTAACATCTTACGTAAGATTTTGTGAAAACACTGTAATTAAAACCAAGACAGTGAAGGTGTTTGCTAACAATAAGCCATGGGTCAGCAAGGAGCTAAAGGTGTATTTGAACCAGAAGAAACTTGCTTTCTTACAGGGTAACACTGATGAATTTCGGGAAAAGGAGAGGGATTTTAGAAGGGCTGCTAGGACTGCCAGACTGAACTATAAAAGCAAGATCGAAACAAAATTTTCTTCTGGCAATGCTAGGGATGCATGGAATGGTCTGAACGGCATGATGGGTAGGCAGCAAAAGAAACAAGCCAGGCTCTACACTGGGAATCCAGTTGAGATGGCCAATGATCTAAATCGTTTTTACTCACGGTTCGATGGCAGAAACCTTGGTGATAACTGTGATGAATTGTGCCAGTCCATTGTGCCGGAACCTTTGTCAATTACTGAAGAGGAGGTAGTAAACATCTTTTCTAAGCTGAATGCACACAAAGCACCTGGACCAGATGGGTTAGGTGGCAGAGTATTGAAAACCTGTGCAGGTCAATTGGGGAAGATCTTCACTACTATTTTTCAGTTCCTGCTTGATCATCATACTGTCCCTACGGCTTGGAAATCATCAATCATTGTCCCGATTCCTAAAAAAACCAACGCTCATGAATTCAACGATTTCCGTCCAGTTGCATTGACTTCTATTTTGTCAAAATATATGGAAAAAGTGGTGAGGAGGCAGATGTTAAATGATGTTGCTGAACTACTGGATCCATTCCAATTTGCTTACAAAAACCATAGGGGTGTGGAGGATGCATGCCTTACTCTGTACAATCTTGTATTTCAACATCTTGAGAAATCAAAGGCACATGTGAGAATTCTTTTTATTGACTTTTCTAATGCTTTTAATACTGTTGAACCACTAATGCTTTTGCAGCGTATGATGGACTTTAATGTGAACACAAACATTATTCTGTGGGTGCGAGACTTTTTGAAGGACAGGCTACAACGTGTAAATGTACACGGCAGTCTGTCTGACCAAGTGGTGCTAAATTCAGGCTGCCCTCAAGGTTGTGTCCTCTCTCCGACATTGTTTTCTATATACACAGACCATATGCGTTGTCACACTGCCACTTCTCGTCTCTTAAAGTTCTCAGACGACATGGCCCTTGTACGCCTACTCCAAAAAGAAGACAGTTTGGCCGAGTACTTTGCACAGATAGCAGTATTAGAGTCATGGTGCAAAGATAGTTTTCTGGAAATGAATGTACAGAAAACCAAGGAACTCGTAATTGATGACAGGAAAGTTGATGATATTTTTGTACCTGTCTCAATTAATAATCAACCTGTAGAGGTGGTCACTGAATTTAAGTACCTTGGCACAGTCGTGGATAGTGGGCTGTCCTTCACTGGAAACACTGATCTGATTGTGAAAAAAGCAAACCAGCGTCTGTACCTTCTTAGGAAACTGAGAAGTTTTGATGTCAGTTCCAGGGTTTTAGAATCCGTTTATAGAAGCCTGATCGAAAGCATACTGACGTTTAACATCACTGCTTGGTATGGCAATCTCAGTATGAAAAACAGGGGCAGACTGTCACGTATCGTCAGAACAGCTGAGAAGATCATTGGCCTAGGACAGTACCCAGTAGATGATCTGTACCATAGAGCTGTCCGAAGGATAGCTGCTAGCATTGTCAATGATCCTAGTCACCCACTCTCTGATCAGTTTCAAATGCTACCATCAGGCAGACGTTTCAACATGCCACTTGCCAAAAGGAATGTTTTTAAGAAGTCTTTTATTCCAACTGCTGTCTCGATTTTGAACTCTCGTTTATAACGCCGCGATAAGTATGATCTACTCAACATTACCTCCCATCTTGTGACAGATTGCTTGTGATTGATTGCTGCAATGATAATTTTTCATGATATGCTTTTGCAGCGTTTGTTAATGTCTTATATTGTTGTTTCATGACGAGCCGAAAGGCAAATTTCTGTCGTGCCAGGACTCGAACAGACAATAAAGTTGTATTGTATTGTATTGTATCACCACCCGTACAGGCAGTAACACCAGTAATGTCAATAACAGCCCCAGCCCCGGCACCCACACCTGCACCGGCACCAGCCCCAGTACAACCAGTAACCCCGGTAAACACACATGAGTCAGAGAGAACTGCATTGGTAATAGGCCTCACAGGACTAGGTATATTACTTCTTTATCTGTTTCATTAAATAACCCACCATTAATCCTCCTACTGACACCAAAAATATCAACACATGCTCTGCCATAATCCCAACTACCTTTGCTGCAGTATTGATCAGCCAACTGACAACTGTGCCTATAATACCAGGCAACGCGTCCATTGCTTTCACAGCCAATTTTTTAAGCAAGTCTGATATGTGACCCGCCACCACGAAATGAGTCGTAATGTCCCTGACCCGATTTCCCGCTATTGGTGAAAATTGTCGGGTGGCATAGTCGGGTACATGTGCGGGGTCCCCAGTTTCTAAAAACCATAACTCGGTGACCAATCGTCCGATTCACATGTTATTCGCACCATTAAAAAGGGGTTTCTTTCTAGTTTCTGCTGATATCAATATCTCAATATGTCCAAAAAGTGACTTTAGACTCATTTTGAAAATTGTCGGGTGGCGTGGTCGGGTACATGTGTGGGGTCCAAAGTTTCTATAAACCATATCTCAGTGACCAATCGTCTGATTCACATGTTTTTGGCACCATTGAAAAGGGTTTTCTTTCTAGTTTCTGCTGATATCAATATCTCAAAATGTCCAAAAAGTGACTTAAGACTCATTTTGTGGTGGCGGGTCACATATGTGTGTTAATTGTTTCTTTACCCATGTCTGTAAATCTTTTGGGTCTGTTGGTGGTGCTGGGGGTGCTGGCGGTGTTGGACCACCCCCACCACCACCCCCGGAGACAGCCAACACAACAGTACTAATAATAAATCCAAGAGCAGTAATTAAACTAGCAATTGTAATACCCTGTTCTCTGAAAAGTGTTTTAAGTCTCTCCGCCAAAGTTGTGTCTTCGTGAAGTATTTTCTGAATAGTTTCTCTAATCCTGTTGACCTGTGTTTTCAGTTTTTGTCTTCCAATACTAATCGCTTCTAACCGTCCTGATCTTTCTATATACAAATCATTTAATCTGTGATGTATTCTTTGTTTCATTTCTGTGTCAAGATTCTCTTCATCAGCAGTTGCTAATTTGTTTTTTTCTCTTTCTATTTGATTATCAAGCTCACCCAGTTTGGCAACATTATTTACCATCTCACCTCTTATTGTCTGCAGTGATTTATCCAAACCCTTTATCTCTCGCATTGACAATGGAGGGTCTTCTATTGTTTTCATTACGTCATCTGTAAATGAGGTTTCTTGTATTACCGTGTTTGCTATTTCTGGCAGTCTTGTTACTTCAGTCATTTCAATTTCTTGTCCTGTTGGCAATCTTGTTTGCGTGTCATGGAGTGCAGTAACAAGTCTCGGTGTCAACCTTTTACTAGAACCAACACCAAGGTAACGCTGCAGTGCTGCCTCACCACCGACTTCTCCTTTAATTGTACTTAAAGCTCTAAACTTAGCAGGATTGTTTTTATGTGTTAAATGTACTTTACCTCTGTCAACAGTATTTAAATACAAATGACCCTTGCCATCAAGTTCAAACTGATTAGGATCTATGTTGTCTGGGCGATCACCAACATGATCATAAAACGAGTTTACTTTGCTTTCTAAAAGTTCATGACGTAAACTGTAAGTATTTCTTGTACCAGTCATATCTGTCATATCTGTCATACTGGTATCATAGTCATCCATGACATCCATTTCAATATCATCATGATTAAATCCTCCTGCAGCCATTGTTTTTATTAATTTAATATTTTTGATTTTTGCATAATAAAATGACAGTCTTACGGATCAAAGTTAGACCCGTACAGAAAACTTTGTGAGCCTCTTGGTGTTAAGGGCATTAGACAATCAATCGTCATCACAAACAATCCAAGTACCATAGACCAGAACCAAACACTTACAGTCAAGTTTCCAAACCTGGGTCCCAATGATGTTATTGTACCTGGCACTGCACGCCTAGCATTTAATATTGAACTTTCATCAGAATCAGATGTAAACAGAACACTCGTTGACAATCTTGGCAGAGCAATTGTTAAGACTATTAAAGTAAAACTTGAAGGACAGGAAGTGTTTAGTCTTGACGATGCTGATGTGTTTTACTGCTACAAAGATTTGTGGCTCACAAGAGAAGAACGAGAAGACCGTGTTTACCAAGGCATACAATCCTCAAACATTGCTAAACTTAGAATTGACGCGGCAGACAAATCAACATCTGCAATTGAAGATGTTATATTAGCAGATACATATGGTAATAGATTTTACATTCCACTTGAATTTGAAATCCTCACAACACACTTACCTTATTACCAAGGAGCACTAAATGACCGTCTAAGTTTTGAACTAACATTTAATGACTGTGCAAAAGTTATCAAAACAACTGACCCAGACGCAACATACACGAAATTGTCACACACACTGAACTTGCCAGACTAATACAAAATCAATATCAGTCAAGACTTCCAATTTATTATGACCGCATGATAAGACACAGTACAATACCCAAAGACAAAGCTGATACAATGTGGAACATAAACCTTAACACACCTGCCAGGTCACTAAAAGGTATACTGATGTTGTTTATTAAACCAAAAAATCCATTCAAAAGAGATTCAGAAAAATTCTACAATCCAAAGATTACACATTTATCCTGTACGATTGAGGGACGTCCTAATCAAGTGTACGCTTCGGGTATGCTGCCTTATCAACACTATGACGAGATTATAAAGTGGGCGGGCGGGAGACTTAGAGAAAAACCAGCAAACATGGCGTGTAAAGATTTACATCTGTATGACGTAAGAATTGGTCAATACCTGACAGAAAAATACGCACTTTGGCTAGACCTGCGCAGTACAGATGATGACTATCTACATGGGTCAGGACGTACAGTTGAAAACGGCAGTGACGGAATAACAATTCAGATTCAAAAAAAGACTGAAACAGGAGGAGCCATAAATATTTATTTGTATCTGATTTATGATGCACAACTCAATATTGCAGAAAGCAGACTAAGTGGACACTTGTATTAAAATTATAATTAGTATTAAAATGAACCGGAACTTGATGACACTCGACCCACACTGTGGATTGTTTTGTGGTGCCACAGGCTGTGGGAAAACTGAATTTGTTCTTAATCTATTACAAACAAGATATATATACCATTTCGAAAACCATAGTAATATTTTGTCCAACAATAAAACACAACAAAGCTTATCACAACCGTTTATTCATTTGGACTGACAGCAACATTTACTTAGTTGACCCTGAGAAAAAACTGAATGACTACCTGCTGTATTTTTTACAAACAATTTGAAGGACAGTCAACATTGTTTATTGTTGATGACTGCTCAGCAGAGAAAGACATTGTCAAGAAGAGAAACACTCTAGCAGAACTTGCTTTCAGTGGCAGACATGCAAACGTCAGTGTATGGATTCTCACTCAGAAATATAATGCAGTACTGAAAGATTTTCGAGAACAGTTAAAGTTTATCTGTTTGTTTTACTGTAAGGACCGTGACAGCTTTGAAGACTGTCTCAGAGAAAACGACGTCATACCAAATAAGCATGAACGAGATGATGTAAAAAATAAACTGAAATCAACTAAGCATCTAAAGCTCATTTTAAAGACAGATCAGCCCACAGGGTATGGGTTAGTAAATTAATTTATACTTTTGTTTTGTCCAATAAAAATGACAGACGGACAAACCATTGACATCACAGACTGCTTCAGAGATGTTGTACACTTTACTCAGATAAGAACACCTCCCAAACAGCCTGACATAAATGTCTTAAAACCAACAGCAATATATTTGTCATATAATATGACTTTAGATTATGTTGATGAGCATCCAAATGTGGAGAGTTTGACAGTTGACTTTAGGACACCCACCTTAAGAGTTTAAAAAAATAACCGCCAGGACTGGTTTGAGTTACTTTGTGAACAAATATTTCAACAACTACGTAAACTAAATGTTTATATTAACAGTGTTACAGTCAATAAAGTGGTATTACATAAAGTGTAATTTTTCTATTATTATTTTGTCGGACAAATAAAAATGACGGACAATGCTCAAGGTTTAAGAAACGTGTTTCACACAACAGACTTGCCTATATCTAATAGTAAAAATGTTTATGAATCGATAGAAATGTCATTTTCTGTCATACAAGATAATCTTCTTACAGGCAGTGTAAAGATTCAGATTGTTGCAAAAATTGAATTCAGCAGAGTAGACAGTGAAGTGATTATATCGTATATATCAACAAGACAACACACTATTAACACAAGAAGAGAATTAGAAAACGTGTTTAAAAACAGACTATTACCTGACTTTTTAGAAGCAATTGACAAAGCAAGAATGAAGGGGTCTGGTTGGCACGAAGGTCATGTGCATGAACTACAATTGAAACAGTCAAGGTATCATCCTATACTAGGCAAATCATGGATACCACTGCCTATTGGCGTTGCAAACAAAAAGGCTGTTGTTAACATACAGAACAATGATAATTTCTGTTTTATGTGGTGTGTGCTTGCTAAACTACATTATGTAAAAACAAAACCTGAACGTGTATCTAACTATATCAAATTTGTAAATGAACTCAACTTCAGTGGTATTGAGTTCCCTGTTAAGGTAGAAGACATAGACTTTTTTGAACAATTAAATCCTGGCATATCTGTAAATGTGTTTGTGTGGGATAATGACTCTGTTGACAAGTTACAACCCATTAGAGTATCGCCACTTGCCCCCACCTACGGTCAACCAGAAGACAAACATGTTGACATGTTACTAATTGACGATCACTACACAATTATCAGGAGTATGTCACGTCTAATTCATGGGCATGTATCAAAACACAATGGCAAACAGGAAGTGTGTAAGAGATGTTTACAAAGGTTCTCCTCTATTGAAGTGGCACACAAACATGTTTTACATTGTAGATCAGCTGATGACATACAAACAGTACTTAAGTATCCAGAGCCTGGTAGTCAAGTATATTTTAAGAACTATAAGAATCAACAAAAGCTGCCATTTGTAGTGTATGCAGATTTTGAATCATTAGTTGTACCATATGAAGGTCCTGTTCCAGAGTCATTACCAAAGACTGTAAAGTTGAGTGACCAAGTGGTGTGTTCTTTTGGTTATATTATTGTTAGGTCAGACGGTTTGCATTCAGAACCTGTTATCTACAGAGGTGAAAATGCAGCATGTCTGTTTTTAACAGAAATGAGACATCTGTATAGTCAGGTAGTACAGTATCTCACAACATGTCAGATGTCTTTGGTGATGTCAGAAGAAGATAAAGTAAATTTTGATACAGCTGTGATGTGTTGGATTTGTGAAAAACACCTACAGGGTGATAAAGTTCGTGACCATGATCACATAACTGGACGTTACAGAGGCGCTGCACATAGCAATTGTAACTTATTATTAAAAATATTGATTGATTGTACATTGCTTAACATCCCAACAGCAACAAGGCTTTCTCAGGACGTGCCTGCACTGCTTGTGAAAAAAAACAAATAGAATATTGAATGTATGTCGCCAGCCGGTCCAATACGTTAAATAAACCTACGCCATGGGGCCTAAATAAAGCTAAGACCATTTAGCAACACACATCCAATATCAAGAGCTACAGGCAGTGCAGACAGTTGGGAGAGTTTTAAAAAGACAAATACAGGTGAATGGACCAACGGTAAACAGAAACACATGCCCCAGAATGCAGAAGAAAACCCACCCTGTGGGGCTGACCAGGGTGACCCTGGGAACTAAAAAGTAGTTACCCCACCCAAGTCCCCCAGGGCAGACCCGGGTGGGGGATTATTAAAAATAGATCCTAAGACATACAAGTTACCAATCTTTTTCCACAATCTCAAAGGGTATGATTCACACATTATCATGCAGGCTGTAGACGAGTCTTACAGAAACATAAGTTGTATTGCACAGACAACTGAGAAATACTTAACTTTTAGGTTAGACAAATTAGCATTTTATGACTCCATGCAACATTTGTCTTTAGGTCTTGCTAGTCTGGCAGAAGGACTGACTGAGTATCCAATAACGAGTAAATATTTTGAGCCAGACTTAATTAAGAAAGGTGTGTATCCGTATGAGTACATCAGTGACTGGGTTGTGTTTGAAGAAACAAGACTACCACCAAAAGATAAATTTTATTCTACACTTAATGGTAAAGGTATTTCTGACTCTGATTACCAACATGCACTTGATGCATGGGATAAATTAGGATGCCAGACAATTGGTGACTACCATGACCAGTACTTAAAGGCTGACATTTGCTTGCTAGCAGACGTATTTGAAAGTTACCGTGAAAAGGGTTTGTTACACTACAAGCTTGACCCTGCCTGTTACATAACTAGTCCTGGCATGACATGGGATGCATTTTTGAAATCCAGTAAGATATTTATTGACCTGTTGTCTGATCGTACGATGGGTGAAATGGTGGAACGCGGATTGAGGGGAGGCATTAGTATTGCAGCGAACAATTATGCCAAAGCAAATAATAAATATATTGACGACCCGGGGTTTGACCCCGAGGGGTCAAGGTCATTCATTACCTATGTAGACACTAACAATTTGTATGGCTGGGCGATGTGTGAATTATTGCCCTTGAAAAACTTTTGTCTGTATGATTTGTCACAGTATGACGTAACAGAGTCAGGTTTAACAAACAATATTATGAATCTTGACCAAAACGACGCGAAGGGTTGGATCTTTGAAGTAGATCTAGAGTACCCACACCATCTACATGATTACCATAATGATTATCCCTTAGCTGTTGAAAAAATGAGTATGACAGGGAAAAAAGAAGACACCAAACTTGTACCAAATTTGAATGACAAATTCAATTACGTTTGTCACTACCGCTTGTTACAGTTTTATATCAGACATGGGTTAGTACTAAAGAAAGTTCACAGAGGTATACAATTTGATCAGAGTGCTTTCATGAAAGATTACATAATGAAGAACACAACATTGCGTGCCAGAGACGGCAACACTGCATTTGACAAAGACTTCTTTAAGCTTATGAACAATGCCTGTTTTGGCAAGACTATGGAAAATCCTCATCACCGCAAAGATGTGAGATTAGTAACAACTGAATCAGGTGCAATTAAACTCACAGGTAAGCCTCAGTACACAGGGTACAAAGAGTTTCATTCATCATTGTATGCTGTGTCACTCAAAAAAAAGATTGTTAAACTGGACAAACCAGTATTCATTGGTATGGCAATTCTTGAGTTGTCAAAACTGTTGATGCTTGAATTTTACTATGATTACTTCAAATTAAAGTATCTTGACTGCCGTCTGTTATACACTGACACTGACTCTATGATCATTGACGTGTGTACTGAAGACTTTTATGAAGACATGAAAACAGAACTACACATGTATGACACGTCTGATTATCCAAAGGAACATCCACTGTACAGCACACAGAATAAGAAAGTGCCTGGTAAGTTTAAGGATGAACTGAATGGTGTGCCTAAAGTTGAGTACGTTGGTCTGAGATCAAAAATGTATTCTATACTGCACCAGAAGGGTAGTCAGTCGAAAGCCAAAGGTATCAAGAAAACAGCAATAAAAAATAAAGACATTCGTCATGAACATTACAAGCAAGTATTAGATGGTGCATTAATGCCTGATTATCCAAACAAGTCACTGAGATCAAACAAACATAATCTTGAAATGATCCAAACACATAAGAAGTCACTTGCAATAGGGGACACAAAGCGTGTGTTTCACAGTAAGGAAAAAGCTTATGCACCTGGGCATTACAGGCTCAAGTTATCTGAAGAAATAGCTGATGAACTGATTGATGAGTTAGTAACTGAAATGAGTAACGGTATCTGGGGGAATAATCTGTAATTCTTCTCTGACAAATGCCCTCTGGGGTGCAGGGTCGTACAGATAATATATTGTTGCGTCAGCACCAGGAATTATTTTTTTTATATTGTGTACAGATGTTGACCAGATGGGGTCTGTTGCACTTCGTCTGTCGTCGTTCTCGGCCTCCCCTGGTTGATACAAATATCTCACCTGTTTAGTAAATAAACTTGTGTCTGGTGCGGGGGTTGATCCTGTTTTTGGTTCTGTAATTGTTTTCAATTTAATAGCATCAGCAGGCTTAGGGTGTCCTTCATTGTTCATTGCTTTTATCACATGTGGTAATCTCTTTACCCACTCAGTGTTCCGGGTGTCATGCATGAGTTCCTTAGAATACTGGTAACTGAAAAGTCTCTCTGATAACTGTTTGTTAAAGTTCTCTACAATTGCCTGTGATCTGTGTACACCTGGAATACCGCGTCTGACTAGTACGCCATGCTTCGCAAATAACTGATTAACAGCACCTTTGAATTCTGATCCGTCATCAACCTGCACTAGTCTGGGGTATCTTAAAGGACCTCTTTTATAGATACTTGATAAAGCAGTCGCAACTGTGGTAGCAGTTTTGTCAGATATGGGTTCAGCGTCTTTATATCTTGAAGCTATGTCTACAACAGTCAGTGCATACTTGTATCGTTTCTTTCTTATTGTGTCATGTGGTAGGAACAAAAGGTCCATTTGGTGCGTGTCATTAGGTGTTGTGTTCTCAAAATGAGGTCTCGTTATTTTTCTTGGAGCAGGGAGATATATCTGCCAAATTGCCTGTCTCTGTAACCATTGCTTGACCTGATTGAGTGTTATATCTCCGCCCACAGCGGCATGTAATTTCTGAATAGCTGTTTGCTTTTTCCAATAGCCTGATGGAGAGTAATATATTTTTGATAGTTTATTTTCGGCTGCCATTTTTTCTAGCAATGAAAACTCCAGTAAAATAAACAAATGTCATTCCCACTAGAACAAAAATTATCTCTCCGTTTCTTTGTTCTGGACTGGGTTGATAGTAGTCACTTAGTTTTGGCTGGGGAATAGACATGTCTTCACCTGTGACGAGATAGTATTCACGAATTGCGTCGTCTGTATTTGAAAACGTATGTTGTGTGTGACCCTCTAGTCTAAGTCTGTCATTGATGAAATCAAGTTTCTCAATTCTATTCTTTTCATATTCCTGCTGGGCTTGTGCTAATTTTTCTGACGCCTCATTGTGTCGTCTCATCTCCAGAGCAGATTCTTCTCTACCCATTTTTTAAAAGAGGTAGTTTGAGCCACTGAATGCAAGTGCGTTAACCATCGCACCTCCTATCATAATAGCTATCGTCGCCATATTATTTTTTTTTACATAGAAACATTTTCAGAAATAATTCCTTGCTTGACAAGAAAATCTTTTGTCACAATTGACGCTGTAACAACAGCAATTAGCTTAGCGCTATCTTCAAAGTCAAGTCTACTCAAGTCTGCTGATTTCATTTTGAGTAGACTTTTTCCCAGCATAGAATAAGCTACTGCTAGTCCACTTATCACGGCAGAGTGATAGACAAGGTTCATTATGTTCTTTGAGTCATTCATTTTTAAGGCAATAAAATTAAAATAATATTTTTATTTATTGCATGAAAAATGGATCGTAGGGTTTTGACGTTGCTGGTAATGTGGCGACTTCTGGTTTTGTTTTTGGAGTGTCTGATTTTTTGGACACTGTACGAGTCTGTGGTTTGTATTTTTTGTATAATTGATAACCTACGTAACCAAATCCGACAACAAATCCGGCAACTATATATTTTGTTGTTTGAGGTTCGGGGTCAGGGTCAGACTTAGTTGTTTGTCTCTCACTTTGATGAGGGTGTGTCAGTATTGACACTGGTCCTGAAGGCGTTGACGCCTGGTCAGTCACATGAGCCTTTTCTGTTTGTGCTTGAAGCTGTAATTTTTTTTGTCTGTTATATTCGGCTAATCTTTTTCCTGCCTCAACCCTGCCTGGACTTTTAGCCTTAGTCACAGTTTGAACCTGCGTCAAAACAGGGTCCGGGTTGTGTTGTGTAGTCATCTTGTTCTCGTCCATTTGATCCTTCTTTTTCTTTCTCTAGAAAATTTATTTTTGAAAAATCAATATGACTCCCGGTAACAAGAAGGGTTACGACAGGTGCAAGGTAATTTCCAAACTTGTAAAACATGACACATGCTAATTTGCCAATTGAACTTGAAACAATAGGGTTGCTTTCAAGGTCGTGTGATAGGCTGTCAGTGTCTACAGGAAGAAAGTGACTCACTGCTTTTGTGTATAGGCATACAAGAGATCGACTTAAATCACGTGTCATTAGTGAGGCAATGTGGTTCTCATATTTTGAATGTAGTTTAATTAGTTCATCAGAGGTTAAAGATTCAATATCCTCCGTCATGTATTGTTTCCCGAGATAAGCCTTTGATTTGCCTGAGACAATTCCAGACAAAAGCCGCTGTTTTTTCGAGTCTAAGTCTTTGTTTTCTACAGCATTGATATCATTCAGTAATAACAATTCGTCTTGGTTCATTTTATAGTGAAAAATAATAATAAAAAAGTGAATTAAAATTCTTGCACTTACCTTTGTGTTTAGGCTGCTTTATATAAAATAAAAACACTTTAATCCTTGCATGTGTTGCACACCTTACACATGTCAATGGCAGAGGCAGACCAGTGCACCAAACGCATACCACTCTGAGTCCCATCGTCAAATGACTGGCGCAGTGTATTGTAACGCTTAAAGAAGGAATTTATGAACAGCAGACAAACCCAGGCAGTCTAACACACAGAGAGATAAAACACCACTCATGCCTGTCTATACAGTGCTGCAATCAATTTCTGTGCCAACATGAGTTGAAAGCTTTGAATTGACAATAGCCACCCGGCCAGCAGACTTGGACTGTATTGATTTTTTCTGACTGCCGCTGGGTGGCTACAGGCATCTGATTTCTTGTGTAACTAGAGCCATTACTGAAAAATAGTATCAGTTTGTAAGTGCTTTATCGGGTGCCTGTATATAGTGCATATGTTGGGGGGGGTATGGGCTCCTGAGGATCTTAGCCTATTGTAAAACCCTATGTTTGTTATATCTCAGTTTAACTCTCAAGAAGGGCCTTACCCTAAAAGGTTCCTCTGTTTCAAACAGGCTGCAAGCTCATTTAGATTTGTTTCTGTCAATGCACGGCACTTAAGGGCTGTCTAACGTGATTGATCCAGTGCATTACCAGTGCAAGTATTTGATTGACTGGGTGCTGGCTGTTGTGATTATGTCAGTGTAATTTTCCAATCCTATTAGCCCGTGATTGATATGCATTAGTTGACAATAGCTACCCGGCGGCAGTCCGGCCCAGCAGACTTGGACTGTATTGATTTTTCTGAGGAACAGGTATTCTCTTTCACAACCCGAAGTCAAGTGGAGACCTGAAGTACAGTTGACTAAAGCCAGGCCTGGGGCTCTTGAGGATCTGGCCATGTGTTAGCTCATAAAAATCCCACTATAAAGAACCTGCAGTACTTACCTACAGGTTGTAGGTAAGTACATAGTTCTACTTGGCACCAGTAGACTTAAAACTGCTGTTATTTCAGTGCATTGCGAGTTGCGGGCAGTCCAATAACAATTATTGATTACGCCATTATGCCAGTGTGTGTGCTACTGATTGCGACAGAAACGGCCGGTTTTCCAATCCTATTAGCATATCTGGCTTTTTTGAAAGCATTCAGCATACGGCGGTCTCGTCAGACCAGAATGCGCGCATATGATCGGATCATTAAAAATCTTTTGTGCATTTCGAAACTACCTGCGCGCACGGCTAACGACTCTGGAGGTTTTCGTCAATGCCATTGTGGTGTGGTGATTATTTTTCTTGACGGTGCATATTTTATCCAGTGCAAGCAGGCCGGGTGGGGGAAAATCAATACTCTGTGGTGTGCAGTCTGCGATGGTTAAATGGGGTTTACGAGAGGTGAGAGCCGGTGAGAGATTTTAATGTTTAAAAATAAGCAGTTTTTGAGTATTTGCTCCGCTTATGAGAATCCGGAGTCCTGGGGATCTCTCTTTTCTCTTCTCTAAGGTTCTTCTACCAGAAGATTTATGACGTCCTGTGGTGAAAGCCGGAAGTATTCAGAAGCCACAGGACCGAGCCGCCTCTCTCTATCCAGGGACACAACCATGGGCACATGGAATGTCAAGACCATGTACCAGAGCGGCAAGGCCGCCCAGATAGCAGCGGAAATGCAAAAGTACAACCTTTCCCTGCTGGGTATCAGTGAAGCCAGATGGACGCAGTCTGGCCAGAAAGGGCTGTTAATTGGGGAGATGATGCTGTATTCAGGTCATGAAGAGGAGAATGCCCCCCATACAGAAGGAGTAGCATTCATGCTGTCACCAGTGGCACAAAGAGCGCTCATGGGCTGGGAACCTCTTGGGCCAAGAATTATCACAGCAGCCTTTAGAACCAAGAAAAATATCAAGCTTAACGTCATCCAGTGTTATGCGCCAACTAATGACAGTGACGAGGAAGAGAAACAAGAGTTCTACGACCGACTCCAGATGGCTGTGGACAAATGTGCAGAGCGAGACATCACCATCGTCATGGGCGATTTTCATGCCAAAATAGGGGAGGACAACACCGGATACGAAGAGGTGATGGGGAGACAGGGACTAGGCTCGGAGATGAGTGAGAACGGAGAGAGGTTTGTAGACTTTTGTACTCTAAACAGACTTGTCATTGGAGGCAGCATCTTCCCACACAGAAGAATACACAAAGCAACTTGGGTCTCATCTGACCATACTACAGAGAACCAAATAGACCATATCTGCATTAGCAAGAAATTTAGAAGATCCCTTCAAGATGTTCGAGTGAGGAGGGGAGCAGATGTCGCCTCAGACCACCATCTGCTTACCTTAAGAATAAAGCTCAAGTTAAAAAAAAAAGCCGCACAGAGACAACAAAAAGACAGCACTATAATGTAGGCCTCCTGAGAGAGACTGGAGTGAGAGAAGAGTTCAAACTGGTGCTGTTCAACCGGTTTCAAGCGCTACAGGAGCTAGTAAATGAAGAGGAGGCGGTCACCACAGAGCAGCAGTGGAAGGCAGTTAGAGAGGCGCTGAACTCCACCTGCAAAGACACTGTAGGATTCAGGAAAAACAATCACAAGGACAGGCTGTCGGCACAGACCTTGAAGAAAATAGAAGTGAGGAAGCAGAAGAAAGCAGTTGTCAACAACAGTCGCACGAGAGCAGCCAAAGCCAGGGCACAGGTGGAATACTCGGAAGCCAACCGCGAGGTGAAGAGGAGTATCAGGGAAGACAAGTGAGCCTACACAGACAGCCTGGCAGCAGAGGCAGAAAAGGCAACATGAAACAGCTCTACGACATTACCAGAAGATTGTCTGGCAAGTATGGCCATACAGAAAGACTAGTACAAGACAAAGAAGGCAAGTCTATTGCAGACAGAGCAGACCAACTCGACAGATTATCGAGTATTTTGAAGAGTTACTGAACAGACCCAGCCCACCCGACCCCCCCCCCCCCCCAGACATCCAGCCAGCAGAGACCGACCTACCCATCAGCTGTGACAGACCCAGCCGTGAAGAGATCAGAAGAGCAGTGGCATTTTTGAAGAACAGCAAAGCAGCAGGGCCAGATGGCATCCCAGCGGAGTCTCTGAAAGCAGACCTAGAGACAACAGTAGAGTTGCTGTACCCACTGTTTGGAAAGATCTGGGAAGAGGAGGTGATGCCGGCTGACTGGAAGGAGGGGTACCTAATCACGCTTTCCAAGAAAGGCGACCTCAGCAAGTGTTCCAACTACAGAGGAATCACCTTGCTGTCAGTACCAGGAAAGGTCTTCAACAGGATCATCCTGGAGAGAATGAAGAGCTCCGTTGACCCCCAGCTGAGAGACCAGCAAGCAGGATTTAAAAAAAACGATCATGTACAGACCAGATCGCCACTCTCCGCATCATCGTGGAACAGTCTCTGGAGTGGAGCTCCCCGCTGTACGTCAACTTTGTTAATTACGAGAAAGCATTTGACAGCGTGGACCGAGAGACTCTGTGGAAACTCATACGACACTACGGTGTACCCACAAAGCTCGGCCGCCTGATCAAGAGCAACTACAACGGCATGACATGTCGCATGATCCACAAAGGGCAGTTCACCAGGGAGCTCCAGGTCAGAACCGGTGTCAGGCAGGGGTGTTTGCTGTCTCTGTTCCTCTTCCTACTGGCCATAGACTGGGTCATGAAGAGGACAACAGAGCACAGACGAAGTGGAATACAGTGGACACTATGGACACAGCTTGACGACCTCGATTTTGCAGACGACTTGGCTTTACTGTCCCACACTCATCAACAAATGAAGGACAAGACCACGAGGCTTGCTGACATCTGGTCCCAAGTGGGCCTCACCATCCACAAACAGAAAACAAAGACAATGAGGCTGAACGCAACCAGGGAAGAACCAGTCTTGCTTGCTGGCACCCCGTTGGAGGAGGTGGAGTCCTTCACCTATCTCGGGAGCATCATAGACAAAAGAGGCGGCACTGATGCAGATGTTAGAGAACGAATCGGTAAAGCCAGAGCAGCCTTTCTCCAGTTGAAAAAAAGTGTTATAGTTCCAGAGAGCTGTCACAGCACGCCAAAGTCCGGATTTTCAACTCCAACGTAAAAGCAGTTCTCCTATATGGAGCAGAGACTTGGAGATTGACAAAAACCACAGTCAACAGAATACAGATCTTCATAAACAGTTGCCTTAGAAGAATTTTGAAAATCCACTGGCCAGCAACGTCAGACTCTGGGAGAGAACAGATCAGATAACAGCAGAGAATGAAATTGGGCAAAGAAGATGGGGATGGATTGGTCACAGTCTGAGAAAGCCAGCTTCCAGTATCACTAGGCAGGCATTGTCATGGGACCCCCAGGGAAAGAGGCAGGACGAGAAACACCTGGCGTCGAGACCTCCAAGCAGACATCAAGAGACTGGGAACCACCTGGAGTAAAATCGAAGGAGAAGCACAGGACAGGAGTCGCTGGAGGTCTCTCGACGACGGCCTATACCCTGGGAGGGGTGACAGGCGTAAGTAAGTAAGTAAAGTGGTTTATTAGAGTGCGCTGTACATCCCAGTACCTCCGTCTTCAGCACTCGTGGTTTCTGTCGGGGTTACCCCACCCTTAACTCCTGGGAGCACAGGATGGTTTGGTTTTGGAGTGTCCTTCTCCTAGATGGGTTGCCGACCAAGGCTTGTGAGTCCGATCTACTCAGGTTTTTCCTGGGAGTTTTCCTTCTCGAAGGAGATCTGCCAACCAAGGCTATCGAGCATCTCTGCCTGGATTTGTATAGGGTTTACTCCCCTAGCCTTTGTCTCTCTCAAGGCACCCACAAGGCAGTGGGGCTATTTTCCCATAGCTGGGGATCTGATTCATAGACATCAGGGCTTGTCCACACATCGATGGGCCTACATGCAGCATGTCTGGGGGCCAGACCTCCTCCGAGTGCTCTATAGTTCAGCCCGAGTCCGTTAGGTGCACGATTACCGTGAGTCGCCACAAGGAGGCACTACATGAGGCTTGTTGTTGGAGAGGCGTGTACTGGAAGGGAGAGACTGACATACTCTGCTCCCCTTTTCGCAGAACTGCTATCCAGGGGTGGGAGCTGAAAGAGAGAGTGACAAGCACAGACGCTGCACTACCACACTAGACGCGTACAACAACATTTGACCCACGTAAAGGTCTAGTAAGGCGTAAGTATGAATACTGATTTTCTTCCATCTATGCACCGATCACACTTCCACCCCCATATTTGGCCGTCTTCTTCTTCTGCAACGTTCAGTTCCTTGATGACCGTTTTTAAATCTGATAGTGTTCTGGCTGCCAATAAGTGAGCTATTACGAGCTCGGCAGCGGGTTCTCAGATTCTCAGAGTTTGGTGTACAGGGGCGCGTCTTCTGGTGGACCGCTTCTCTGTATGGACAGGTCTGGAGAATGTGCTCAGGAGACTGATTTTCTACGAGACATTCGCATAGGGCTGTTTCTGCAAGACCCAGTCTCACAAGGTGAGTCCACAATGATCGGTGCATAGATGGAAGATGATAGTCTGGCTCTCCCTGTTCAGTTTCTTGATGTCGTCTGCCCACGGGCTACAACCGCCGTTCTGCTGTTGCCAATCACTTTGTTGCTTGCACTTCAATAGTGTCTTGTTTTTTTACAGGAGGTTGTGATCTTGAGGTAGTCTGGCGCCTGCTTTGGCCAGGCTGTCAGCCTCCTCGTTCCCAGCTACACCAGAATGCACTGGAACCCACTGCAGCACTATTTTGTGGTGGCTGGACAGGGCATCCAGTAGAGGGAGAGATAATGAGAGAATTGAAGCTTCATTAACACAATGACTGAGTTAACCCCCTTAATTATTACTTTTTGAAACCTCATCAACCACGTATCCCTCACAGAGTAAATACCATCAGATTTTACCCCTAAATCATTGCTTTTTGAACAGCCACAATTTTATGTACCTCCACGTAGTAATAATTTAAGGGGTTAACTCAGTCATTGTGTTAATAATACTTCAGTTCTCTCTTTATATCTCTCTCTTAATTAGCTCATATGTCCAAGACTGCAGGGGTTACTATGTACGTTCACACCTTCTGTTGCTAGCACTCTCTGTGCATTGAAGAACACGACCCGCCTACACTGAAATAATATATGCAAAGTGGAACGAGGATATGTTTCAGACAAAAGGGGTATAGATATAAATCTCCCCAGCCGTCAACGATATGTAAAGGTACCCGTTCTTATGAGAAAAGTAATTATCATATACACAACATGGTCTAGGTAAACAGGTGACTGTTTTCTGAGTCAGACTCCTCTCGGCGAGTTAGAGTGGCAGGGGTCTTAATCTGTGATGCATGCCATTTTGTAAGCCCACCTGTGGCGCGTGCCACAGTTGAATGCCTGCCCGTTGTGTCACCCTTCTATTCAATTTCAGGTATGCTAAGGGAACACATTTCTTTCAATGTGGGCACGCTTATATGAATAAGCTGGCACGTGCCTGAGGCTTTTGAAAAGGCTATTGCCTTTCAACAACTGAGAGGTGTCAATAAGCTCAAGGGGACAGCATGCTTTGAAAGTAAAGCCGACATAACCAAGAGGTTTTACATGTCAGCTTAATATACTCAAAAGCAGATTTACTGCCAAAGGGACAAATGTGTTTATAAATTTTGTTTTACTTTTTTATTTATTTCATTTTAAAATGAATTCCAACGAAATACTTCTTCTAAGTGATATCGGCGCTGTAGAAAACAAAGACTTGGACTCAAAACGGGAACGTCTTATATCTGTAGTTGTTTCAGGTAAGACGAAAGCTTATCTCAAAAAATGTTATTCTACAGAAGATA
Source organism: Semisulcospira habei (assembly GCA_036245525.1). NCBI lineage: Eukaryota > Metazoa > Mollusca > Gastropoda > Semisulcospiridae > Semisulcospira > Semisulcospira habei. The sequence continues at coordinate 175,790,969 of BTPG01000008.1, read as the reverse complement.
TAGAATCACTCACAGCCGACGAGTTGATCAAACTTCATGCTAAATATGAAAATCATATCGCTTCACTAATGACTCGTGATTTCAGCCGGTCTTTTGTTTCTTTATATACAAAAGTTGTGAGTCACTTCTTTGAAGTAGATACTGATGGGTTAAGTAACGACCTTGAGAGCAACCCCATAGTATCAGGCGCGATAGGTAAATTAGCATGCCTAATGTTCTAAAAGTTTGGAAATTACATTGAGCCTGCGGTAACATTGCTTGTTACTGGGAGTCATATTGATTTCTCAAAATTAAATTTGTTTGGAAAAGAAAATGATGGACGACCCACACGCGACCCCACTGATGACTCCCGACCATGTCTCGACTCAGATTCAAACTGTGACCAAAACTAAAAGCCCAGGACGGATAGAGGCCGGAAAAAGATTGGCTGAATGGAACAGACAAAAAAGAATTACAGCTACAGGCGCTAACCACAGAAAAATATCGTTTAACTGACCTGCCGTCATGACCGTCAGGTCCGTTAACAACCCCATTGGTGTCACCCCCATCTCCCCCACATCAAAGTGAAAGACCTTCAACTAAACCCGAAACCTTTGCCTTGCCTTACGCCTGTCACCTCTCCCTGGGTATAGGCCATCGACGAGAGACCACCAGTGACTCCTGTCCTGTGCTTTTCCTTCGATTTTACTCCAGGTGGTTCCCAGTCTCTTGATGTCTGCTTGGAGGTCTCGATGTCAGGTGTTTCTTGGCCTGCCTCTTTTCCTCTTTCCCTGGGGGTTCCATGACAATGCCTGCCTAGTGATACTGGAAGCTGGCTTTCTCAGACTATGACCAATCCATCCCCATCTTCTTCACCCAATTTCATTCTCTGCTGTTATCTGCTCTGTTCTCTCCCAGAGTCTGACGTTGCTGATCTTCTCTGGCCAGTGGATTTTCAACATTCTTCTAAGGCAACTGTTTATGAAGATCTGTACTCTGTTGACTGGTTTTTGTCAATCTCCAAGTCTCCGCTCCATATAGGAGAACTGCTTTTACGCTGGAGTTGAAAATCCGGACTTTGGCGTGTTGTGACAGTTCTCTGGAACTCCACACTTTTTTCAACTGGAGAAAGGCTGCTCTGGCTTTACCGATTTGTGCTCTTACATCTGCATCAGTGCCGCCTTTTTTGTCTATGATGCTCCCAAGATAGGTGAAGGACTCCACCTCCTCCAATGGGGTGCCAGCAAGCAAGACTGGTTCTTCCCTGGTTGCGTTCAGCCTCATTGTCTTTGTTTTCTGTTTGTGAATGGTGAGGCCCACTTGGGACGAGATGTCAGCAAGCCTCGTGGTCTTGTCCTTCATTTGTTGATGAGTGTGGGACAGTAAAGCCAAGTCGTCTGCAAAATCGAGGTCGTCAAGCTCTGTCCACAGTGTCCACTGTATTCCACTTCGTCTGTGCTCTGTTGTCCTCTTCATGACCCAGTCTATGGCCAGTAGGAAGAGGAACAGAGACAGCAAACACCCCTGCCTGACACCAGTTCTGACCTGGTGAACTGCCCTTCGTGGATCACGTGACATGTCATGCCATCATAGCTGCTCTTGTTCAGGCGGATGAGCTTTGTGGGTACACTGTAGTGTCGTAGGAGTTTCCACAGAGTCTCTCGGTCCACGCTGTCAAATGCTTTCTCATAATCCACAAAGTTGACGTACAGCAGGGAGCTCCACTCCAAAGACTGTTCCACGATGATGCAGAGAGTGGCGATCTGGTCTGTACATGATCATTTTTTCCTGAATCCTGCTTGCTGGTCTCTCAGCTCTTCATTCTCTCCAGGATGATCCTGTTGAAGACCTTTCCTGGTACTGACAGCAAGGTGATTCCTCTGTAGTTGGAACACTTGCTGATGTCGCCTTTCTTGGGAAGCTTGATTAGGTACCCCTCCTTCCAGTCAGCCGGCATCACAGTGGGTACAGCAGCTCTACTGTTGTCTCTAGGTCTGCTTTCAGAGACTCCACTGGGATGCCATCTGGCCCTGCTGCTTTGCCGTTCTTCAAAAATGCCACTGCTCTTCTGATCTCTTCCCGGCTGGGTCTGTCACAGCTGATGGGTAGGTCGGTCTCTGCTGGCTGCATGTCTGGGGGGGTCGGGTGGGCTGGGTCTGTTCAGTAACTCTTCTACCAGGATCTGGATACTTAAGTACAGTCTGTATGTTACAAACTGACCTACAGTGCTGGACATGTTTCTGAGCTATTTTTATAGAGGAAAATCTTTGTAAACATTTTTTACACACTTCCTGTTTGCCATTGTGTTTTGTTGTATGCCCATGAATTAGACGTGACATATTTCTGATAATTGTGTAGTGAAAGTTATCTCCATCATCGGCGCCTGTGTCGGGGCCTATTAATAACATGTCAACATGTTTATCTTCTGGCTGCCCATATGTTGGAGCAAGTGGTGATACTCTAATGGGTCGTAACTTGTCATCAGACTCATTATCCCATATATACACGTTCACAGATATACCAGTATTTAGTTTTTAAAACAAGTCTATGTCTTCTACATTAATAGGGAAATCTATGCCACTAAAATCGAGTTCGTTTTCAAATTTGGTGTAGTTAGATACTCGATCAGGTCTTGATTTTACAAAATGCAGTTTAGCAAGCACACACCACATGAAACAATAGTGGTCTTTGTTCTGTATATTGACGACAGCCTTTTTGTTTGCAACCTCTTTTGGCAGTTCCAACCATGATTTACCTAATATTGGATGATACCTTGACTGCTTTAATTGTAGTTCATGTACATGACCTTCGTGCCAACCAGACCCCTTCATTCTTGCACTGTCAATTGCTTAGAGAAAGTCTGGTAACAGTCTGTCTCTAAACACATTCTCCAATTCTCTTCTTGTGTTAACTGTGTGTTGTCTCGTCGAGATATACGATACAATCACTTCACCATCTACTCTAGTAAATTATATTTTAGCAACAATCTGAATCTTTACACTTCCCATAATCTTGTATGACAGAAAAAGAGTTTTCTATTGATTCATAGACATTGTTACTATTAGATATATGAAAGTCTGTTGTGTGAAACACATTTCTTAAGCCTGACGAGCCAGGGTTTGACAAGCCAGGGCTTTGAGCAATGTCCGTCATTTTTATTTGTCCCACAAAATAATAAATGGGGAAAAAATACACCTTATGTAATACCACTTTATTAGCTGTAGCTACAATAAACAAAATTAGTTTATATAGTCCACTCACCAAAACAAATCATCCACTTTCCTGGTGAGTCTCTTGGAGTCTTGTGATCATGCTGCAGGTGTAATATCACTTTATTGAATGTTACACTTTCAATATAACAATATAGTTTTCTTAGTTGATCAAATATATCTTTACACTGTGCCTCAAACCAGCCACAGTTATCATAATAAACTTTAAAAGCATTTGTCTTAAGATCAATAGTCTCGTACTCATAATGTGGTGGACCATCAGAATATTCCAAAGTTACATTATATGTCATGTATATCTTCACTGGCGCAAGCGGTGTTGAGAGTTTAAAGCCGGGTTCAAACACACGTGTTTTTAAGTCATAAAAGCGCTTAACATCTTTGAAGCAGTCTGTAACATCAACTGCGTGGGTTGGTCTGTCTGTCATTTTTGTTGGACAAAACAAAAGTATAACTTAATTTACCAACCCATACCCAGTGGGCTGATCTGTCTTTAAGATAAGCTTTAGATGCTTAGTTGATGTCATTTTATTTTTCACACTGTCTCATTCATGTTTATTTGGTATAACATCGTTCTCTCTGAGACAGTCTTCAAAGCTGTCATGATCTTTACAGTAAAACAAACAGATAAACTTTAGCTGCTCCCGAAAATCTTTAAGTAAAGCATTATATTTTGGAGTGAGAATCCATACACTTACATTTGCGTGTCTGCCACTGAAGGCCAGTTCTGCTAGTGTGTTTCTCTTCTTGACAATATCTTTCTCTGCTGAGCAGTCATCAACTACGAACAACATTGGCTGCCCTTCAAATTGCCTGTAAAAATACTGCAGCCAGTCGTTCATTTTTTTCTCAGGGTCAACTAAGTAAATGTTGCTGTCTGACCAAATGAATAAATGGTTGTGATAAGCTTTGTTGTGTTTGATCGTAGGACAGAATATTACAATGTTTTCGAAATGGTGGATGTATCTTGTTTGTAATAGGTCAAGAACAAATTCTGTTTTACCACACCCTGTGGCACCACAACATAAGCCACAGTGTGGGTCGAGTGTCATCAAGTTCATTTTAATATAGAATATAATTTTAATACACATGACCACTTAGTCTGCTTTCTGCAATATTGAGTTGTGCGTCATAAATCAGATACAAATATATGTTTATTGCTCCAGTGGTTTCAACCTTTTTTGTATCTGAATTGAAATTCCATCACTGCCGTTTTCAACAGTATGACCTGACCCATGTAGGTAGTTGTTGTCTGTACTACGCAGGTCTAGCCAAAGTGCATATTTATTCGTAAGGTATTGACCAATTCTTACGTCATACAGATGTAGATCTTTTGCAAGTTATGTTTGCTGGTTTTACTCTAAGTCAGCAAAGTATTTTGTGATCTCGTCATAGTGCTGGTAAGGTTGCATTCCTGATGCGTACACTTGATTTGGTCAGCCTTCAATTGTACAGGACAAATGAGTAATCATTTGGATGTAAAATTTTTCTGAATCTCTTTTGTATGGACTCACTGGTTCAACAAACAACATGAGTATGCCTTTCAGTGACCTGGCAGGTGTGTTCAAGTTGATGTTCCACATTGGATCGCTTTTGTCTTTATGCATTAAACTGTGTCTAATCACCCGGTCAAAATAAATCGGCAGTCCTGACTGGTACTGATTTTGAATGAGAGTAGCTAGATGAGCATGTTTGACAATTTCATATTCCAAGGAAATGTTAGAGATCTTATATGCTGCATTGGGATCAGATGATTTTATAACTTTGGAGTAGTCATTGAAGGTTAGTTAAAACTCAGACGGTCATTCAGTGCTCCTTGGTAATAAGGTAAATGCGCTGTTAGGATTTCAAACTCAAGTGGAATGTAGAATCTGGTTCCATATGTTTCAGCCATAATAATGTCCTTGGCTGCTGTGGTTACTTTATCACCTGCGTCGATTCAGAGTTTAGCAATGCTATCTGACTGTATGCCTTGATAAATACGGTCTTCTCTCTCTTCTCATGTAAACCAAAGATCTTTGTAACAGTAGAATACATCAGCATCATCCAGACTAAACACTTCCTGTCCTTCAAGTTTTACTTTAATAGTTCTAATAAGTGCTCTGCCAAGGTTGTTAACTAGTGTTCTGTTTGCATCTGCGTCTGATGATAGTTCACTATTAAAAGCAAGACGTGCAGAACCAGGAACAATAACTTCACTGGGCCCTAGGTTCAGAATCTTTACATTAATTGTTTGGTTTTGGTCTATAGTACTTGGATTGTTTGTGTTGACAATTGATTGCCTAATGCCCTTAACACCAAGAGGCTCAAGTAGTTTTCTATATGGGTCTAACTTTGATCCATAGGAGGATGTCATTTTATTATGCAAAAATCAAAAATATTAAATTAATAAAAACAATGGCAGTGGGAGGATTTAATCATGACGATTTTGAAATGAATGACATGAATGTCTCAGATACTAGTATCACAGATATGACTGGAATGGTAAATACTTCTCCTTTGTATCAAAGTGAACTCATTTTATGACAGATGTAATAGATCCTAATCAGTTTTAATATGAAAAAGGACACTTATTTGTACATACAGACAGAGGTAAAGTGTATCTAACACATAAAAATAGCCCTGCTAAGTTTAGAGCTTTAAGTACAATCAAAACTGACGTAGGTGGTGAGGCAGCACTGCAGCATTACCTTGGTGTTGGTAGTAAAAAGTTGTCACCAGGACTTGTTAGTGCCCTTTGCGACACACAAACAAAGTTGCCAACAGGACAAGAAACTGAAATGGCAGCAGTAACAAGCCTGCCAGAAATAGCAAACACAGTGATAGAATAAACCTCATATACCCATAATAAATGATGCTATGAAAACAATAGATGATCCACCTTTGTCAATGTGGGAGATTATGGGCTTGGATAAATCACTGCAGTCAATAAGAGGTGAGATGGTAAATAATGTAGCCAAACTGGGTGAGCTTGATAAACACATAGAAAGAGAAAAAGAGAAACTGGCTACAGCAGACAATGGGAATCTTGACACAGAAATAAAAGAAAGAATCCAACACAGATTATGCAGAAAATGATTTGCAGTTGGAAAGATCAGAAGAAGTGATTAGTATTGGAAGAGAAAAACTTAAAACACAAGTCAGCAGGATTAGAGAAACTATTCAGAAAATACTTCACGAAGACACAACGTTGGCTGAGAGATTAAAAACACTTTTCAGAGAACAGGGTATCACAATTGCAAGTTTAATTACTGCTCTTGGATTTATTATCAGTACTTTTGTAATGGCTGTCTCTGGTGGTGAGGGTGGTGCCCCTTTCCCACCAGGTCCACCAGCCCCATCAGACCCAAAAGACAGTCATGGGTAAAGAAACAGTTGGCACATACATCAGACTTGCTTAAGAAATTGGCTGTGAAAGCAATGGATAAGTTGCCTGGCATAATAGGAAGTGTTGTCAGTTGGTTGATCAGTACAGCGGCAAAGGTAGTAGGGTTTATGGTAGAGCATGTGTGGGTCTTTTTGGTGACAATAGGAGGATTAATCAAAGGGTATTTAATGAAACAGATAAAGAAGTAATATTCCTAATCCAGTAAGGCCTATTACCAATGCAGTTCTCTCTGACTCATGTGTGCTAGAGTTGGTGAGTCAGTGGTCGGTGTCAGGGTTACTGGCTGTACGGGTAATGATGCTATCGGAGCCAGGGCTGGTGATGGCATTATTAATGGTTTTAATGACTGTAAATGTGTGGTTGTTGCCCCAAGTTTACAGATTGATTGAGTCCTACTTTTTGACCAACACCTGCAACAATTATTTCATTATTATAATTTGTTATTGTCCCCATTTGGAGTTGAAGGTCAGATGGCAACATGTATAACCCAATGCCAACAACAAAGTCAACTTTCGATCTAGCATATCTGAGAACGTCTTGGTAGCGTTGTATGCTTGATGGGAGATCTACCGTTGAATTTATGAATCTTCTAGGTTTGCAAGAAACTGTTTTTGTTCTTCAAATTTTCCACTCGCGTTTAAAATGTTTGATTTTGTTAACAATTGTGCACCTAGTATACACCACACATACGTTCTGATTGACTCATTTATGCACTTGACTCCCACTTGAGTAAACCCGTCACTCCTGTCTAAGACAAATGTTGCCCAGGCATTAGACTGCTTCTGTTCTATTGATCATACTTCAGATTTTGACGAGAAAATTAATGAAGTGTAACCGGGGTAGTAATCTTGAAGGTATTGTCTGTGACATAGCGTAATACAATGTACCCATACCGTTGTGATCATCAAGTTTTTGTGCAAAGTCATACTTAGGGCTGATGTTAAATTCATTGCAGATGCGTTCAAACGCTTTCATATCCATGGGGTTGTTATACCTTTTGAAACTGGTTTCAGTGGGCAGTGGGGTATGCAGTTCTGTCAGTATTCTTCTAAGCTGGTAATACGTGTGGAAACGATAGACAGACCTTATCAGTTTGTTTGAATGTTTCAAATGGTCTGTAAAAGAAACACCACATCTGTAGTTGAACATAGTATAGCAAAGTTGAGCTGGTTTTTGAAACATCTGTAGTGGGCTTGCGGACCACTTTCTTGCAGTTGAATCATCTGTTATTGGAGGGTTTAGATATTGATCAAACTGATTGGGAACCTTTACTTGTAATAATTCTTGTTCTGACACGGCTATGTCAAGCTGATTTAGTTGAATTATTTTCTGTTCATAAGTTGGAGCCTCATGCTGACACCAGTGGCACAGAGAGCGCTGATGGGCTGGGAACCTCTTGGGCCAAGAATTATAACAGCAGCCTTTAGAACCAAGAAAAAGCTCAAGCTGAACGTCATCCAGTGTTATGCACCCACCAATGACAGTGACGAGGAAGAGAAACAAGAGTTCTACGACCGACTCCAGAGTGCCGTGGACAAATGTGCGGAGCGAGACATCACCATCGTCATGGGCGATTTTAATGCCAAAATAGGGGAGGACAACACCGGATACGAAGAGGTGATGGGGAGACAGGGACTAGGCTCGGAGATGAGTGAGAACGGGGAGAGGTTTGTAGACTTTTGTGCTCTAAACCGACTTGTCATTGGAGGCAGCATCTTCCCACACAGAAGAATACACAAAGCAACTTGGGTCTCACCTGACCATACAACAGAGAACCAAATAGACCATATCTGCATTAGCAAAAAATTTAGAAGATCCCTTCAAGATGTTCGAGTGAGGAGGGGAGCAGATGTCGCCTCAGACCACCATCTGCTTACCTTAAGAATGAAGCTCAAGCTAAAGAAAAGCCGCACAGAGACAACAAGAAGACAGCACTATAATGTAGGCCTCCTGAGAGAAACTGGAGTTAGAGAAGAGTTCAAACTGGTGCTGTCCAACCGGTTTCAAGCGCTACAGGAGCTAGTAAATGAAGAGGAGGCGGTCACCACAGAGCAGCAGTGGAAGGCAGTTAGAGAGGCGCTGAACTCAACCTGCAAAGAGACTGTAGGGCTCAGGAAACACCACCACAAGGACTGGCTGTCGGCACAGACCTTGAAGAAGATAGAAGCAAGGAAGCAGAAGAAAGCAGCGGTCAACAACAGTCGCACGAGAGCAGCCAAAGTAAGGGCACAGGGGGAATACTCGGAAGCCAACCGCGAGGTGAAGAGGAGTATCAGGGCAGACAAGAGGGCCTACACAGACAGCCTGGCAGCAGAGGCAGAAAAGGCAGCAGGCAGCGGCAACATGAAACAGCTCTACGACATTACCAGAAGATTGTCGGGTAAGTATGGCCATACAGAAAGACCAGTAAAAGACAAAAAAGGCAAGCCTATTGCAGACAGAGCAGACCAACTCGACAGATGGGCCGAGTATTTTGAAGAGTTACTGAACAGACCTAGCCCACCCGACCCCCCCCCCCCCCCCCCCCGACATCCAGCCGGCAGAGACCGACCTACCCATCAGCTGTGACAGACCCAGCCGGGAAGAGATCAGAAAAGCAGTGGCATTTTTGAAGAATGGCAAAGCAGCAGGGCCAGATGGCATCCCAGCGGAGTCTCTGAAAGCAGACCTAGAGACAACAGTTGAGATGCTGTACCCACTGTTTGGAAAGATCTGGGAAGAGGAGGTGATGCCAGCTGACTGGAAGGAGGGGTACCTAATCAAGCTTCCCAAGAAAGGCGACCTCAGCAAGTGTTCCAACTACAGAGGAATCACCTTGCTGTCAGTACCAGGAAAGGTCTTCAACAGGATCATCCTAGAGAGAATGAAGAGCTCCGTTGACCCCCAGCTGAGAGACCAGCAAGCAGGATTCAGTTAGAACCGATCATGTACAGACCAGATCGCCACTCTCCGCATCATCGTGGAACAGTCTCTGGAGTGGAGCTCCCCGCTGTACGTCAACTTTGTGGATTATGAGAAAGCATTTGACAGCGTGGACCGAGAGACTCTGTCGAAACTCCTACGACACTACGGTGTACCCACAAAGCTCGTCCGCCTGATCAAGAGCAGCTATGATGGCATGACATGTCGCGTGATCCACGAAGGGCAGTTCACCAGAGAGCTCCAGGTCAGAACTGGTGTCAGGCAGGGGTGTCTGCTGTCTCCATTCCTCTTCCTACTGGCCATAGACTGGGTCATGAAGATGACCACAGAGCACAGACGATGTGGAATACAGTGGACACTGTGGACACAGCTTGACGACCTCGATTTTGCAGACGACTTGGCATTACTGTCCCACACTCATCAACAAATGCAGGACAAGACCACAAGGCTTGCTGACATCTCGTCCCAAGTGGGCCTCACCATTCACAAACAGAAAACAAAGACAATGAGGCTGAACGCAACCAGGGAAGAACCAGTCTTGCTTGCTGGCACCCCGTTGGAGGAGGTGGAGTCCTTCACCTATCTCGGGAGCATCATAGACAAAAAAAGGCGGCACTGATGCAGATGTCAGAGCACGAATCGGTAAAGCCAGAGCAGCCTTTCTCCAGTTGAAAAAAGTGTGGAGTTCCAGAGAGCTGTCACAACACACCAAAGTCCGGATTTTCAACTCCAATGTAAAAGCAGTTCTCCTATATGGAGCAGAGACATGGAGATTGACAAAAACCACAGTCAACAGAGTACAGACCTTCATGAACAGTTGCCTTAGAAGAATTTTGAAAATCCACTGGCCAGAGAAGATCAGCAACGTCAGACTCTGGGAGAGAACAGAGCAGATAACAGCAGAGAATGAAATTGGGCGAAGAAGATGGGGATCGATCGGTCACAGTCTGAGAAAGCCAGCTTCCAGTATCACTAGGCAGGCATTGTCATGGAACCCCCAGGGAAAGAGGAAAAGAGGTAGGCCGAGAAACTCCTGGCGTCGAGACCTCCAAGCAGACATCAAGAGACTGGGAACCACCTGGAGTAGAATCGAAGGAGAAGCACAGGACAGGAGTTGCTGGAGGTCTCTCGTCGACGGCCTATACCCGGGTAGGGGTGACAGGCGTAAGTAAGTAAGTAAGTAAGTAAGTTGGGGCGACATTGTATTTGGCATCCACATTAAATTGAAATGCGTTTGTGCTGCTTGCACTTATGCTTGTTGGTGATTTAAATTCCATCATGTTCTTTTTTTATGTGATAATAAAAATGTTTATAATTTTAACAAATCTTGACACAAGCAAACCAGTGTGGTTAACTAATTGGATGGTAATCATGATGGTAACAAGGCTGTAGCTATCCATGAAATGTTCTACACTGTAAAGTTTAAGAAATTAGGTTCCAGTTTCTTTGAGTCACTGTGTTTATATGTAACTAATCAGGATGGCAAACCAGTTGAGATGCACGATTTTAGTGTTGTGTTAGAAGTTAAATAATTTTATTTTTGTTTATAAAAATGAGTGGTCTTGGTCCAAAGCTGAGAATTATACCAGTTGCGTGTTCGGTAACAGAGTTGAAAGATTTGGCTGATGTGCAGGATTTTGATAAAGAAGGAGAAATTGGAGAAGTGTATGGTTTTGAACTTTATTCTTTTGGTACGTACAAGCGTAAAGTAATTGGTGAAGTCATGAAAGATGGTGAAAGGTCGATACCTAAACTTGGCCAGCTGCGTGATGTTACTGTACCTACTGCTCCTGTAAATAATGTGCCCTGCAACTTAAAACCTATGGGTAATAAGTGGGTAGTTTCTCTTGCACCTGTTCCACCTGTACCCCCAATTGACTGGGACATAAAGTTTGAATTCATTAGTCCTTATGTATATAATGATGATGAAGGAGCCTTAGTATTCAGAAAAGTTGTTAACTCTGGGCCATTGCTTGTGAGTCTTGTTCCAAGTTTTGCCCAAGACAACAATAGCAGAGATAAACTAAAAGTGCAAGAGTATGAAAAACGGATGTATCTTCTTACAAATAGAAAGGGCAGATCAGATACTTCTGTTGTATTTATGTCAGCAAACTTTGTCATGGCTAAAGAAGCGACAATAGGTTTTGAAACTATCATGAGATCTGTAAATGCTGCCAAAGAGGCAGATTTTGCACAGGGTATGAAACTTTATTTGGGATGACTCAGTGGCAGAGTTAACAAAGGTCTTTATTGTTATTAAAAAATGTGTTCATATAGAAGTTTCGAGCAGTATTCCCGCTGGTGTGGTCGACCAAACAACTTTGTTCGTCTACGTTACATTGATCTTGTTGCATTTTATTATGCTAGCAGATTGTATACTTTTGACGAGTTGCAAAATGTAATCACTGATTAAATAAAAAAAATATATATTTGTCATAAAAAAATGGTGAACTTGTATCCGCAACTACCTACGCTTGTGCCTGTGACACTTGTGACGACTGATCCGCAAGCGCTGTCAATTGCGCCCGATAAAACATTATAGGCAGACGCATTCTGATTAATAAATATTACAGACGCATTGAAATATTTAGAAGGAGAAGAGGCCAAATACTCCAAATGTAAAAGACGGTATAAGACAATTTTAAATTCTGTTGAAAACACATCAATGACTGTGGGTGCAGTTTTAGCTGGATTATCTGTAGGGGATATTGTTTTGATATCAACTGGAATCGGCAGCTTAATTGGAGTTGGTCTTGAAGGAGCTAGCATTGCCACAGGGCTGGTATGCTTTGGTTTGGAAGGCCTTAACAAAAGATTTCATACAAAGTTACAGAAGCATGAAGCATTGAGTATGCTCGCTGGAGCAAAGCTCAGTAGTATGAAACTTATTATCAGTAAATCTTTGGAGGACAATTTTATTAACGGCGAAGAATTTAAGAGAGTGCAGGATGATGTGAACTACAAAAAACAGAAGTCTGAAATACAAAATGAAATGCGTACTCAATCCCCTGTGAATGTTGAAGAACTAAAGGCTTCTTTTTTAGAAGAAGGAAAACAGCTTGGGGTTCAGGAAACCATCCAAAAAAAAGTCAAAATCTACTTTCAAGCAAATAAAGATCAGTTTTGGTAATCGTTTAATAATGACATACACTTCATACAGAGATGACACGCCACTTACATCGCTTAGGCCTGTCTATTCTTCCCCTCTTCCCCGCCACCAGAGTACTATTGAGAACAAAAAGTTTTTTTTTTTTTGTTTTTTTTTTTGTTGCCCTTGTAACTTGAAAAATTTGTCCGAGTAAGTTATGACTGGAGTCAAGTTGTTGTAATATCTTGTAAAAACTTAGAGTAAGTAATTAATAAATTCTTATGTTAAGTAATCATTAAGTTCTTAGGGCAACTAACTTAAAGGTAACCTTTAAGTTAGTTGCGACTTATTTAGTGACTTGACACCACTTGACCAGAGTGCTCTTGGTAATTGACGGCTTTCCTTTCAAAGCATGCTGTCCCCGTGAGTATGTTAAGCAAGCTGATTTGTCCTCTCTCAGCGGTTGAATGCAATAGCTCTGAGAGGCTTTTGTGGGCCGACCTTTTCAAAAGCTCAGGCACGTGCCAGCTTATTCATAATTATAAGCGTGCCACATTGAAAGAAATGTGTCCCCAAGCATACCTGAAATTGAATAGAAGGGTGACACAACGGGCAGGCATTCAACTGTGGCACGCGCCACTGGTGGGCTTACAAAATGGCACGCATCACAGATCACAGACCCTGCCACTCTAACTCGCCGAGAGGAGACTGACTCAGAAAACAGTCACCTGTTTACCTTGACCACGTTGTGTATACGATAATTGCTTTTCTCATAAGAACGGGTATCTTTACGTATCGTTGACGGCTGAGGAGATTTATGCCCATACCGCTTTTGTCTGAATCATATCCTCGTCCAACTTTGCATATATTATTTCAGTGTAGGCGGGTCATGTTCTTCCATGCACAGATTGCTAGCAACGGACGGTGTGAACGTACATAGTAACCCTGCGGTCGCGGACATATGAGATAATTAAGAGAGAGAGATAATGAGAGAAGTGAAGTATTATTAACACAATGACTGAGTTAACCCCTTAATTATTACTATGTGGAAGTACATAAAATTGTGGCTGTTCAAAATGCAATGATTTAGGGGTAAATTATGACGGTATTTACTCTGTGCGGGGTACATGGTTGATGAGGGTTCAAAAAGTAATAATTAAAGGGTTAACTCAGTCATTGTGTTAATGAAGCTTCAATTCTCTCATTATCTCTCTCTCTTCAGTCTATCTTGAAGCTTCCTGATGAGGAGATCAGTGGATCATGAAGATTTGGAGAGCTAACAGCTGCTGCTAGAAGATCTCTCCAATAATGATGCGACTTACTTTGCAGAAGTAGAACGTTTTAGTGTTTGGTGTAAAGATAATTTTCTAGACATAAATGTGAGTAAGACCAAGGAACTACTGATAAATTTTCGAAGAAACCCTGCCCCTGTCCCTGTTCTGATGATTGATGATGTGTCTGTTGAACGTGTGACTGAGTAATAAGTATCTTGGAACAGTTATAGATGATAAGTTGTCCTTTAATGCAAACACCTCCCTCATACACAAGAAATGTCAGTCACGCATCTACTGCCTCCAGAAACTCAGGAAGATGAATGTGAACCCCTCTGTCCTTCAAACTTTCTACTGCTCTTTTATTGAGTCTGTCATCACTTTCGGTTCTGTGTGCTGGTATGGAGGTCTGAGTGTGAAGAACAAGAACACCCTGGCACGAATGGTAAACATCCGCAGCAAAGTGATTGGCAGTCAGCACTGAAGCCAGTGTGGAGTCCCTGTATGAACAGCGTTTGGTGAGAAAGGGTAGTCGGATAGCTTCAGACAGATCCCATGTCCTTGCCCACCTCTATGAACTCCTCCCCTCTGGCCGCAGACTCCGCACGCACAAAGTTAGGACACTCAGACTACAGCACAGTTTCATCCCCAGATTTCAATCCAATATGGCGACTGAGTAGACCACGCTATTTCAGTGCTCTCAAGTTCTCGAAGGGTTTTAGCAGCAAAAAAGCGAGGATGACCATATAATGCCAGGGGAAAAAAGCTACAAAGAAGATATATGCAGTGACGGTTGGAAGACTGAGTAGACCACGCTATTTCAGTGTGAAAAGGGAAAAAAAGCTACAAAGAAGATATATGCAGTGACGGTTGGAAGACTGAGTAGACCACGCTATTTCAGTGCTCTCAAGTTCTCGAAGGGTTTTAGCAGCAAAAAAGCGAGGATGACCATATAATGCCAGGGAAAAAAAGCTACAAAGAAGATATATGCAGTGACGGTTGGAAGAAATATCGGAATCTACCTGAATTGGTCGCACGCCTCCCAATCAGTCAACGGGTATCGTGGAGCAAGCTTCAAGGGCTTTTCAACAATGGCGGAGGCCCACGCGGAGATGCGACAAGGTGGCTACCCGGCCGCTCCAATCTACGGCGAAGATGGAACAAGATGCCGAGACACAGAAGAAAAAGAAGCGGCTGCTCCACTACCAACATCGCCACCACCGGTAACACCATCATCGCCGGACCATCGAAACTCTACAACTCCATGTTTCTGCGGCAACAGCATAGAAGAACGTGCACTTACATGTACACCTTACCTATAGGCAAAGCTTCCCGTGTACCAGCTGTGTATCTTCCTAAAATCCCCAAGAAGATTCACATGCGAACAGTGTGCGAAAATCTTCATGGACGACCGCACACAAGAAGAGCTATCTCTTCTACCATCTTGATAGCCACCCCAGGCATATACAGCCAACAACCCCCTGCCACGCAGCACACGGCCAAAATGTCAGCCCTGACTGCCAACACGAAGACAACGTGCGACCTGCTGCGTAACTTGGAAGGGGCGCTCGGCAGTCTTGCTACACAGGTAGCCGCCTTACAAACCTCACATGAGGAGAGTAAGGCTACCATCTCCTCCCTGGAGGCGAGGTTAGCCAGCCGTGACACCAGCCACAAACCCTGCGCCCCTTCGCTCATGCTGGCCGACCAAAATGAGCCCTCGCACTTTAACCTCCCCCGCGCCCCCGTGACCCCCGACAACAGCCAACCCCCAGCGGAGCGCACACGTCACGGCAGCGGTAACACCACCAGCAGCGAGAGCAGCGAAGAAAGCCTGGGGCCTGAAAGGAAGACAGCGGAGTGGATCGACAACAACCCCGCACCGATCGTCTTGATCCTGCACGATTCTGTGCTGGACAGGATCGACTCAGACCGCCTGGGCCGCTCCTACGGCCTGAAGGTCATTAAAGAGAGAGCCTACACCACCGAACAGGTCCAGAACTACGCCGCCAACAGTGCCAGCCAGTGTGAACCTGAGGCGGTTCTGCTCCACACTGGCATCAACAACCTTATGACGGAGAGTGCGGAGGATGCCAGCTCCAAACTCATAGCGGCCACTCTCGACCTCATGGACCGACACCCCCGCAGCGCTATCATCATCTCAAGGGTAGTGCCGACCAACCGCTCTGACCTGCAAGCCAAGAGGGAGCTGTTCAACGCCTTGGTATTTGCAGGCCTTCACGGTAACGACAGGGTCTCCTTCCTTAGCCACGAGAACTTGGCAGGAAGGAGAAACCTGTATGACGGCCCCATCCACCTGTCAGAAAGTGGGGCCAGTCTGCTAGCGGCCAACATCGGCCGCCACCTCAAGTCCCGCCTCTGGCACACCCCGAAGGAGAAGCGACGCCGCAGCAGGAACCACCAGCCAGACAGCCAGCAGCAGCAGCAGGAGGACAAGCAGCAGAACCAGCACAAAGAGCGACACCAGCCTCACAACGACTGTAACGCACGCAGACTTGCCCACAGTCGTACGCACAGACTCTCACGCAACAGACGCATACACCGCCACTGACTCAGACGGGCGCACTCATGCGGTAAAACACAACACACGGGCTCCCTTTCTAAAGTAACCTTTATACACTATAAATGAAAAAGAACGACTTAAATGATTATCAACTATGTACACTGTTCTATTATCACACACACACGTATCACAATATCTTTGCCAGGCTAGGTCTTAGTCTCACATTGCCTCCAACCTGTTTGATATTGTTGCCTGGTGACGTTGGTCCTTCTCACGTCTAGGCGTGAAAGTCCTTCGTCGTACGCTTATTGCCGTCCTGTCTCTTTGACACGGACGTACTCAGTTCTCGTTTTGACTTGGGTGTCTTGGTCCCAGTCAGACTCACTCTCAGAAGAGCTGGAGGGATGACCTCACGTAGGTCCCACCTGTGACTCGACGTCTCGGCGTCCGTCTTTTCCACTCTTTACAAGAACTCTGAATAGACAACAAAAGTCCCAACGTAACACTTGCTAAACACACAACATATTGGATCAATGAGAAACGTCACGTAACCTGGCTGATACAAATAACTCACACGTTCATTCACACACACACACGTGCTTCATAAACTATTTTCGTATCACCCCCATATCTCTGTCACTATCTTGAAACAGACTATAGCGTAACTGACACTCTTGCTATACCTTACTCTATACCCTGGAAAAGACTATGCTTAGCCAACCACGTACTATCTTCATAGCAGCTTAGACATACACACCTCACATTCCTTTAGTTATCTATCGCGGTAAACAACTGTATACAAAAACACCGGTTACTTCACTCAAACGAATTCTAAACCAAACCGGAACACCGCTATACAACCACATTACTCTTACCAACGCATACTGTCTTTAACTAAACAACTATCAATACTACATTTATAGAAACATGCCTGAAATCTAGGCTTCAGTGTCTTGGAATGCGGGCTAAGGTATCTCGCATAACGTCTGTCCAGAATGACAGTCAAGCCCCGCACTCCCGATCTAGACCTCTGACAGTCACAGCTTCCGCCTAGAACTCACTAAAAATCCCGTGCTAACCATGTCTTATAAATTCCACGTGCGTCTAGTGCCACACGGAATATCGGCACAAACAAACCGTTAACAAAAACCGTACCGTACTAATCCTACTGTGTGAGCACTATGCACTAGCATAGAGCTTCATCACAATTCCCCCTTTCTCGGGAAAAAAAGAAACGACCGAGTTTCTTTTGAAGACTACTCGACGTAATATTATCCGAAAACAGGAAAGGACTAACTTTTACTACCTAGAATACAAGAAAAAAAATTACAGTCTTACGCCTCAACGCACACCTTAAGAGCGCACAGCGACAGCAAACAGAACTAACGCGTTAAACCTCCAGAAATGAAAAAGATCCAACGACTGCCCACACGATCGCGAGATCCCAGTCTCCGACCTACCTACAATCGCGAGATCCTAGTCTCCGATCTACCTAAATATTGGGTGCTGAGCGGCATTGCTGTCCGCAACAGAAGTATGCCGTCTCCAGCCAACCCTACTATAGGGCCACACCCGCTGACCGATTCCCCGTTTCTGGACGGAAATAACACGTTCTCTCTGCCCACGAGCACGCTTGCTCTGAGCTCTCGTCGCGACTGCACCGCTAGGAACATGAGCTCGCTTAATCGCTCCAACTTTAGCGATGACTGGCTGCACACCCTTCATGTTACCCAGAACTAAATCAACTACTGGCTCGTCGATGACACACGAAACCAGATCACCTGTAAAAAAAAACTCTGTGTCAACTTCTATCTGAGCTAACTGAAAAACTTCTATCCTGCCTCCAAACGAAACTACTTTCTGTGACTCGCCTGTGAACTGATCTGGTCTAACAAGGCTACGCCTGACCCCCGCGGTCGTTGTACCGGAGTCACGGAGAACAGAAACAAGACATCCATTTACAACCCCGTCTACCTCCGTCATCTGAACACACTGCGCCCAGCTGTGGTTCCTCCCCGACTGGGACCGCAAAACTGGCTACGTGTGTGGGCTGCACCGCCCCATCCACCATACCAGGATTATTAGGACCTTGATGAGCCAGATGGCCGTGCTCCTGATAACCAGCATACTGCGCGCCTGCACTGTAGTACGGACAGCTCCGACTGAAGTGCCCGTACCCACGACAAGAAAAACACTGCGTGTCCGAACTCGCAACACGACCACGACCATACCCACGCAAAGAAGTCCCTCCACGTGCGTACGGATCGCTACCGCCATTACCTCGATCACCGCGTCGAAAACGCAAAGTACCTCTACCGTTAATCCGCTGGGCTCCACGTAAAGTATTGATGCCCCGGTAACCCCCAGACGTGTTAGCAGCGACCAACCCGACTGGCGGAGACACTCTGCAAGAGACACTCCTTCAAAGTCTCGTACGGTCAAACTATGGTAAAGACTCAAGGCCTGTCCCTCAAGCACAGATGAAAGCAAAACGGGCCAGTTGGCAGGAGGCCAACTCAACGCCTGCGCATGAGACTCAAAACGGCACAAAAAAAGCGTCAATAGAGTCCACGGACTCTTTAAACATCGGCAGTTTAGGAAAATTGCGTATGCCTCGGCCTACTGAATCACTATCTGGTCAAGATCCTGCATCTCGAGCTAACTGTATTTGTACATCCCTATCTTTCTCCTCTTTCTCTCTCTGGTATTCCAATTCTTTCTCTCTTAAGGCATGTTCCCTCTCGTCTTTCTCTCTCTGAAACGCTAGAGACTTCTCTCGTCTTTCTCTCTCTGAAACGCTCTCTCTTCTCTTTCTCTCTCTCTCTCTCTCTCTCTCTCTCTCTCTCTCTCTCTCTCTCTCTCTGTGCTTCTAATTCCTTCTCCTTAAAGACTCTTTCTTTCTCTTCTCGCTCTCTCTGAACTTCCAATTCTTTCTCCTTTAAGATTCTTTCTTTCTCTTCTCGCTCTCTCTGAGCTTCTAACTCTTTCTCCTTTAGCTCCATTTCCTCTTTCTTAAGTACTCTTTCTCTCTCTTCCCTTTCTCTCTGAGCTTCTCTTTTTCTCGCTCTATCCTCTCTATCCCTACATTTCTCTACGTAATCAAAAAGCTTCTCATCCTTAAGTCCTAACCTTTCACCCTGTTTAATGTAAGCCTCTACTGGGTCTACCTCCATACTGATTTGCTACAACAACTTCCCAAAACATGAAAACGTAAATATACAAATACCACAACCAAATGACGGAAACAAAACTTTATGAAATCTCACAATATCAACTTACGCAGAAACAGTGACCTACCTGACGTCCAGATGGAACGAAAAATAAGAACGATAGAAAGAAGAGCAAGGAAAAAGAACACTACCTATACAAAAGGAAGAAACAAGAACTAGCTCCTCGTAAGATCCCGAAAACTACAGAAATAACGGATCTTACCCCCTAGAATCGGATAGGGGAATCTAACACAACAACATGCACATAGCAACAAATCCTACTCTAAAATCGCTACTCACTATCTCCCGCAGATACTTTTAATCTACCGCTAAAACAGGGTCACCACTGTAACGCACGCAGACTTGCCCACAGTCGTACGCACAGACTCTCACGCAACAGACGCATACACCGCCACTGACTCAGACGGGCGCATTCATGCGGTAAAACACAATACACGGGCTCCCTTTCTAAAGTAACCTTTATACACTATAAATGAAAAAGAACGACTTAAATGATTATCAACTATGTACACTGTTCTATTATCACACACACACGTATCACAATATTTTTGCCAGGCTAGGTCTTAGTCTCACATTGCCTCCAACCTGTTTGATGTTGTTGCCTGGTTACGTTGGTCCTTCTCACGTCTAGGCGTGAAAGTCCTTCGTCGTACGCTTATTGCCGTCCTGTCTCTTTGGCACGGACGTCCTCGTTCTCGTACGGTACTCAGTTCTCGTTTTGACTTGGGTGTCTTGGTCCCAGTCAGACTCACTCTCAGAAGAGCTGGAGGGATGACCTCACGTAGGTCCCACCTGTGACTCGACGTCTCGGCGTCCGTCTTTTCCACTCTTTACAAGAACTCTGAATAGACAACAAAAGTCCCAACGTAACACTTGCTAAACACACAACATATTGGATCAATGAGAAACGTCACGTAACCTGGCTGATACAAATAACTCACACGTTCATTCACACACACACACGTGCTTCATAAACTATTTTCGTATCACCCCCATATCTCTGTCGCTATCTTGAAACAGACCGTATAGCGTAACTGACACTCTTGCTATACCTTACTCTATACCCTGGAAAAGACTATGCTTAGCCAACCACGTACTATCTTCATAGCGGCTTAGACATACACACCTCACATTCCTTTAGTTATCTATCGCGGTAAACAACTGTATACAAAAACACCGGTTACTTCACTGAATTCTAAACCAAACCGGAACACCGCTATACAACCCCATTACTCTTACCAACGCATACTGTCTTTAACTAAACAACTATCAATACTACATTTATAGAAACATACCTGAAATCTAGGCTTCAGAGTCTTGGAATGCGGGCTAAGGTATCTCGCATAACGTCTGTCCAGAATGACAGTCAAGCCCCGCACTCCCGATCTAGACCTCTGACAGTCACAGCTTCCGCCTAGAACTCACTAAACAGAACTCACTAAAAATCTCGTGCTAACCATGTCTTAGAAATTCCACGTGCGTCTAGTGCCACACGGAATATCGGCACAAACAAACCGTTAACAAAAACCGTACCGTACTAATCCTACTGTGTGAGCACTATGCACTAGCATAGAGCTTCATCACAACGACCGACGTCACTACACCAAGCCACGAAACTGGGGACCACGACACTACAGGTCCCTTCTACGCCACCACCGCTACAACAGCTACTACAAACAGGAGGAGCAGGGCGGCGCTATAACCACAGAGATCGCAACTACGACGACCGTTGGGCCGAGACCACCTACCAGGAACGACCGCGACAGCACTACGCTGACGACCGGCAGAACTCCGGGTACCAGCAGCCTCCAGGACGCATCGGCTACAGAGGCGGGCGGGACGACCGAGAGAGTTTCTACAGGCGCCGATAGAAAACCCACCTGTCAGGTCTGTATATATAATATACATGCTCCATCTCACGTTGTTTACCGCTACCATTTCATCTTGACATACTAACTTACTAATACTACTGAGTATGATCATTATATATAAGTAAGGCACTACAGCGAACATCTTTGTTTACCTTGCATATTACCAATGTTTCACCATAACCCACATCTATTACTTTATTTCATACCATAGTCTACGGATGTCTCTGTGACTCGTTTTGTAAGCTAATATGAGAATTTTATGCTTTGTATCCCTTCGATTATTTGTAGATGCACTGTATGTTGCATAGGATATATGACAAAAAAGTACCTTCAGATTCTCTCATGGAACATCAAGGGGCTAAAGGAGACAAGAATAAACAAACTCGTAGAACCTGAAGTAACCAGACGACTTGAAAGATATGACATAATATTCCTACAAGAAACCCATCAAGACGATAGTTGTGAAACGTCCGTTCCGGGATTTTCGAGCGCTATATCATTCCGCAGACAGAAAAGGGGAGGATCACACAAAGCCTCGGGCGGCATACTAGTACTGATCAAAGAAAGCCTACGAGAGAGCGTCAAATGTCTGCCATGTAGCAACAGCGACATCGTTTGGCTCCAAATTAAAACGGACGAAACACGCGAAAACTCCACATACCGCGGGTATCTGGGATAAACTATTGATTATTTCTCGTCATCCGGCAACATTATACTCTGCGGAGATTTTAACGCCAGGACAGGTTCGCATGCCGACTTCATCCACCTAGACAGCGTAGGAAACCAAAACCATCTGCCGGAACACTGCCAGTTTGATAACATGCATGCCAGAACATCCATGGACGCCACGGTCCACAAACACGGCAGGCGGCTAACGAATATATGTCTGGATAGCAACCTCTTCATCCTAACGGCCGGACCCTTGGCGACCTGACCTGTCACACGCCGCCACAGGGGAGTAGCGTTGTCGCCTACTTTGTTTGCAGCCAGCAGCTCTCCGTGGACGTAGTGAAGCTCACTGTTAAAGACCTAACACTCAGAACTCGGGATATATGTGACGTTGAAAAACAAAAACAAGCGCGATAGAAACATAGCACGAATCCCCTGGCAACTACGCGGCACAAACAGACGCGGCTAAATAATACACATGGGATAAAGACTCAGCGGATAATTATGCGCGCGCGTTCCTGTCAGCCGAGGTACAAGCACTGCTAGATGACGTCACAAACATAACATGACGTCTCTAACCATAACGTGGATAAAGTAGAGGATATGGTACAATGTCTCTCAAAGGCGTTGATCGGAGCCGCGGAGCTGTCACTGAGACAGAAACCGCGGCCGGGTTCTCTCCGTAAACATAGGAGGAAAAAGACAACAAAGAAATGGTTCAGTCAAGACTGCATAGGAATGAGGAAGGACCTGAAATCTCTGCTCAACGCAGTAAATAGAAATCCAGGCAACTTCGAACTAAAATCCAAATACTTCAGTAAGAGGAAAACCTATAACAAATTCATCAAGAAGACAAAAAGAAAACTAGTGGATACCCTTAACGAAGCAATAGAAAAAGACCCAAATACAATCTGGGCAGCAGTAAGAGAACTAAACAATGTAGATACCCCAGTAGGTGCAGGAAAAACGATAGTGACTTGTGAGTTAGACCCCATACCCACTCCCTTGTTGTACGAGTGCCTGGATGAAGTGTTGCCTGCCATTACACAAGTCATCAACAACTCTCTCTCCACTGGTATTTTTCCTGAAAGCTTCAAGACTACACTTGTGAAACCCCTATCGAAGAAACCATCTTTAGACCCAAATGTACTGAAAAACTATCGCCCAGTTTCCAATCTTACATTTCTATCAAAGATTCTTGAGAAAATTGTCCTTGTTCAAACTTTAAAGCATGTCAACTCTAATAGTCTGTTCAGTGTATTCCAGTCTGCATATCGTCCCCATCGTAGCACTGAAACAGCTTTGCTGAAGCTATTCAATGACCTGCTTTGTGCTTTGGACGAGCGTAAGATCACAGTCCTTGCTTTGCTGGATCTGTCCAGTGCTTTCGACACTATTGACCATGAAATTTTGCTGTGCCGTCTTCAATCTGTATTTGGCATTGAAGGCACAGTCTTGGCATGGTTTAGTTCATACCTAACTGAACGATCCCAGATTGTTTCTGTCGACGGCTGTCGTTCTGAGCCATCACCTCTTCGGTTTGGTGTACCCCAGGACTCGGTCCTAGGACCTGTATTGTTCTTACTGTATGTTCAGCCCCTGTCCGACCTGATTTGTAGTCGGTCATTTCCCATCATGCATTTGCAGATGATACGCAGATGTACAAAAGTGATACTGTCGAGCGAGCTGTGAATGCCGTCCAAAGTATAAGCCAGTGCATTGACCATGTCAAATCATGGATGACCACCAAGAAACTGATGTTAAATGATGGCAAAACTGAAGCAATGTTGGTAGCTAATCCAAGATTATCTTCGTCCATGTCTTTACCGTCATCATTGTCTGTGGATGGAACACTCATTGGCTTCTCTGCGAGTGTGAGAAACCTGGGTGTTACACTTGACAGCGAGTTATCTATGTCACAGCATGTCAGTGCAGTGTGTAGATCCGCTTATCTGGAACTTCGTCGTATTAGTTCAGTTCGTCACCTGCTGACCGTGGAAGCCACTAAAACACTAGTTTGTGCATTTGTGCTGTCCAAGCTAGATTATTGTAACTCTTTGCTTTGTGGCTGCCCTCAGTATCTCGTTGATCGCCTCCAAAAAATTCAGAACAATGCAGCCCGGCTTGTTGTGAGAGTCCGTAAGACTGAGCATGTCACACCCATCTTGAAGTCCCTTCACTGGCTACCTGTGTCCTCACGTATTCAATACAAAGTTATGTCAATCTGTTTTAACTGTCTTTCAGGCACCAGCCCAGAATACTTGTCCTCTTTGCTGCACGTGTATACACCCTCTCGTGAGCTCCGCTCCTCTTCTGATAAACGGAAGTTGTGTGTACCTTCTGTCCAAACTAAAACATTTGGTCAGCGCACTTTTGTTTATCAAGCCCCAGTGTTATGGAATACACTTCCTCTTGAGGTCAGAAACAGTGAGTCTGTCTCTGACTTCAAGAGGTCGTTGAAAACTCACCTCTTCAAGCTTTACTTTGAATAACTGCCAGTGTTTGATGCCTTAGTTGTAGTTCTGCAATCCTCCTTGTTTAGACTGAATGTTAATTAGAATATAAATTATTATGTATGTATTGTTGTTTAGTTTATTATAAAAGTGGTGTGTTCGGGCATTGTGCTTTGTTTGTTATGTGCATATGTCATTGTATTTTTATTTTTGTGTACAGATTGTAAAGCGCTTAGAGCTTTTGAGTAAGATTAAGCGCTATATAAATACTCATTATTATTATTATTATTATATTATTAGTCAGCGCAGCAAAATGGCTAAGCCACCTAGAGAACATAGTAGCTAGAGAGGCTGATGTTCAAGAGGAGAGAAAACGAGAGGTAGAAGCTAAACTGGAGCTTAAAGAGAAAGAACCATGTTTCAATAGCATAGATTTCCTAATCACCAACAAAGAAATAGAAACAGCTGTCAAATAAAAAAGGCAGGAGGCAAGGACTGCATCTCGAACGAAATGATAAAAACCAGCCTGCCCCACACTATCAACAGCCTGAGAGCTTGCTTCAACGCTATCCTAACCTCGGGGCACTACCCGCCCTCGTGGAAAACAGGTGTCAGTATCCCACTCCATAAAGGGGAAGACGCAACTGACCCAAATAACTACCGAGGCATAACTCTCACAAGCGCACTTAGTAAACTGTTTTGCCAGGTCATCAACGAAAAAATAGTCAACTACCTCGAACAACATAAAGTTTACGCCCCGGAACAGGCGGGATTCAGAAAAACGCAAAGGACCACAAACCAAATATTCGTGCTCAAACACATAGTCGATAAATACCTAAAGTCCCCAAACGGCAGACTATACTGCTGCTTTGTGGATATGCAAAAAGCTTTCGACAGTGTGTGGCATGACGCTATGCTATTAAAACTCGTAGACCTAGGCTCTGCTACAACGTAATCAGAAACATGTATAGTCAGTCAACTGTGTGCACGAAAGTACTCGGCGGGTACACACAAGACATACCTTTTAAAAAAAGGGGTGCAACAAGGAAATAATCTAAGCCCTGCTCTGTTCAATATTTTCATCAACGACCTCCCAAATTGCTTAAAGAACGAAGACTCCCCAACCGTTAACAATACGACAGGTACTGAAATACCGTGCTTAATTTACGCAGACGATCTAGCGGTTATGTCCAATACAAAAGCTGGCCACCAGAACAAATTAAATAAACTACATAAATACTGTGAAGACTGGGGCCTGACTGTCAATAAAAACAAAACAAAAGATAATCGCATTCGCACGAGCAGCACCAAAAGTAACCACCGTATTTAGGTATGGAAACGACTTAATAGAAACCTAGGGGTAATGTTTAATAACAAAGGCATCTTTACATCAGCACAAGACCACCTAGGGAGACAAGCCAGCAAAGCCGCTCATACCCTTAAACGCTCACTATACAAACAAAACGTACATACTAAAACGATAATGCAACTGTTTGACTCTCTAGTGGTCCCTGTCGCAACATATACATCAGAAGTATGGTTCCCTTTCACACTAAAGGCAAATAGTATTGACAGTGACCTGAGTCACCTCTTCGATGACTGCATGAAGGGACAAATGCCTCACGAGTGCATTCAACTAAAATTTGCTAAGTCTATCTTAGGCATCCACAAAAAAAGCTATGAATATCCCGACCCTAGCTGAGATCGGACAGTTCCCTGTGAGCATCAGAATATCGGTCCAAGTGATAGGTTTTTGGCTTCACATGCTAAACTCTGATAGTACCTCCTACCTCAAACAATGAACAATACAATACAATAATACTTTATTAATCCCTCATGGGGAAATTCACATTTTTGCCACCGCCGGTGCTGCTTATTCCACAAATTACAATAACAGAGTTACAAAAATGGACAATGACTCGGGACGGGTGCGGAAGCCCGTCGCCAAGGCATCTAATGGCCAGCGCCAGTGGCCTCATCCCGACCCGAACCTCCCTAACAAAAACAGAATACTAAGACAGCCCTATGTCTCCTGAACACACTAGTATATGTTCTCTATTAAGTTCCTACTTGACTAAAGCTAGTACATGAAAAAAACAAGTTAACAACAGAAACAAAATACCCGCGTCGATACGGAGATGATCTCCGATCTAGGCAACCGCATAAAAACAACGATCAAACAGCACCAGGGGGCCCGTCGCCATAGTACAGCGCCGGTGTATAGAGGGTACCGCTCCGACAAAGTCCGTCAACACTAATATAACACATTGTGGCAACAGCCGTGAGTCATTATAACGAAAATAAAACGCACACACACAGTCAGTCGTGTTCAACTGGCACGCCACTTGATGGGAAACTTCCGTTGGCACTTAGGTCGGCCGGCTGGCCAGTCAGTCAGTTCGTGGAACATAAACACGGCCGCCGCGATGAAATGCAGTAAGAATGTAGTACTGAAGAACGTCGTGAAGCTCGCTGGTAATACTTCCAAGCTTCTAAATGTGGAGCCAGCTAGAATAAAGAAACATCTGGCAATGTGTTAGTCTGTGAGTTACTGATGTAGGATGAAGCCCGGAATAGCACATGTTTGGTTGATCCCGAGTTCCTTGGCACGCTTTCCTTTGAGAACAAAGGCTGGGCACTAAACACGAAAACTACGCTAGTTCAAATTCCGACTCAGTGTGGTTACAAGATGAAGACGATATTTTCGTTGATACACAAACAACCATCAAATAAAGTTGTCGAAATCGTACATCGTATCACGAACAGTTCCAGACCACCGCCCCGTGGGTCGCTTTCACAAGACAAATTCTCTGCTCACTGGGCTTCCGCCACGTGTGGGATAACTTGCCAGTGTACATTCAAGGGAACCTCACTTAAAACAGCCCGCCATAGAAAACTAGAAGAGCAATACACTAGATACTGGAACAGAATTAAACGGAGCAACACATCTAGACTGACATTCTATAACAAAGCAACTGATAAATACGAAATACAAAGCTACCTTATGCACACAAAAATACGAGAACACAAACAAGCCCTCACCGCCAAGTTACGAGTTAGAAAGAGGCAGGTATACAAACACACCCCGGGAACATAGAGTATGTCGCGCGTGTGGAGTAGTAGAGGACGAAATTCACATGTTAGACGACTGCATCTTAGAACTCAGCTAGCTTTAAGTACAGACTGCCATAAGCCAAGCCAACTACTAGCCAGAGAGGATGCACAATGCACTCTAGCAAAGTTCGTATTTGACTGTTTCTCCATAATACAGCATTGATACTGCATACCCCTCTCTCTTCTTTTCTTTGTCACGCCCCGGGCCGTCGGAGACGCTACAAGACCGGACGGAACCACGCGAAAATCATCGGCGGAGGAATAATACAGACGGGACTCCACGAACAAAGACGCCGCGCGGTGAACACCAATGAACTGACTTACTGCCGACAGAAAAGTGCAAAATTCCGTGTGCCAGAAGCTTAAAGAATGATATAAAGTAATGTACATGATAGTTAAGTCCGATCCATCTGTGTCCTTTGGCCCCAATGGGCCCCTCGACAATAAACGTTGTTCTTGTTCTTGTTCTTGTTCCCCAAATCCATCACTCAAAGTAATCTGTAGGTACATCCACGCATACCCAATCCTCCTTTACCTGTGCAATCAGTAGGAATGGAGCTTGTTGATTTTTAGAGAAGCGATTATATTGTGTTTTATTTGGTGGTGAACATGGACATATTGAGATTGTTGTTACTGAGTGTTTACCCACTGATTATTTTACTGAGGTAGATTTTAATTACGCAGCTTGTGTAATAATGTGTAATAATGTATTGAGATGTTTGTATAAAAAGTAGTGAGGGTTAGGATTAGGTTGAAACATGCGTATTGTGGATGCATGTGTAGAGGTGGGTGTGTATGTATAAGTGCCGCTCAGTTCAGTTCATAAAAGACGTTTATGTGTGAGATGTATAAGAGCTATGTGAAAAGATTTTGTAGTGTTTACTTGTGTCCATTTGGAATTTGTAACTGTGTAAGTGCAGGGAGAAATGTTCATAATTATGCTATGTTTTCATGTCTTGTTTGTACTATTTGTTATAAATGTACCACAACCGAATTTCTCTTTCCGAGATAATAAAGTACTCTTATTCTTATTTCTTCTGATAAAGCGATCGTCGTTATCTATGAGCCTATTCATTGCCGTAATAGGGTTACAATGTGATTGTCAAAGCTAGAGAAGATTCACGTTGGCATCAGTTGAAAAGGCTAAACTAACTTGAACCGGAACTGACATAAAGACGGGAGACTGTTGCGTAAGGCATCTGTTACATTATCCTCGCCGCGGACAAAGACGGCCGGTGAAGTTCAATGATCTTTAACCGTACTCCGCTGTATCAGAAGTCGGGGGCAATTATGATCCGATTAACAGGTGACACTCTGATGGTCTACCACAGGCCACACTTGGCCTTCCGGTGCATGTAGTAACTTTTCCACAAGAAATAGTTAACAAAATTTCCTCCCTTTTTGCAATTGTTTTAGGGTGTAAAACTTAAACTTTTTGCCTTTTTGGGGCGTTTTGAGCAACAGGTGGTGTGAAAAAGATAAAAATCTGACTAATTTTAGTCGATCTAGTGTGTTCATCAGTGGGAGCCTAATTGGGGCATGTGCACGGTTGTATGCAGGCTTGCAGACGACAGTTTTGTCATGGGGTACTTAGTGCATTAGAGTGTTGTGGAAAACGATAACAGATAATTTTTTTAAAGAATTGCTGAAAATGTTTATCCTGTGATATGCTCCGCGTGGAAGTTTTGTTTTGGCAGAAGGCTTTGTGTTGCAAGAGACTAATAGAGAAGAGTGTGTGAAAAACCTAATTACCCTGTGTGGCCACATCCACAAAGCCGATCCCTCGCTTTCTGATTGGATAATTGCCTCAGACGGGCGTGTCATGTCATCATGATCAGTCGTAGGCATATCCGCAGATGACTGCCTCAGTCTGAGGATGGTACATGTGTATAGCATATCAAAAGTTATGGCTTTAACAGGTGACACTCTGATGGTCTACCACACTTTTTTCCTCCTAAAACCAACGCGATGTGCTGAATAAAAACTTGCTGTAGACCACACACTTAGAGTCTTAACATTGGGATACTACCCCTGGAGGACAAGAGCAAACGCAGGCCTGTTTGTATGCGGTACTAGTAAGTGGTACATAAGTCAGCGATCGAGTTATCTCGGCCGGAACTTGGTTGACATTTTAAGTTAATTATATAGATATACTATTTATAATGTTTGTAATTTCTCTTTTAGGGATTTCACCATTATACTACCTGGCCATTGTTGCAGAGGTGCAATAGGAGAAGATAAGAAGATAAAGGCAGACCTGTTGGAGGAGGAGATCAGATTAAGAATTTGACCAATCTGAATGACCCCATCAAGGTTGCAAAGAACTAAAGGTGTGCAGACGCAGCCAGCAGAAAATGAAGTATATGGAGTGCAGTTTGTGAGAAAAAAAGGAGACAACTAAACAACCTGTTCCAGTTCTACACTGAGTTAGCATATATTTTTTGGCTTTGTTGTCATTTTTGTTGCCAAATGTTCAATCTTTTAAGCACAAGTATAGTGAAAAAGAATAGACTTTCAGCACCTGCAGCCACACGATAGACTGTTTCTTGCTCTTTGCTGATTGAGAACTTGTGAAGACTTCAGAATAGAGCGAAAACAAGACAGGCAAAGCCATTATGGCTCACGTGCATGACCGATTTACATATGTGTGACCTACTTCTGCAGCAGCAAAAATCCATTTTTTTTTAAAATTTTATATGTAAGCATTTTTCACACATCTGTCAACCCTCCCCCCCCCCCCCCCCCCCGTAACCATTGACCATTGTGATGAGTCGACTAACTTAGTATGCATAGAATTAGTTATCATCAGCTATCTTTGTACCAATTTTGTTGAGAAATTTGCAAAAATTTGGAAATACCTACAATTTTATACAAAATCAGCATTTTACACACATTTGCCAGCGTCTTGTGACCCTTGCCCTTTCAAAGGGAGCATCCAAATTAGTATGCATAGATAGGTCTTACCATCAGGTATCTCTGTACCAAATTTGGGTTTTAAGTTGTGAATAGTATTTGAGGAAAAACATCTTTTCCTGAGCTCTCGTGACCCTTGACCTTTCCAAGGGATCATCCAAATTAGTGTGCATAGAAAGGTCTTCCCATCAGGTATCTCTGTAGCACGATTGGGTTTAAAGTTGTGAACAGTATTAGAGAAAAAAAAACATCTTTTGTCAAAATATGGCTATTTCGGACCTATTTCCTGAGCTCTCATGACCCGACCTTTCTGAGGGGTCATCCAAATTAGTATGCATAGATAGGTCTTGCCATCAGGTATCTCCGTACCAAGTTTGGGTTTGAAGTTGTGAATAATATTTGAGAAAAAAAAAACATCTTTTGTCAAAATATGTATATTTTCCACATATTTCCTGAGCTCTTGTGACCCTTCCGAGGGATCAACCAAATTAGTACGTATAAAAAGACCTTACCATCAGGTATCTTTGTACCAAGTTTGGGTTTGAAGTTGTAAATAGTTTTTGAGAAAAAAATAAATTATGTCAAAATATAGTTATTATTTACCTATTCCTGATCCCCTGTGACCTTGACCTTTGTGAGAGGTCGCTCAAATTGGTATGTTTAGAAAGGTCTTACCACAAAGTATCCTTGGGCCAAGTTTGAAGAATGTGGCTTGAATAGTCTCCTAGAAAATGCCAACGTTAAAATTTACCATGGACGACAGACGGACGACCACTGGCCCAAAACATAGACTCACTTTTGCTTCGCACGTGGGCCAATGAGTTTTGAATCTAGTATTCCTGTGCTATCAAATTGTAAGTGTCACTGTGAATCAACCATTTATGAACTGAACTATTATTTCTCCTATTATTATTTTTCGCATGTAAACCACTCACATTCCAGAATGAAATATAATTTACCAGTTAATAATAGTTTTTATTTTATTTTAGGTGATGCATACTTCTTGCTTGTGTTGATGTGGCATGTTATGGTCCTTTTTGTCCTCGGCTCCAATGGCGTGGCCAGCACACCATGTTTTAATTATTGGGACAGATGCTATCTTGGTGCCCCATTCTTGTGGCATGCCGCTGCAGCTCAGTCGGTGAGGCACATGGGTCAAACAGTTTTGCTGCCTTGAAATACTGATGAGTTTTCTAAAGCCCAATCTGAAATACAAATAATACATGCATGGTTATTTATTAATAATCTCTCTCTTTCACACACACACACACACACACACACACACACACACACACACACACACACACACACACACACACACACACACTCACACACAAACACACACACACACACACACACACACACACACACACTTCAATTTTATTTGGGAGTGAAAGTAATCAGCTCAGCCTGACACTGTAAATACAGCCGGCAAAATCTGGAGAGCGCTGAACAGCACTGCCATCTTGCTACAAAGGGACGAGATGGACTAAAATGGCTTGGATAAATGTGCTATTTTTTTTAAATAAATATATAAAGCAACGCAATATAACACTGAAAAACACTTACCAGTCTTTGCAGACACAAACAGTTTCTATGACGCTGTGCATTGCTGATTCTCATTTCCACATACAGTTTGTGTGGATCGGCTCGTTTTTGTAGATCTGCGACCGATGATAGGCCTACACGGATGCAACTTAAACGGCATCACTGCCGTGTGCTAAATACGAACAGCATCAATGAAACTTGATGCAAACTTGCTTTGCTTCGATCTATGGCCGTTTTTGACAAAGCTTTGTTTCCTGGCAGAAAATGTAGGCTTATAAAATTTGCAACGTATTCAATTGAATCACGTGCGCTACCGTCCGCCATATTGTCCAAGCGACAGGAAAGCTTGTGGGACCCAGCAACACTACTAGGGGGCGTGGCTTGTGATGCGCGCTCGGTGAGGTCTATGGCTGACTCGGAGTGAGGATGCTGATGACATCACACAGTGAGAGATACTACTTTTGACTGCGGGGGGCATTTGACAAGGAGTTTCTGACTGAAAGGCTTTGACGGGGTGCAGGTATTTAGTGCGAACTGAGGTTATTTGACTATTTGACACACCCACTGATTCAGTACGTAAGAGAGGACAAGAACGGTTGACGAAAACTGCGTACCGCGATAAACTAAATCTCACCAACCAATCAGCCGCCAGTATAAAAAATATTACAAAATAAATAAATAAAAAAGTAAAAACCGTGACCAACCAAACAGCACTAACAAAAAAGGTTAAAACAAAAATAAAATTAAAAAAATTCTTAACCAAAATTCCACCACAAAAAAATAGAATAAAAAAATAGGTAAGCCTACTGGCGGTCCTATCAATACCGAGCCGGTAAGATTTGACCGGTGAACTACCAGCTAGTAAACCTACCGACAGTCCATGAATAGCAAGTTTGTAGACTTACAAAGCGGTAGCACTACCGGGTCGGTAAGAGACCTATCGTCTGGCCATGAATTCCGGCCCTGTAAGTGCCGAATTCACTCGGAATTCAGTCACGAAGCCATGGTGGCCTGCCGGTATATAATGGCTCTGTAAAGAGTCGGAAATTTCCGTATACTTCTCGTGCACCTAAGAGAGGGTTTGCACCAAAATGTTATTGTTGAAGTTAAAAACAAATAAGTTGGCAGTGCCCCCCCCCCTCCCCACCCCCCTCAGCCTCAAAATGCAAGATTAACACTTTCACGTTTGATGTGTTCAAGGCCGAACGACTATGGCCTCCCATCCCCTCCCCCCCCCCCCCCACCCCGTATTCGTATTGTTGGAATTACGCCTGCACTGCGCCCTCACCCCCCCCCTCTCTCCGCCCTCTCATATTTTTCATTGTTTTATCCCAATCATGTCCCAAACATAGGACAAAATTCAGATGCTGTCGCATGATACTGAAGAGCAAATTGTATTTAAACTGTTATGAATGTTATGTTTGTCTTTTCATGGGATCAAATTATTTCCCAAAATCTTCACCATAAGAACTTTTTTTTCAAAAAGTGTCGTACCTTGCGGCATATATTCACTGAAATCATGTATTGTTGTAGCGTTCGACTCCCGTCTAAAAGGCTGTGGATTCAAACCCAGCTGGGGGCGAAATTTATACAGACCTCTTTTCAGTGCCCCGTCTTTCAACGGTCACCTTTGTGATAGAGCCCTTAAGCCCTAAAATATTGGACGCAGTTAATGTTTCTGCTGTCTTTCTTAATTCATCGCCAGCAAACCAAGGAACATTGTTACAAAGTGGACAACACACCACGAGGCATAAATCCCCATGAGCCCCTCGCAACTGTGGAGTGCTCAAGAGGATCGATGTCTCGCGCATTTAGATCGTGTTCACTTTTTCTCGGCTGTAAAGGGGTCATAGAGCTTTGGCTGTTTGTAACACATTTAGTGGACAGACCTCACTCCCCATTCACAACGATGTGTACATACGCGACTTACATATTTTGAGGGGTGTGTGTGTGATTCGCCCCTCAACCATAGCGTCAACACTCAAAACCAGTTAAAAAAACTTCCACTTAGCTCGATAAGTAATATTTGGGCTTATTTATAGTTCACTTATTCTGGGTTTTTTTTCCAATTCGGGTCGATTTATTATATTATTTACAGAGTGACATTTAAATAACCACTGCGTTATAATTATTGTTTTCCCGACCGTTAATCTAAGGGGGATGTTGAATTACGGAGCTGACTCAATATGGGGACCTTTACCCTACCCTCTATTATGTGCCTTCAGCTTTTTTTCACCAATAAAGACTATTTAGAAGCGGCAATTAATGTAGATTTTAAGATTAGAAACATACATCTTTAACAAAATAGGAATTTAATCTGATTTATTACTTTTTGGTCCTTTCTGGCTTGCCGAGGGTAAAGTTACTGCCCCCCTCCCCCCCCCCCCCCACCCCCACCCCACCCCCTCTGTAAATATGTGATTCTTCCCCTACTAGGTAAGTCCATGCATGCCAAATTTGTAGACTTACCGGGTCGGTAGAGTTATGGGGCCGGTAAAATTGCTAACGAACCGATAAAATCGGCCCTACCGTGTCGTTATCAATGCCGAGACGGTAAGATTTGACCGGTAAAGTAAGCCAACCGGCAGTCCATGAATAGCAAGTTTGTCAGTAGACTTACCGAGCCGATAGCCCTACTGGGTCTAAATTGAACACTCGGCTATTTCCACATGCCTGCCAACGAACACATGCCATTTGAGCCTCAGAGACCCAAATAGATTAGATTATACTATTAGCTGCGTATAGACCTTATTCACGCGGCGGCCATTTTTAATCGCAAACGAGGCTAGCACGGCAAGCCGCCGATTCATCGAAGATGGCTAGCTCGAGTTCTTCCAATTGGGGTGGCTGTTTATTGGAGGTTCCGGGTTTCTGCAAGGCGATGTAGAGAGATTGGCGCGCGCACACACACACACTTACACATGCATTCAGTCAGATGTAAGGCATGGTGCCTCAGTTTTACTCAAGTGCGTCACAATCACTCACGCACGCACACACACACACACACACGCACACATACTCACGCGCGGCGTGCGCATACATTAGATTTAAATAAACTTAGATTATATGAAAGAATATTAACATTAGATCATAGATTATATGAAAGAATATTAACACACGCACACACACACACACACACACACACACTACTGTTACACACACACACACACACACACACACACACACACACACACACACACACACACACACACACACACACACACATACAGCGGGTGAGTTGTGCTCACGATCGACGTCACACACAGTAGAAGAGCTCCGCAAATTTTTAGCATTTTGCAATATAATTACTTATAAGTGACTTTGGAACAACGCCATCATGCCGATAAGTTCGGTAGCTTTTCGAATGGCAATTTGCAATGGCAATTTGCGGTACTTTTTACTGGACTTTTCAAAACTTCATAGCACGCAAAGCACAGAGGCGCACTGTCAGTGTCAGCGGACCGGTGGCAGTCATACTCGTGTTTTTGGTCGGCTTTCTTCTCCGATGTGGCAATGTCAAAGCGAACCGAAACAACAGACTCTTTTGACATGCCAAGGCAATCAAGACGCCCGTGGGTGAACTGACTATTGCTGATGTGTTGATGTTGAATGTGATGGACAAAAAGATGGACAGTATGAAAGCTATAATGCAGGAGCAGATGGACAAATTTCAGAGTGACTTTACTGCGGTGATGAAAGAAAACAAAGAGTAGAAGGAGAAAGTTACGCAGTTGGAGGATAAGCTGAATGATTTGGAGGGGCGGAGCAGACGCAAGAATCTGATCTTTCACGGAACCCCATGGTCACTCAGAGACTTGGACGGACTGTGAGAAAGCTGTCAAGTCAATGTTGAAGGACGAGATGGACATAGAGGAGGAGATCGAGGTGGAGCGTGCCCATCGTCTGAAGGGGGGTAAGGCGCCCCACCCCATCATCGTGTGCTTCAACAAGTACAAAGACAAGCAGCGGATCCTGTTTGAGCGCAGAACGCTGAAGGACAAGTCCCGGGTCTACATCTCTGAGGACTTCACCCCTCGGGTGAGGGACGTGCGCCGCAAGCTGCTACCCTTCCTCAAGGAGGCCAAGCAGGCGGGGAAGAAGGCCTTCCTCCGCTTTGAGTCCCTCGTTGTTGAGGGAAAGACCCACGCATACGACGCTGCTACCCAGGGGTTTGTGGAGCGCAGGGGGCAGAAATGAGGGGCAGGCCGGCATGTTGACCCAGCAACCTCATTCAGACCCCCAGGGCTCACCATGTGCCTTCAAAGGATGACTTACCTGCACACACATCCACTCAAGTGCCCATACTCAAACCCACACCTGCACCTACACACTGTGATGATGAAAGTAGTGGTGAAAGTATTAGCTCGGTGTTTCGCATCATGACATGGAATATTCAAGGTCTTATGAATAAGCTAAAAAGTGTTTCTTTTAGGCAGTTCTGTGAAAAGTGTAAAAGTTTTGCATTTTCATGTCGTGTAAGCAAAATGATATAGAGGAGTATCAGAGTATCAGGTGTTTTTTCACCACCTACACAAAAGTTGACAAATCTTTAGCCTGTCATGTGTTGCGTTTAATGCAGGCAGCTGAGTGGTAATTGTGTTTCTAAAGATCGGTAAGTCTGTTTTGAACTCTGCATCAGCATTTGTGTATGTGGCTCCAGAGCGTTCTGTTGTATATTTTAAAGATAACGTTGATGGTTTTGAAGTGTTAGAAAACTACATGTCTCAAGTGTTACGTGCTCGCCTTGGCTATTATGTGGCGATTTTAACGCCCGCACTGCCGGTCTGTCTGATATTGATTTTACACGTACAGCCTTTACAGGAATTAACAGATCTGCTAGAGGATATACCACAAAGCTCACGGAGGTCAAAAGATGTTGGCGTAAACAGTTTTGGTCGGAACCTGAACCGGCTTAGGGGCTTTAAAGAACAATGCTATAACTAACCACACAAACCATCGCCTCCGTTATAGGGAGGAAAAGAACAGGCAGCGGTCGCTCCAGCGGGAAAACCGTCCTGTAATGACACAACAACAAAGACAAAACCAAACAAAAACACTGGAGAAATTTAACTTTTCAAGCGCTGAGATTTAGGGGTGACTAACTAAACCGAGCTGAAATGAACTGACCTAACATTAGGGACATCATCATCAAAACTATCATCAAATCAAGTCAAAAAGTACAAGTTTCAGAGATATTACTTGGAATAATACGCAGTGTGACATGCCTGCGCTGACCTTGACTTTGAAGGTATCATAAAATATTTTGCAGGTGGAAGACGGAGAAAAACCCACAAACATGGCATGCAAAGATCTACATTTGTATGACGTAAGAATCGACCAATACCTGATGCGCATGCACTTTCCCTAGACTTAAGCAGTACAGACGACGACTACCTACACGGGTCAGAACGAACTGTTGAAAATGGCAGTGACGGAATTACAATCCAGATAAAATTTAAAAAAAGTGAAACAGCTGGAGCAATAAATATTTACCTATATCTGATTTATGATGCTCAACTGAATATCCAATATGGTGCTGTGTATTAAAATCTTCAGCCCACTGGGTATGGATTAGTAAATTAATCTATTCTTTTGTTTTGGTCATAAAAATGACGGACAGACAAGTCAGACTGCTTCAGATATGTTTATCACTTTGATCAGACAAAAACATATAACGCCAATAACAATACCAGCGGTGACATACGTGACGTATAATGTATCTCTGGATTATATTGTGATGGGCTACCATTTGTAGAGTTGAAAATAAGACATACTTTTGAAGTAGATGATAAACTGGTTCGAGAACTGTCTGAACTAAATCTTTGTATTATGAGTGTTACAGTTAATAGTGATACATACAGCGCAAGTGGTAATATTTTTATATTATTATTTTGTCTGTCAATTAAAAAAATGATGGACAAAACGATTGATGTGGCGGACTGCTTCAAACATACTTGGTACTTTGTTCAGATAATAACACTTTCCAAGCAACCAGCGGTGACATACGACTGAAATTATTTGAGGAGCTACCATCTGTATACATTATTGATCTTAATATACATACTTTAAAGTTGATTTAAGACTGTGTGTGAACACATATTCAGACAACTATGTAAACTGAATCTGTTTATTGTATCTGTTACAGTCAATAAAGTGGTATTACACATACAGCGCAAGCGGTAATTTTTTATATTTTATTATTTTGTCGGACAAATAAAAATGACCGACAGTTCGCAAAGAGATCAAAGCTTGCAAACGTGTTTCATACAACAAACTTGCCTATAACAAACACTTACAATGTTTATGAATGGATAGAAAAACTCTTTTACCGTAATACAAGATAATCTTCTTGATGGTAGTGTAAAGATTCAGGTTGTTGCTAAAATAAAATTAAGAAAGTAGATGGTGAAGTGATATTAACGTATATCTCAACGAAACAACACAAAATACCAAAAGGGAACTGGATAACGTGTTTACAAACAAAATGTTGCCTGACTTCCTCGAAGCAATCGATAGAGCCAAAATGAAGGGGTCTGGTTGGCATGAAGGGCATGTACATCATAAGGCAGTCAAGATATCATATGGTATTTTAGGCAAATCATGGTTGCCACTACCAACTGAGGTTGCAAACAAAAAAGATAATCGGAATCACTGTTTCATGTGGTGTGTGCTGACCAAATCTATACCATTGAAGTTGAGTTCGTTTACAAATTTGGTGTAGTTCGCTACACCAAATTTGGTGTAGTTTGCTACACCAAATTTGTAAACGAACTCAACTTCATTGGTATAGATTTTCTTGTGAAAGTGACGTTTATAGACGTTTGAAAAACTAAATTCCGGTATTTCTGTAAATGTATATATATGGGAGTCTGATAACAAGTTAGATTATCACCTACGGACAGCCAGAAGATAAACATGTTGACATGTTACTAATAATCTCTTGAGATAACTTCCACTACACAAATATCAGAAATATGTCAAGGTTAATTCACGGACATACAACAAAACACAAAGAAAAACAGAAAGTTTGTAAAAAAATGTTTGCCAAGGTTTTTCTCTGTTAAAGTAGCGCACAAACATGTTAAACACTGTAGGTCGGCTGATGACATTCAAACAATACTTAGTTACCCAGATCCTAGTAACCAGGTATATTTCAATAACTATGGATATAGCATAATGGATGCTGATTTTGAATCACTGGTTGTACCATATGAGGTTTCAAAATGGTTACCAAAGACTGTAAAATTAAGTGACCAAGTTGTGTGCTCCTTTGGATACATTCTTGTTAGGTCAGTATACGGAACCTGTTATCTACAGAAGTGAAAATGCAGCAGGTGAGTTTATAACAGAAATGAGACAACTGTACAGTAGTGTAGTATATTATCTGGAAAACTGTCAGATGTCTTTGATGATGACAGAAGAAAATAAACTTAATTTTGATACAGCAGATTATTTGTGAAAAACTCCTGGAGGGTGATAAAGTTCGTGACCACGACCACATAACTGGGTGTTACAGAGGTGCTGCACATAACAATTGTAACTTAAAACTAAAAATAGATCCCAAGACATACAAACTACCTATCTTTTTCAAGGAATCTTATCAAGCAACCTGTAGATGAGTCGTACAAGAACATTAGTTGTATTGCCCAGACAACTGATGACTTTTTTTTCAATCATGTCCTTGCTAAGCTATATATTAAAAAGCTATATATATATTATGCGCGCGCTTACACACACTCTTGTCTCTCGTGTTTAGTTTCTCTCGGAGTCTTTCTCTTACGATTTTTTTCTTTGACGTCATTTTTACTTTTGTTCTTCCTTTCCTTTTCTTTTCTTTTTCTTTTTACGTCACCTTCAGTTGCCACATTCCTTCTGCATCTGAAGATAAGTAGCAAATAATGTCTCTGTTTGTTTGTCTATTTTGACAAAGGGTATTTACCCGAAATATTAATAAATTGTGTTGTACCGTTTTTTCTAAGCGTGTTTCTTTCTCCGTTGGGTACTTCTTTTCTTTATATATTAAAAGTATACATAATAGTGATTTCAAATAATCAATGCTCACATTACACCACACACACACACACACACACACACACACACACACACACACACACACACACACACACACACACACACACACGTAATGATTTCTACCAGTTCACACACATACACACATACACTCTCTCTCTCTCTCTCTCTCTCTCTCTCTCTCTCTCTCTCTCTCTCTCTCTCTCTCTCTCTCTCTCACACACACACACACACACACACACACACACACACACACACACTGACACCAAGCAAAACATCGAACATTAAACATTACACAATTATGATGTTATGCCGCAAAAGAAATGACAAAGAACTCATCAGCAAGTCTAAAGTACGAAAATGAATAAGAAAATGTTTCTACAGTCAATGACGATATGTGAAAGAAAAATATGAACAATATATTTTAATATAAAGTGGCTCAGTATATTTCCTGGTCCCCTGTGACCTTGACCTTTGTGAGAAGTCACTGAAAATGATATGTTTAGAAAGGTCTTGCCACGTTTGAAGACTACAGTCTACTACAGGACGACAGGAAAGAGCATACAACGGACTTGCACGCCTAGACGTGAGAAGGACCAAAGTAACCAGGCAATAACATCAAACAGGTTGGAGACTGAGAACTAACACC
This sequence comes from Semisulcospira habei, assembly GCA_036245525.1. Lineage (NCBI taxonomy): Eukaryota > Metazoa > Mollusca > Gastropoda > Semisulcospiridae > Semisulcospira > Semisulcospira habei. Next base: position 175,750,095 of record BTPG01000008.1, on the reverse strand, counting down.
TAGCCTGGCGAGATATTGATTAAATATTCTCCGAGAAAATGCCAACGTTAAAGTTTACCACGGACGACGGAGGACGGACGACAGACAATGGACGACGGACGGACGACCACTGGCCCAGAACATAGACTTTTGCTTCGCACGTGAGCCCAAATAATTCTGGGAGCCTGAATCTGCTTCTGAACATGTACATAAACCTGTGTGCAGTAGCTTGTATTCCCCCATACATAAAACAATTTTCACACACTTGCTGACCATGCATGACCTTGACCTTTGGAAAGATACCAAAAATTTAATGTGCAGCCTAGCAACATTTATACTGGGGTCTTACTGCAAAGTTCACATACGAACTACCTGTAATAGCAACAACCTAACATAAATAGCCTTCTTACTTCCCGTGACCTTAGAGCTGCAAACAAAAGTTTCATTTTTCTCTTTGGCAAGTTTTAAAATAAATTTATAACAAATTTCATTTAAAAAAATTGCACGTTTATTGACTTTTGTAACCTTGAACTTTCATGAAGGTCAGCGCAGATGACAGCTATTATCAAATAGGATCACAGTGCCAAATTAAAAGTCTGTGGCTTTGATGGTCTCTCAGAAATTTAAAATGATAAAATCTGTCACAAAGGATGGACCAGTGGCGGATGATTATTTATACTATAGACTATAGACTATTTATAGACTATATCTAACTCACTTTTAATGTTAAATGCTATGCTATGTACCATCTCTCATACCTTAATTTTCCAACAAAATGTAAGTTAAACTCGAAAAAAGGACATAATATGTGACCTAGTGTTTTATATTAGGCAAATGGTGCCTAATGTGAAACAGTCACTTTTTTCCTACTGGAATTGCTCTTGCGCCGATTCGACTTTTGAAATTTGGTTTTCTGCTAAGATGCATCAATATAGTCGCTATCAAACCCTGGTGTCGGATTGATTCTATCTTTCTTTGGACGGTCGCGCGAGACGTTTTTGCTCAAGTGTTTTACACGTGAACAGCAAATTAACCCACCTTGCAGTATTGGTCTGTGTCCAAGCAACTGGCAACGGGGACGGCACTCACGTTGACCTGGCAGTCAGTGTATGGATCCCAGATGTCACTGAATGTGTCCGTACAGTCATAGCACTGCAGCTGTACACACATCACACCTGTAGACGCATTTATCAGTATTTGTCAGCTGCATCGGATTAATGCTGAATACCACACATTTGAATCAAAAAGAATAGATCCTCATGAGCCCCTGCAAATACGAGGGTTCATGAGCATCTATGCCAATTGCCACAGTACCACTTTCAATCCATGTTCCCAGGACGACTTTTTTATTTGATTGCCCGCTACCCAGCGAATTCATCCTTTTGATCACTGCTCCCATCCCAAAATGAGGAGTGTGAACCACAAAGAGCACCTAACATGAAACAGTGTTTCATATTTAGAACCAGTGCTTCATATAAAGAGCATTTTTGTCTAGCGTATATGTCGGAAACCATAATAATAATAATAATAATAATAATAATAATAATAATAATAAATAGTCCTTGTATAGCGCTGTTCTCCAGGAAAACAGTAGACTCACAACAGCACACTCTCACTCTCACACACACGCACTTTAAACCATCCCGTCCCTTCCAAACACCTTACATCCCTCTAGGATCAGAATAAAAGGCAGTCAACAGTTAGCTAAAGGTGAGCTAAAATGTTAATGCCCGACAGGAAAGAAAAGTCTTTAATGTGAGCTTTGAACTGTGTGACAATGTGGGCAGATTCCGCATTTCAACTGGCGGCGAGTTCCACACGCTTGCGGCTAAAAAGGTTCAGCCAGTTTGTTCCGAATTTCAGATGTTGATACTTTTTCTCAACAGATATATCACCAGGATCATGCCACTTTCGTCAAGGTCAGGGTCACAACGGTTACATTTACTATGTATGCCAGTGTCCAGGTAGTGTTACTGTAAACACCGAAGCGATTTGATCCAAATGGCAAACTGATATTTTGTGACACCAGAATCTATTTACTGTCTTAAATGCCAAGGTGACAGCGGCCATATATTTTTTGGTGCAGATTTGTGTGCTAGGCAATATCATTGGGCCTGTTCAGTCCAGATTTAGATAATAGTATTTTACCACATCACACGTTGCCATCAATCTTCTCTGCGCCTCTACCTCAAGGTCAAGGTCATTGTTGCCATTTTTGTTTTGCAGATTATTGTGTAGATTATACCTCTATACTGATTTTTATTTTTTCATTTGTATTATTATTTTAAGGAAATGAAATCTTTAACATAATTAATTCACGACCTGTAAGGTGAAGGTCGCAGAGGCCATATTTGTGTGAGCCTCTGAAACCACCGGCCCGAATTTTCCCAAATTTTGCTTGATGGTATTTTGACTTAACCCTTTCACAGCCGAGAAACTCTCAAGACACATAGATCCTCTTGAGCCTCGCAGGTGCGGGGGCTCATGTCGATTTTGGCTCTTGCTGACACAACTGATATATTTATTTGACGGTTGGGTTCTTTAGAACTCAATTAAGACAGATTTCGGAGCAATATTTGTGTCCAGTGATAGCGAACAGAATAAGACATAAATGTCAAAAACTAAGTTTATGTCGCTACATTACTTTAAGATGGCACACACAGTTATTGGGAATGCTTTTAGAAAGACAAAATGGCGCGTTAGGGATGTGGTGCATGTTAGCGCTAGAACGTTGTTGCAAGAGCAAACCTTTCTAGAAGATGAAGCTGTCTGAGGGCAAATGTCAAACAGTAGTCACAAATCGTCCGTACATCCGCTCATTTAGCCTGCGTTTGTCTAAGGCAATTTCTTAGGGACTATAACATCCAGAGACTGATGAAGACTGCAGAAACACAATAATGAAGACTGCAGAAACACAATTTATACGCGAATGTTTATAGACCGTGTGGCCAAATTTAACTGGATTCAAGTGATCACACGACCTAACAAATCCGGGACAAAATAATGGCAAACAGAACAAACTTACTATCTCGGACTAAAAATCGATTTATGTTGATCACACAACCTTCAAAACTAACCCAAGTTAAATTAGTTCTGGCCAGCTAACCCAGCAACGGAGGTGGGTTAGCATCTTGTCCCGAATACGGTGGTCAGGGAGATGACACAATACCGCATAAATGTAGACAGGTAAAACGCCTCTCCACGCATTTTGCATTGTAACGGTAGGACAGTTTTTGGGTTGTTGAGCTGGTGATTTTTACACTGTTCGGATCGTGAAATACATTAAAGTAGGAGTGGATTTTTTTTTTTTAAAGTATACACACATTTTGCGATCGCCTGTGTATTTAAAAAAAAAATCGACACACCACTGAAATGCTCGTTTAATTGTCGTTACCACGTCTCATTAAGTCCCTTCTATTTACAGAAGGGACGTTTATGGACGAATCGCGGTGGGGCGAATTTAATAGCATGTTCATGATGTCAAAGGCAGTCAGGCAAAACCGCTAACAATTGAAGTAACAAGATAAAAATTACGTCATGTCTAGTTACGCAAATCTCGCTACATTTAGCGTGAAGCGCCGTGTGTGCGTATGTATATAAACAAGAGAATCTCCGATATTTCTGTTCACACAAGCTTGAAACTTGGCGAAATACTTTCTTAAAGCTGAGAGTAAAAAATTAAAAAAAAAACTCCGCCCCGCACGTGTTTAAAAAAATATTGTACAGTATTGTATTCGCTGGAAGGCCCTGACGTGAACGTTTGGCTACCTTGCCCGGTTTGCAACTCAGTTGACTGAGTTTTCACTGAGTGCTGGCAAAACTATCGTGAAAAAAACAGGCCACTTCCTGTATGCAGCGAGTTGGCACCGCGATCACTGATGTAAATCAGTAATATTTCTACTAACAGTAACAGTAGCAGACGACACTCGACGGACAGAGAGTGTCTTGCCTGGACGCAAACTGGATATGGACCAGGACGAGCTATCCGTAAGTTACACAGTACAGCCTGTAGCTTTATTTGATATCTGAAGGGTGAGGAAAGAGGGGTTATTTTTCGTTTTGTTATTATATCTTTTAATCATTTTGTATTGGCCCACTGCGAATATTTTTTCCCTACAAAGGGCAGCTACTATAATCAGCTTGACCCAAGGCGACCTAAGATTGATCTCCCTTGTATCTTTTGGTGACTATGAAAACAGTCGCATTTTCTCTCTCTCATCCAATTTACTGTGTTTCATTTATTTATATTAGCATACAGATATTAGATGTTGTGGCATCCACGAAGGTTATACTAATAATGATTATAATTAATAATGATTTGTGTGTCAAAAATCTCAAAAGAAACATGCTTAGAATAGACAGTCACAACAATTTATTAAATCCTCATATATGGACCACGAAAATGTCATAATTTCCTGGGGATAGTCTAAAGTGGTTCTTTCCTCAGAATTGTATCTCCAGTTTACAAGTTTCAACTCTATTTGGTGTGTCCATGTATTTTAGTCTTTTTGTGTATCTGTGTTTCAGAGCTTACGCACATGTGCATAGACTATACATATGGACTCAGATTTGATGACACAAACAGCAACAAGTCAGACTATCTGGTCAATCCAGGTGCCTGGAAAATCTTCATGCAACACGTGACGAGGAGAAAGAAGAGGTAATGTGCACCACGAGAGTGAAAACATCAGTACACTTATTCAATACAGAACACACAAAAGAACTACATGGCTTGAACTACATTCACTAACATGAATTGCTTGGTGATTTTCACCATTGTCTTCTTTCAGACTGTTTACACTTGTTCTCACTCTATTCCCCCTTTTTTCCCTCAAGGCAAGTGGAGGCTGCATATCATATGTTACCATACTAACTTGTGATAAATAGTCTCAACTTATCACATTTTCCAGTGACAATGTAATTGCTGAGAAAAAAACAGTGTTCCCACAATATGTCTTTGGACAGTTATATTTCTTTGTAAAGACAAACCCTAATTTCCATTGATTCAAACTGCCAGGCACCGAAATGCATTAAAATAAACGATATCGCTTCTTTATTTTGTGAATGAATAATATCATGGGGCAAACAACTGTATGCAGGTGTTATGTAATCCCGTTGGTAGCAATTACTTACTTACTTATGCCTGTCACCCCTACCCGGGGATAGGCCGTCGACGAGAGACCTCCAGCAACTCCTGTCCTCTGCTTTTCCTTCGATTCTACTCCAGTCTCTTGATGTCTGCTTGGAGGTCTCGACGCCAGGAGTTTCTCGGCCTACCTCTTTTCCTCTTTCCCTGGGGGTTCCATGACAATGGTTGTGTCCCTGGATAGAGAGAGGCGGCTCGGTCCTGTGGCTTCCGAAGACTTCCGGCTTTCACCACAGGACGTCATAAGTCTTCTAGTAGAAGAACCTTCCTCCTCCAGGAAAGGAATTACTGTTAGTCTTTTCGTCGGCGTTTTTGTAGCTATTTCCTTTTTTGCAGGGTGGGGAAGCTACCCCCACCCCCAACCCCCTTACTAGGAGGACCAGGGGTTTTCTGTCGGGGTCACCTTCCCTTAGACCATGTTGGTTCACGGCACCTTATTTCATTCGGTGCACCCCTCTCACGAGGGACCCCCTATCCACCACCCAGGGGACGCACCTCAACGCCATATGGTCCCAGCGCGAGGGTTGGTAGCAATGTCTTACTAAAAATAACTGAAAAATGCATTCAGTTGTTTAACGTCATGCACCAAACATACGAAGCACAGAAGCCATCTTTGTAAGCTACATCAGCATAACTAAAAACGATGGCATCAACCACAAAATGTCAGCTAAATAAAAAGTGAGAGTTTTATGCAAAAAATAACTATGTGCATGTGTTGCGTACGACCTATGGTACCAGTTTCATACAAAGAATTACATTTTTACGTGTATTTTATGTGTTACATTTGATAATACCTTTTGGAGCAATTTACAAGGGTATGGCTAGATGGCTGACAGTCGAAAACATTGAGATTTGTGTTCTTGAATTTCTAGGTCCAACGTATTATTTGATGCTTACATATTCTTATTGTTGTATTATGTTGTTTTATTTGTATTCGTTATATTACGAGTTAGACTTTGCCATTGGACTTGTCATCTAGACCAGGTATGACATTGAATTCTTTTATTTGATCTTAGAGATGACAAAAACCAATGGCAAGGCCTAATTTGGAATACAGTTGATTAATGGTCACACCCTGAGGAAATGTGGTTGCAAGAAAGTTCAGTAACAGCTATAGCAGACCATACTAAGCCTGCAGTCCTTATATAAATGAAGTTCTAAGATGACTGTGTAGGTGCCATCCTCACTTCGTAATCTCCAACGTATTTTCGCCCGCACACATGAAAGTGGGCACTTTCGTACCCCAGGCCCCATGACAGCCTCCATCCACAAAATTAACAAACAAAAAAAACGATAAGCGTGACTGAGGACTTTACACTCCATCAACTCTATGCGCATAGTTGGCCAACCCAGCAATTTCAATTTCACTTAAAGTCAAACACAACTCACTAAATGTGGGTTCATTTGTGACACTGATAGCATATTTGGCGCCTCTGTTAATACACAGTGGCCACATTCACACCAACCCGGAACTGGCTCGGCCTGCTCAGGTCCAACGCTGATAATGTGCGGCTGTGTTTAAAGGATGTTCCCATGTTGTTCAACGTGAAATAAATACAAGACAATTTTATATATATTTACTTTTTCAGCTGGTAAACAATACAGTGGTCGGTTAATATGGCCAACCTAACATTTCAAACAAATTTACACAAAGCTGAAAACGCAATGTTACAAAGAGTGTCTTACAATTTACACACAAATAATTATGCACAAGAGAGACAATGATTCCATTTGAGAAAATTATAAATGTTCAAGGCATCAAAATGCAGAATACTGATTTATACATGAGAAAAGACAAAAAGTCAAGATGGTCATCATCCTAAAATAATTCAAACTTAAATTCAAAATTGATATGACTTCCCCCCTCCCCCCCAATAATGGGATGCTAAATTTGAAAGGCAGTAATATTAACTTTACTTTGGGAAGACCCATTGGCAGCAGTCCTCTTTGATAGACAATAAAAATGATGTAGGTCGCATTTCATCAGCTGCTTTGCTCCTGTCTGCAGCAGACTCTCAAGCAAGATTGGTCCCGATGCGAACCAGCCCCAAACCTGCCTTGAGACATGCCTGAGGTGCCTCTATGTTTTCTTGCTCCTGATTGGACTCTACACGTTCATCCTGTACAAATCAAAAACATTCGTGACATGACACATATGACAAAATGTGCTTTGTGTGTAATAAGCTGAATTACCATGAGGTGTTTGTTATGAGTGTGACAAAAGAATATACTTTACATACATATAGATAGACATAAATTGCATACGCCTCTGTGTGTTATGCATGATGTCCTCCTGACTTACTGATATTAGATATCTATCATATTTAATTTTTGGGGGCGTTGTATTGTTTGTTGGGGAGGGGGGGGGGGGTGAAGCATAACTTTGGTCTGTGCAGCTTTGGATGTCACTAATGTTAAATACTGTAGTTTGATTCTCTAGTGTATACGGTATGTTTCTTCAATTTTCATAAATGTAATGGAAGATAATTAAAGAAGTTTTGTATATTTATTGTTTGTTGTTTGGACTAGAATGTGTGTATAATCAGTTATTGTTCATCACAAAGTGCTTTTCAGGCTATAATTAAATTGTTTACATATACAGGAAGTAAAGTTCCAATATTGCCTGAGTACCAACCTGAGCGGGATATGTGCATAGTTTATCAGAAGCAAAGTAATTTGCATTGAGTACTGTCAGGTTGTCCCAAAAAGTGTTATTAAATCAACTTATTCAACTTATTGCATACACATTGTGTAACATATGCAGGTTTAATATACAGGAATGCAGGTTTGATATACAAGAATTATAGTGTATGTAACAGATTCAGGAACAGAAATATAACAATTTTGAATTTGAAGCTTAATTGGCAGTTGAATTCACATAAGTATTGTTACTTACTTACTTTACTTACTTGACCTCCAGCGACTCATGTCCTGTGATTTTACTCCAGGTGGTTCCCAGTCTCTTCATGTCTGCTTGGAGATCTCGACGCCAGGTGTATCTCGGCCTGCCTCTTTTCCTCATTCCCTGGGGGTTCCATGACAATGCCTAGTGATTCTGGAAGCTGGCTTTCTCAGACTGTGACCAATCCATCCCCATCTTCTTCGCCCAATTTCATTCTCTGCTGTTGTCTGCTCTCTTTTCTCCCAGAGTCTGACGTTGCTGATCTCTGGCCAGTGGATTTTCAAAATTTTTCTAAGGCAACTGTTTATGAAGATCTGTACTCTGTTGACTGTGTTTTTTTTTTCAATCTCCAAGTCTCTGCTCCATATAGGAAAACTGCTTTTACGTTGGAGTTGAAAATCCGGACTTTGGTGTCTTGTGACAGCTCTCTGGAACTCTACACTTTTTCAACTGGAGAAAGGCTGCTCTGGCTTTACCGATTCGTGCTCTGACATCTGCATTAGTACCGCCTTTTTTGTCTATGATGCTCCCGAGGTAGGTGAAGGACTCCACCTCCTCCAACGGGGTGCCAGCAAGCAAGTCTCTGCTCCATATAGGAGAACTGCTTTTACGTTGGAGTTGAAAATCCGGACTTTGGTGTCTTGTGACAGCTCTCTGGAACTCCACACTTTTTCAACTGGAGAAAGGCTGCTCTGGCTTTACCGATTCGTGCTCTGACATCTGCATTAGTACCGCCTTTTTAGTCTATGATGCTCCCGAGGTAGGTGAAGGACTCCACCTCCTCCAACGGGGTGCCAGCAAGCAAGACTGGTTCTTCCCTGGTTGCGTTCAGCCTCATTGTCTTTGTTTTCTGTTTGTGGATGTCAGCAAGCCTCGTGGTCTTGTCCTGCATTTGTTGATGAGTGTGGGACTGTGGCCAAGTCGTCTGCAAAATCGAGGTCGTCAAGCTGTGTCCACAGTGTCCACTGTATTCCCCTTCGTCTGTGCTCTGTGGTCCTCTTCATGACCCAGTCTATGGCCAGTAGGAAAAGGAACGGAGACAGCAAAAACCCTGCCTGACATAGGTTCTGACCTGGAGCTCGCTAGTGGATCACGCGACATATGCCATCGTAGCTGCTCTTGATCAGGCGGACGAGCTTTGTGGGTACACCGTAGTGTCGTATGAGCTTCCACGGAGTCTCTCGGTCCACGCTGTCAAATGCTTTCTCGTAAGTTGACGTACAGCGGGGAGCTCCACTCCAGAGACTGTTCCACGATGATGCGGAGAGCCTCCGAGCATATTGTAATGGAATGTCATTGAAGACATAAACAACCGTTTATAGGAAATCGGTTGACCCAGATTAGAGTCCGTAAGTTTTTATCAAAGTTGTTGCCAACCTTTCGGTCAGATTTGGCACAAAGGTAGCTGATGATGATAAGACCATTTTATGCATACTACTTTAGTGGTCCCCTCGCAAAGGTCAAGGGTCATGGGGGTCCAGAAACGTGTAAATAATAGCCATATTTTGACAAAAACTGTTTTTCTTTAAATACTCTTTTTAACTTCAAGCCGAAACTTGGTATAGAGATACCTGATGATATTCCTATGCATACTAATTTTGATGATCCCTTGAAAGGTCAAGGGTCACAGGTGGTGAGCATTGTATTTTTTTTTTCAAAGTTGTTTGCTCTTTTCAATCAAACTTAGTGTATAAGCTAGGAAGGTCTACCGTGCACCCCCCCCCCCCCCCCCCCCCGCCCCCCGTACTCAATAAGATGGGTTTCAAAGTGTTCCTTAGTATGTCCTGAGATGTTTAAGCCATGTTCCCCGAAAATCCTTTTCTATAGCACTGACAGTCCATTTTCAGGTTTACATCATTAAAACAGGATGTCACAATTATAAACTTGACTAGGTGATGCTGTGATCACTGTGAGTGCCACAGTGTTTGATTTTGTATCCCTACCCCCAAGTTGTAAAAATACACAAAATTAATGAAAAAAAAATTACTAAAGTTATTCCATTTTATTTTGACCTCTCTTTACATATTAAGGTTCAATAATGTGAGCATAAAGTGCAAGAAAATAAGGAAAGTCGGCATCCTTTACGGTATGTTCGTGGTGAATGATAGCTTTTTCCCATTTAAAATTGCCAAATTGGGAAACGTACGTTGTTTCTGATGCCCTCAGAAATTTTGTAAGAACTGATAGGTCTTTTTTTAGGTTTTATTGGTTAGGTTAAAGTACCACAGTTACTCCCAACCTGATTTTATGATGCTGTGATGCATTTAATGTCCACAGTGGCTGAATCTGCTGCCCTACCCCCATTTTACCAGTATGCAAAGGAACGAAAAATGATCATAACAATTGCTCCTCTGTTTAAATGGATGGGTTACATTGAAATTAATGAAATGATCACAACGTTTTATGCTCGATATGCATACTTTAAATTAAAAAAAAAATGGCAACAAACAATATTTAAGAGTATGACGTAAGCAATTTTGTTATGATTATTTTGCGTTGCTTTGCCTACTGGTAAAATGGGGGTAGGGCAGCAGATTCAGCCACTGTGGCCCCTAAATGCATCACAGCATCACAAAATCAGGTTGGGAGTAACTGTGGTAAAATACACGTGAACCATAAGGGCTTTTTCTTTCTTCTTTTCCATTGCATTTTCTTTACACTGTAGACCGCGAAAGGCGACATCCCCCTAAATCAAAAGTTGCAACGTTACGATTCTGCATTGTGGCGTATAGTTTGAGCGCATATCTCACGTTTGCGCTGTTGGAAACAGCATTCATTTTTTTTTTACAAAAGATGCAAAGACATGTCATTTCTCTCTGTCTGTCCGTGTGTGTGTGTGTGTGTGTGTGTGTGTGTGTGTGTGTGTGTGTGTGTGTGTGTGTGTGTGTGTGTGTGTGTGTGTGTGTGCGTGCACAAAACCACAAATATGGGCGACTTTCTTTACCATCCTTCTGGAAAATGGGTGTGTGTAAAATTCTGGGTGACAAAGTCAGGCACCCATTTTTTCTGAGGGTTGTTTATGCATTATCTTTCATTCAAAAGTCAGAAAAAAATATAAAAATTGGATGTCCCATTTTTGCAGGTTTACCTAATGTTGTGTCTTTTAAACGCACTAGGCCAGTGTGTTACCACAGAAGCGAGCGTCGTTCGGCTGCGCAGAGTGAACTGAGTTGTTTCCCCTTCTATTGTCTCTCGTCCCGCCAACCGTCGTTCCATCAGGTAAGATTGTTTTTATGCAATATTTCTTAGTTAAAAGCACGCCCAAGTGTACTTCTTCAGCGCAGTTATTTAACTGAGATGCTCCCAATCAGATACAATTGCACAGTAGCCTATATGGACCCGCCGGCCGTCTGCTACGACCCGCGTCTCAGTCAGTGCTGCTCAGTCAGTCTTGTAGTAACAGATTTAGTAGTAACGAATTTAACAAAATTCTTCTTCAACGAAAGGAATTTGTTCAATAACACATTACAAGGTCAATCTGTCACGCGATTGGGTTGCTTTTTTTTTCTGACGTGTGATTGATATCGAAAAGTAACTTGACATGTATGCATGCACTGTAAAAAAAAAGATGGCGCCAGATTTCATTGTGTATTTGAATCATCGTACGCAAAACTACCTCGCGATTCGAAGAACAGACTTCCACGAATATTTTTTTTCGGATTTTGCAACTGAAGTGTCGCCTTTTACTGTATAGCTAGCTGAATTGACCACAGCATTTAAACTTGCGATTTTCATTTCTGACCTCACTCTAAGAATCTTTAATAGTCTCCCTAACTCCCGCATCCTGGAGTTACGGAAGCAGGTTGCAACTTTGGCTCAGTCCATGGCCATCTCGGAGTTAGACCAGGATCAGCTGGCAGACTTCCTTGGTCATGATATTGATACATCGCCATATCTACCGCCAACCTCAAGACGTCCTTCAAAAAGCAAAAGTAGCAAAGATTCTTCTGTCAGTTAACAATGGGATGATAGATTTTGAGGGTTGCATTCGAGCTGAACTGGGCGATGATGAAGAGATTGACTTTGACAATGAAAACACATCACATCTGGGGAAACAGCACCTGTGAATGAAGCAAATAGCAAATCAATAACACAGGAATCAATGAGCATGACCGAGAAAAGACGTCCAGAGCCTGATGACAAACTAGATAGTTTTGATGATGACAGTTCTGCGTCGGCTCCTGTTCGAAAGAAAGCTAGATTTACAAGGAAACCATGAAGAGAAAGCTGTTGAAACTCGTTTCAAATCGCACCTCGTCGTGAACAAACTTCCTGGAAAAGCCGAGATACAGCAGGCAATTGCAGAAGAGGCTGCACTTAGACATAGGCGCTGGACAAACATTAAGGATTACATCTGCAACAGATTGAAAAAGTTACAAAAGAAATGAATTGAGATTCTCCGACACTCGCGTCATTTTCGTTTTCATACAGATTTATTACAAGAGTGTTCATTATTATTGGGTTGGTTTCAGCATGTCTAGCTTGTTTTTGTCAATGGAACTGCAAATGGAACGGGGACTAGAGGGATAAGGGGCAAGAAAACCATTGTCAACATAAAGATTTATTACAAGAGTGCTACTATGGGGTTGGTGCGCCTGCATCATTTTGTATACTGTATATAACATGTAAAACTTTGAAAATGGAACTGCTGATGGAACGGCGGTTGGGGACGAGAGACAATAATAAGGAGTAAGAAAACCATTGTCAACATAAAGATTTATTACAAGAGTGCTGCTATGGGGTTGGTGCGCCTGCATCATTTTGTATACTGTATATATCATGTAAAACTTTGAAAATGGAACTGCTGATAAAACGGCGGTTGAGGACGAAAGAGAAAAGAAACAAACATTGTCAACATAAAGACTTATTACAAGAACGTTATTATTCGGTTGTTTTCAGCGCGTATAGCTCTGTTTTTATCTGATGTACACCTGGATCATTCTGTGTAACATTAAAGAAGTACCCAACGGAGAAAGAAACACGCTTTAGAAAAGACGGGTACAACACAATTTATTAATATTTCGGGTAAATACCCTTTGTCAAAATAGACAAACAGAGAGATTAGCCGCTACTTATCTTCATTGGCAAAAGGAATGTGCAGCACATTCCTTCTGTGAACAAAGATAAGTAGCGATTGATCTCTCTGTTTGTTTGTCTGTTTTGACAAGGCGGATTTACCCCCAAATCTTACTGAATTGTGTTGTAACCGTCTTTTCTAAGCTTGTTTCTTTCTCCGTTGGGCACTTCTTTTCTTTGCATTTTACATGATTGGCAGTCAGTCACCTTTTGGGTCTGTATAATTTTTTTGTTTGTTTGTTGTTGTTTTTTTTTTGTGTGTTTTTGTTTGTTTGTTGTTTTTTTTTGTTTTTTTTTTTTTTTTTTTTTTTGGGGGGGGGGAGGGTGGGGGGAGGTGGTGGTGGTGTATCTCTCTTTATTTTGGATGTGTGTTGCTAAATGATCTTAAGTTTATTTAGGGTATTAGACTGGCTGGCGACATACATTCAATATTCTGTTCATTATTTTATTTTATTTTTTCCCCCCTTCATTATCAGTGCTGGCACGTCTGGACGTTCAGCAATGTACAACCAATCGGGATGAAAGACAAGAAAAGCTAAGAAAACCATTGTCAACATGATAAACATTTATTACAAGAGTGTTATTTTTTCAGTGTGTATAGCTTGTTTTTATCTGATGTACGCCTGGATCATTTTGGAAATGTCTGTAACAGTTTGGTTTGGTTACTATAAAGTACACTTTGCATACTGTGCATTGTTGTTTCTAAAGTCACAGGAAGCATAAACCTAAGCTGAGTTGGTATACCTCGCCCTCTACCTAGGTTAAACGCACCAGCTATTTTCGCACCAGACCGGTCGCTCGGACTGGAAATGTGCACCAGAACTGCGCGCGCAGGTTGGCTTGTGCACTTGTAGTGTGGTCTTGTACGTTCACGCAGAAGATTGTGATCGAAGTCCAAAAAAAAAAATGTTCGTTTGCGGTTTTAAATTGTAGCCTTTTATCTCCCCGAACACGCCAGTATTGTTGAGATGGCGGAGGCTTGAGTCATGCCCAACACCACTAAATCAAGTCTATTGTACATGTAGTGCGCTCATTTCTCGAACTTCAACTTTGACGGTGCTTTCTGCCGCAAACGACGCAGATGTCGCAAAAATCACCTCCATTGAGGGTTTAAAAAAGCTATGTTTAAAAATCTGCCAAATCGCGTAATGTTTCGTGGTGCTAGCATAAGGATGGATGCATAATTGCTGGATTGTATATATGGGTTTATTCTTTATTCATGTTATTTTGCAGCAGTCAAACGAAGCTCACGTGATTCTTTCTCCGATGTTGCCCATTACAGGTGCAGAAAGCACACGCTCTAAACCGATCGGGTGCACCAGACCGGTCCGAGCGACCGGTCTGCTGCCAATATAGCAACATTGGCACCACTGGTGCATTTAACCTAGGCACTGGACGAGGTATACCAACTCGGCTAAACTTTATTGTCGCACTTGCTAGAACTCAGTATTATATTTCTCTCTCCATTTTATGAATAGAGGCACATAAGTCGCGGTAACCCTTTACGTGCCGAACTTGGGCAAGAACTAGTTTTCCTCATCATCACAAAGTTGGCAGAAAAAGGTTTGACTGCTCTTGATTGTTTGATTTGAAGTGTCTACAAACAATTACTGTGTTTTTATATGCATGCACCTTTGATGTGATTAATAAAGGCTGAAGTTTAAAGTGATTGATTTCCCATGTTGTCAGTTCATTAATTAATGTCAGTGTTCTGTTTTGTCATTTTAACTCATTCTACCCCAAGACCGGAATCCCCAAATGTTGAAGTCGTCTTCTGAAAACTGCGTTGCAGGGCAGGACACAGATCGACCACGATAGTTCAAGGGTGATGCCAGAATAGCTTGGCGGCCATAGGCGCCACTTTATTCTGGCATCAGCCTTGAACTATCATGGTCGATCTTTATTTTGCTCTGGTGTGTCTGGGGTAGAATAAGTTAAGTGTTAGTTTCTTTGACTGGGTCTTTTTCTGTCTTTCATATTTTTCCACACTTTTTAACCTGCATCATACTGAGGCTAAAAGCTTCAAATTTTTACACTGCCATGTATGCAAGCTACATTACAGAACTTACAAATGAGGACATAGACCAATGGCATTATTAGTTCAAGGGTGGTGCCACAATAGCTTGGCGGGTAGAGGCGCCAAGCTATTCTGCCACTACCCTTTGGACTATTTTAGTCACACTTGTTGCACACACTGGTGTATTCCGAATAATAAGGGTTAATATTCAAAATGCTCTGTTGCTGTTTGTCTCAAACTGCAGAGTACATTTTTTTTTTTAAGTCGTTTAATTTTCAGAATTCTGTCATAAATGCCATGCATAAACTGTTTTGCTTCAGAATGACTAAACGTAGCAATGTTTAAAAGATTTCCTTTGTAAAAATCATAATCGAAAGGTTACAGGCCAGTGTTCATTCAATTTTGCACCATACAATGTTAAGAATGTTAATGCATACACACACATTAAGTTGAAAAAAAAAAAAAAGGAATGTGAATAAAAAAAAGTATTCCATGCACTTGACCTTATTTACAGACGCCTAATGTGAAACACCCATTTTGACTGTAATGCCAGTTTTTGTGTGAGAGAGACACCCACCCACTTTATTGGTAGAAACCCATTTGGGGGGGGGGGGGGGCCATCTAGTGGCTCTGTTTCTAGAAAATGTCTATTTTATTTTAAGTTATAAAGATTAGTTATAAGGTGAGTTGTAAACATTCGCATCAATTCCAGAGCCCTAGAATAAATAGAAATATGGGATTGTGATATGAGTTTCACTTTCGCTTCATAGGCCGGAGAAAATGGTGACAAAACTAGAACTTCACGGTACAAATTGAGTCTTGCTATAATTTGTGTACTGAACAGACCTAGCCCACCCGACCCCCCCCCCCCCCCCCCCCCCCCAGACATCCAGCCGGCAGAGACCGACCTACCCATCAGCTGTGACAGACCCAGCCGGGAAGAGATCGGAAGAGCAGTGGCATTTTTGAAGAACGGCAAGGCAGCAGGCCTAGATGGCATCCCAGCGGAGTCTCTGAAAGCAGACCTAGAGACAACAGTGGAGATGCTGAACCCAATGTTAGGAAAGATCTGGGAAGAGGAGGTGATGCCGGCTGACTGGAAGGAGGGGTACCTAATCAAGCTTCCCAAGAAAGGCGACCTCAGCAAGTGTTCCAACTACAGAGGAATCACCAGGAAAGGTCTTCAACAGGATCCTGGAGAGAATGAAGAGCTCCGTTGACCCCCAGATGAGAGACCAGCAAGCAGGATTCAGGAAGAACCGATCATGTACAGACCAGATCGCCACTCTCCGCATCATGGTGGAACAGTCTCCGGAGTGGAGCTCCCCGCTGTACGTCAACTTTGTGGATTATGAGAAAGCATTTGACAGTGTCCTCGCGCTATGACCATATGGTGGTGGATAGGGGGTCCCTCCTGAGAGGGGTGCACCGAATGAAATAAGGTGCCGTGAACCAACATGGTCTAAGGGAAGGTGACCCCGACAGAAAACCCCTGGTCCTCCTAGTAAGGGGGTTGGGCGTGGGGGTAGCTTCCCCACCCTGCAAAAAAGGAAATAGCTACAAAAACGCCGACGAAAAGACTAACAGTAATTCCATTCCTGGAGGAGGAGGGTTCTTCTACCAGAAGACTTATGACGTCCTGTGGTGAAAGCCGGAAGTCTTCGGAAGCCACAGGACCGAGCCGCCTCTCTCTATCCAGGGACACAACCATGGGCACATGGAACGTCAAGACCATGTACCAGAGCGGCAAGGCCGCCCAGATAGCAGCGGAAATGCAAAAGTACAACCTTTCCCTGCTAGGTATCAGTGAAGCCAGATGGACGCAGTCTGGCCAGAAAAGGCTGTTAAGTGGGGAGATGATTCTGTATTCAGGTCACGAAGAGGAGAATGCCCCCCATACAGAAGGAGTAGCATTCATGCTGTCACCAGTGGCACAGAGAGCGCTGATGGGCTGGGAACCTCTTGGGCCAAGAAATATCACAGCAGCCTTTAGAACCAAGAAAAAGCTCAAGCTGAACGTCATCCAGTGTTACGCGCCCACTAATGACAGTGACGAGGAAGAGAAACAAGAGTTCTACGACCGACTCCAGAGTGCCGTGGACAAATGTGCGGAGCGAGACATCACCATCGTCATGGGCGATTTTAATGCCAAAATAGGGGAGGACAACACCGGATACGAAGAGGTGATGGGGAGACAGGGACTAGGCTCGGAGATGAGTGAGAACGGGGAGAGGTTTGTAGACTTTTGTGCTCTAAACCGACTTGTCATTGGAGGCAGCATCTTCCCACACAGAAGAATACACAAAGCAACTTGGGTCTCACCTGACCATACAACAGAGAACCAAATAGACCATATCTGCATTAGCAAGAAATTTAGAAGATCCCTTCAAGATGTTCGAGTGAGGAGGGGAGCAGATGTCGCCTCAGACCACCATAAGAATGAAGCTCAAGCTAAAGAAAAGCCACACAGAGACAACAAGAAGACAGCGCTATAATGTAGGCCTCCTGAGAGAAACTGGAGTTAGAGAAGAGTTCAAACTGGTGCTGTCCAACCGGTTTCAAGCGCTACAGGAGCTAGTAAATGAAGAGGCAGTCACCACAGAGCAGCATTGGAAGGCAGTTAGAGAGGCGCTGAACTCAACCTGCAAAGACACTGTAGGGTTCAGGAAACACCATCACAAGGACTGGCTGTCGGCACAGACCTTGAAGAAGATAGAAGTGAGGAAGCAGAAGAAAGCAGTTGTCAACAACAGTCGCACGAGAGCAGCCAAAGCAAGGGCACAGGAGGAAGCCAACTGCGAGGTGAAGAGGAGTATCAGGGCAGACAAGAGGGCTTACACAGACAGCCTGGCAGCAGAGGCAGAAAAGGCAGCAGGCAGCGGTAACATGAAACAGCTCTACAACATTACCAGAAGATTGTCGGGTAAGTATGGCCATACAGAAAGACCAGTAAAAGACAAAGAAGGCAAGCCTATTGCAGACAGAGCAGACCAACTCAACAGATGGGCTGAGTATTTTGAAGAGTTACTGAACAGACCTAGCCCACCCGACCCACCAGACATCCAGCCGGCAGAGACCGACCTACCCATCAGCTGTGACAGACCCAGCCAGGAAGAGATCAGAAGAGCAGTCGCATTTTTGAAGAATGGCAAAGCAGCAGGGCCAGATGGCATCCCAGCGGAGTCTCTGAAAGCAGA
This sequence comes from Semisulcospira habei, assembly GCA_036245525.1. NCBI lineage: Eukaryota > Metazoa > Mollusca > Gastropoda > Semisulcospiridae > Semisulcospira > Semisulcospira habei. The sequence continues at coordinate 175,731,778 of BTPG01000008.1, read as the reverse complement.
CCTAGAGACAACAGTGGAGATGCTGTACCCACTGTTTGGAAAGATCTGGGAAGAGGAGGTGATGCCGGCTGACTGGAAGGAGGGGTACCTAATCAAGCTTCCCAAGAAAGGCGACCTCAGCAAGTGTTCCAACTACAGAGGAATCACCTTGCTGTCAGTACCAGGAAAGGTCTTCAACAGCATCATCCTAGAGAGAATGAAGAGCTCCGTTGACCCCCAGCTGAGAGATCAGCAAGCAGGATTCAGGAAGAACCGATCATGTACAGACCAGATCGCCACTCTCCGCATCATCGTGGAACAGTCTCTGGAGTGGAGCTCCCCGCTGTACGTCAACTTTGTGGATTAAGAGAAAGCATTTGACAGTGTGGACCGAGAGACTCTGTGGAAAATCCTACGACACTACGGTGTACCCACAAAGCTCGTCCGCCTGATCAAGAGCAGCTATGATGGCATGACATGTCGCGTGATCCACGAAGGGCAGTTCACCAGGGAGCTCCAGGTCAGAACTGGTGTCAGGCAGGGGTGTCTGCTGTCTCCGTTCCTCTTCCTACTGGCCATAGACTGGGTCATGAAGATGACCACAAAGTGGAATACAGTGGACACTGTGGACACAGCTTGACGACCTCGATTTTGCAGACGACTTGGCATTACTGACCCACACTCATCAACAAATGCAGGACAAGACCACGAGGCTTGCTGACATCTCGTCCCAAGTGGGCCTCACCATTCACAAACAGAAAACAAAGACAATGAGGCTGAACGCAACCAGGGAAGAACCAGTCTTGCTTGCTGGCACCCCGTTGGAGGAAGTGGAGTCCTTCACCTATCTCGGGAGCATCATAGACAAAAAAGGCGGCACTGATGCAGATGTCAGAGCAGCCTTTCTCCAGTTGAAAAAAGTGTGGAGTTCCAAAGAGCTGTCACAACACACCAAAGTCCGGATTTTCAACTCCAATGTAAAAGCAGTTCTCCTATATGGAGCAGACACTTGGAGATTGACAAAAACCACAGTCAACAGAGTACAGACCTTCATGAACAGTTGCCTTAGAAGAATTTTGAAAATCCACTGGCCAGAGAAGATCAGCAACGTCAGACTCTGGGAGAGAACAGAGCAGATAACAGCAGAGAATGAAATTGGGCGAAGAAGATGGGGATGGATCGGTCACAGTCTGAGAAAGCCAGCTTCCAGTATCACTAGGCGGGCATTGTCATGGAACCCCCAAGGAAAGAGGAAAAGAGGTAGGCCGAGAAACTCCTGGCGTCGAGACCTCCAAGCAGACATCAAGAGACTGGGAACCACCTGGAGTAGAATCGAAGGAGAAGCACAGGACAGGAGTTGCTGGAGGTCTCTCGTCGACGGCCTATACCCGGGTAGGGGTGACAGGCGTAAGTAAGTAAGTAAGTATTTGACAGTGTGGGCTGAGAGACTCTGTGAAAACTCCTACGACACTACGGTGTACCCGCAAAGCTCGTCCGCCTGATCAAGAGCAGTTACGATGGCATGACATGTCGCGTGATCCACGAAGGGCAGTTCACCAGGGAGCTCCAGGTCAGAACTGGTGTCAGGCAGGGGTGTCTGCTGTCTCCGTTCCTCTTCCTACTGGCCATAGACTGGGTCATGAAGATGACCACAGAGCACAGACGAAGTGGAATACAGTGGACACTGTGGACACAGTTTGACGACCTCGATTTTGCAGACGACTTGGCATTACTGTCCCACACTCATCAACAAATGCAGGACAAGACCACGAGGCTTGCTGACATCTCGTCCCAAGTGGGCCTCACCATTCACAAACAGAAAACAAAGACAATGAGGCTGAACGCAACCAGGGAAGAACCAGTCTTGCTTGCTGGCACCCCGTTGGAGGAGGTGGAGTCCTTCACCTATCTCGGGAGCATCATAGACAAAAAAGGCGGCACTGATGCAGATGTCAGAGCACGAATCGGTAAAGCCAGAGCAGCCTTTCTCCAGTTGAAAAAAAGTGTGGAGTTCCAGAGAGCTGTCACAACACACCAAAGTCCGGATTTTCAACTCCAATGTAAAAGCAGTTCTCCTATATGGAGCAGAGACTTGGAGATTGACAAAAACCACAGTCAACAGAGTACAGATCTTCATGAACAGTTGCCTTAGAAGAATTTTGAAAATCCACTGGCCAGAGAAGATCAGCAACGTCAGACTCTGGGAGAGAACAGAGCAGATAACAGCAGAGAATGAAATTGGGCGTATGCAGGCATTGTCATGGAACCCCCAGGGAAAGAGGAAAAGAGGTAGGCCGAGAAACTCCTGGCGTCGAGACCTCCAAGCAGACATCAAGAGACTGGGAACCACCTGGAGTAGAATCGAAGGAGAAGCACAGGACAGGAGTTGCTGGAGGTCTCTCGTCGACGGCCTATACCCGGGTAGGGGTGACAGGCGTAAGTAAGTAAGTAAGTAAGTATAATTTGTGTGAAAGCAGGTTGACGTTACGTAGCTACACGATATACTAAGTACACGGGTCACCTGCATGCTCTTCTGAAAGCGCGTCGATGTGTGTGTGCGTGCGCGCGCGCTCCAAACATCTCCAAAATAGATCCTCATGCGCCTGAAGGGCGCCTGACGATCTATTCTCCCTGGAGATGCGCGCATGTTTGTGTGTGTGTGTGTCAGAGAGAGAGAGAGAGAGAGAGAGAGAGAGAGAGAGAGAGAGAGAGAGAGAGAGAGAGAGAGAGAGAATGACGTCATATTTAAAATATGTCAGTGTCTGCGTGGTGACGGAGTTTCACGTTCTTAATCGAGTTGTTTTAAGACCGATGTTCCGATCCAAAAGAGCACCAGTACTTGGTGAGAAAGTAAGTAAAGAAACCTTGAGCACTGTTGTAAGATCGTTGATAAAATTCAGTCATTGCAAAGTTACTTCGCTTCATTGCCAGTCTATCAAGACTTAGAATACAAAAGTATAAAAGGTCACGCAGAACTCTGTCCACTGTACTGTTCTCACGAACTACGCCTACAGTGTTTAGCTGGTGGTGTTTTAGTACTTTTATTTCAGTCTTTGTTATTCTCCCAACAGATGTCTGGGTGCAGAATTCGCACAGGGAAGATCTGGTGGGACTTTCACGTGCTGTGTGCACATTCCTGCAGGCTGTGCAGTGGCTATTTTTGTTTAAAACAGCCAGTTCACGTGTGCCGACTTTGTTTTCCGTGCCCAACCCACCCCCACAACTAACAGAGACAGCCACCCAGGACGAGGGATACTGCTACAGATTCAGAAGCGCCGCCTGACTGCAACCAGGTATTTTCAATGAATAAATATGAATCTGATTTATAATTTGTAAGCTGAAAATTTTAATTTATAAAAAATTACCAAAAAATGACAGCACAAAAGATCAGTTGTGTGAGTTGTTGTCACAACTGTGGTCGTAAAATCTGTTAACTATTAAAATCAGACAAGCAGATTTAAAGTAAAGTAGGTTATAGCACTGTCAGGGGAGAGAAATGTGCATGATCGACCAGTGATCATATATCTACTGTGGCCAAAGCACACAAAAAAAAAAAAGATAGGAAAGAGAGGGGGCGCTAAGAAAGTGACTGAAAGCAATGCATATGGAAACCCCCCCGAAGGGGGGCGTATCACATATCCACTGTTCCAGCCACTCAGTGCATGGAAATTTAAATCCAGGTCCCCCCAAAGGGGGTCCAGATATTTAGCCGGTGTGGACAGCTGTTTCGGTCTTTGCGACCTCTTCAGCACACCATCGGCAACACTGGAGGAGGCAGGAAATTCTGCCTACCTGCAATGACAACCACATTTTACTGTGGTGTCTGCAGGGGCATACATTCCATGCCACCACCTAGAGTCAAATTTCCATGCACCCTAAAAGAGAACCTACCAAAAGGGGGGAAGGGGTTGCAGTCGATATTGTAGTGATAAATGAAAAGAAAAGGGGAGACTGCCAGTGCTAATATTTTAGGAAGGTTACAAAGTAAAGTAGGTTATAGCACTGTCAGGGGAGAGAAATGTGCATGATCGACCAGCGATCATAGATCTACTGTGGCCAAAGCACACAAAAAAAAAAGATAGGAAAGAGAGGGGGCGCTAAGAAAGTGACTGAAAGCAATGCATATAGAAGCCCCCCCGAAGGGGGGCGTATCACATATCCACTGTTCCAGCCACTCAGTGCATGGAAATTTAAATCCAGGTCCCCCCAAAGGGGGTCCAGATATTTAGCCGGTGTGGACAGCTGTTTCGGTCTTTGCGACCTCTTCAGCACACCATCGGCAACACTGGAGGAGGCAGGAAATTCTGCCTACCTGCAATGACAACCACATTTTACTGTGGTGTCTGCAGGGGCATACATTCCATGCCACCACCTAGAGTCAAATTTCCATGCACCCTAAAAGAGAACCTACCAAAAGGGGGGAAGGGGTTGCAGTCGATATTGTAGTGTTAAATGAAAAGAAAAGGGGAGACTGCCAGTGCTAATATTTTAGGAAGGTTACAAAGTAAAGTATGTTATAGCACTGTCAGGGGAGAGAAATGTGCATGATCGACCAGTGATCATAGATCTACTGTGGCCAAAGCACACAAAAAAAAAAGATAGGAAAGAGAGGGGGCGCTAAGAAAGTGACTGAAAGCAATGCATATGGAAGCCCCCCCGAAGGGGGGCGTATCACATATCCACTGTTCCAGCCACTCAGTGCATGGAAATTTAAATCCAGGTCCCCCCAAAGGGGGTCCAGATATTTAGCCGGTGTGGACAGCTGTTTCGGTCTTTGCGACCTCTTCAGCACACCATCGGCAACACTGGAGGAGGCAGGAAATTCTGCCTACCTGCAATGACAACCACATTTTACTGTGGTGTCTGCAGGGGCATACATTCCATGCCACCACCTAGAGTCAAATTTCCATGCACCCTAAAAGAGAACCTACCAAAAGGGGGGAAGGGGTTGCAGTCGATATTGTAGTGATAAATGAAAAGAAAAGGGGAGACTGCCAGTGCTAATATTTTAGGAAGGTTACAAAGTAAAGTAGGTTATAGCACTGTCAGGGGAGAGAAATGTGTATGATCAACCAGTGATCATAGATCTACTGTGGCCAAAGCACACAAAAAAAAAAAGATAGGAAAGAGAGGGGGCGCTAAGAAAGTGACTGAAAGCAATGCATATGGAAGCCCCCCCGAAGGGGGGCGTATCACATATCCACTGTTCCAGCCACTCAGTGCATGGAAATTTAAATCCAGGTCCCCCCAAAGGGGGTCCAGATATTTAGCCGGTGTGGACAGCTGTTTCGGTCTTGTGCTATAACCTACTTTACTTTGTAACCTTCCTAAAATATTAGCACTGGCAGTCTCCCCTTTTCTTTTCATTTAAGCAGATTTAAATTTGGATGAATTTTCGATGGCCTGGTGTGTTCGCGCCTGCATGTGTTTGTGAAAATACATTTCTTGTCAGTCAGATGAAATGTGAATTGATTTTTTGATCTGAGTAAATATGCTGTGGATTATCATGATATCATTAATGATTTAATGCATGGTTACTTGTGTGCGTGCAGATGAGTCCAGGGGAGAAACTGCAGCAACAGATGGTCAGGACAGCGGCTTTGAAGAAAAGCGGTGACAAAACTGTGCGCAGCAGATTGTACTGCCTGCAGAAGAAATGTTATTACGACAGAAAGACGGCAAACAAGGAAAGAAAAGACATTAACAATCAAAGAGAAGAAGGATGCAGCATCTTGATTTTTTGCTTGATTCGTGTGTTCAGTTTATTTCAGCACAGTTGCGTGAAATACACCAAAAGAAACAAGGCCGGAGATGGACGGAGACAGACAAAACAACAGCTCTATCTTTGTTTCATGCAAGCCCCAAGGCATATCGTATGCTTGCAAAAATCTTTGTCCTCCTGTCAGTTTCAACTTTACGGAAAACTATGCAAAATTGTTTCAGTCTGCCACGGCTTTAATGTCAAGATTCTGAAAGCGCTTCAGATTAAAGTGTCTGTACTGCCGCCAAAGTCAGATCTGTGTGCAATAGTAGTACTAGACGAAATGACAATAAAATAACAAGTCACCTACAACAAAAAACGTGATCAAATAGAAGGGGCAAAGGATTTTGGGGAGGATGAGAGGAGGATGTCACAAAGCTTGTGGCAAACCATGTGACTGCCTTTGTTGTAAGGGGTTTAGTTTCCCACTGGAAGCAGCCAAAGGTCTGGTCGGGGAGGAGGGGGGTTGATGGAGAACATAATTCTGATCGGTGATGATATGTTTTTTTGTGTATGATGAATAATTTTGTCATAAATTTACATGTGTTGGGTGGAGGGATGAATGGAGAGGAGGAGAAAGAACAGGTAATCAGTGATCATTTCTTATACTGTACAGTTTCTAACGGGTGTACGCACAAGGTGGTTAGCGTGGCCTGTGTATAATCACTATTTGGTTTTCTTAATGTATATTAATAAAATGATAATGTGTATTAATAAAATGATCTTATTGTGAGATTGTTCAAAACAACTGATATTTGATGTAAAATATTTCTTATTTAGTCATGTGCTTGGTGGTTTAATAATAATAATAATAATAATAATAATAATAATAATAATAATAATAATAATAATAATAATTAATAATAAATTTATTTCAGTTTTTGCAGGCCATCAGGCCCATATGAACACAAAATACAATTTACAACCAGAAAATACAGGAAGGTGGTTGTAAAGAACACAATCACATAGCATTACATCAGCGCACATAAATAAACAAAAACAACGAAAGTTCAAAGCAAATCCCTCTAGTTCCTTAATTTAAGGCACCCTGAAATATACATAGCAACTTTAAAGACCAGTTTATCATGTAGGTTTCCACACAGCAGCTGAACTTTGAGATCGGATGGGAATCTGTAGTAAAACAGTGGAATGTACTTTTTACGTAAAGGGGAATATTTTGGACACTCGAAAAGAAAATGACACAAATCTTCAGCCTTATGCCAATCACATGAATTACATTCTGGATTAGTGATGGGTTTTCCAAATCTGGATACTCCGTTTAAAGGTAAACGGTTACATCTAAGTAAACAAATTGCCCGCCTGAGTTCACAAGAAGTCAGCTGCCCTATGTAACTTGCTCTAAGTATTTCTGGGTGGTAATGGCAGTATTCTGTGTTTGATGTAAGGGATGCATCGGAAACAATCCATCAGCCGATCTTTGAATATCTGAATGAACAGAGGAGTGTTTCCAACTGACTGCATTTCCCACACATACCCAAATCCATACACAACAGAGTCTTTATTTGCGTAGCCCAGTTCGATCTACCTGAGGCATCATGCATACATAACATCGTGTAACACTGTCTTGGGTATCTGTTTTCTGACATGGTAAGAAGTCTGCACCAATACTTCACCATTCGAACATAGGCATCAATATACATAGGAAATCTTCCACACTCACCCAGCGCAATATTGTTTTTTACATCTCTTCCAACACCAAGGACCATTTTACAAACCTTTATATGAACCTGCTCAATTACATCATGCCTCTGGAAACCCCAAACCTCTGACCCGTATAGCACAATGGGCTTAATCTTGACATCAAAAATGTGAAAAACAGTGTCAGCTGGCAAGTTTTGTAAGTTGAAGTATAGTCTTTTGATGCCTGCAACTGCTCTCCTGGCTTTTCCAGCTAAGTTTTCTACACATCTAGCCCAGTTCAGAGTAGAGGAAAATATCACACCAAGGTAAGTATAACTGGACTCGACTTGAATCTGCTTGTCAGCATAAAACCATTTTTCACAATTTTTCACAAAACCTCCATTTTTGAAGACCACCACTTTTGTCTTGTCCATGTTCACAGTGAGACCCCATTTTTTACAGTATTTTTCTAAACAATTAATTTTCTTTTGGAGATCTGCTACAGAGTCAGAGACAATGGCTATATCATCAGCATACATAAGAAGGAAAATACCCAGTGGGTCCGCAAAAATATCAATGCCACGTGCACCGCACGATGATATTTCTGTCTCAAATTCTGAAAGAAAGATAGAAAACAGCAGTGGGCTCAACACACAACCTTGTCGCACCCCTGACATGCAATCAAAGTAGTCGGTAACTTTGGTTCCAACCCTTACAGCAGCTTTTACATGTTTGTACATACTCTCCAGTGTCTGAAGCAACTTACCATGAACTCCTTTACGTAACAAGAGATACAACAGTTTTGTCCTGTGCACACTGTCGTAAGCTTTAGAAAAGTCTACGTACATGGTGTAAAAACGGCCACCCTGCTTGCTAAGATACTTTTGCACTAGTGCCTGTAAACAAAAAATGTTGTCTATAGTACTGTACCCTTTACGGAAGCCAGATTGAGCCTCAGGAATACAATCATTCTCTTCACACAAACGAATAAACCTGTTGTTAATGTACAACTTACTGATAACGTTCAAAAGAGAAATTCCTCTGTAGTTGTCAACATTTCTAGGGTTACCCTTTTTGTGTAGTGGAAATATCAAAGCCATGGTCCAGCTTTCAGGGTATTCCGCACTTTGAAACACACGATTGAACAAAGGATGCAGAAATTTCACAAGGATTTCACCTGCATGATGAAAAAGGTCAGTGGGCCTGATGCTTTCCCTTTCTTCATACTATTAATAGCACTGCGAATTTCATCCTGCGTGATTTCCTCGTCAAATTTTGCATTGTGACAACCATCACAATCAATATATGGTCATTCAAAACACCCTCGGCCTGTCTGCTGAAACCTGAATCATCAACATTCTGATCCACATTTAGCAAATTACGAAAATAATCATACCACACGCGTGGTGAAATAACATCAGAACACAACTTCTTAACGCCAGTCAGAGACTTTATTTTTTGCCAAAATGTTCTTGAATTTGCATCGTTACATGCATCGTTGAGCTCATTCAAAACCCGTGCGTTGTACTCTACTTGTTTTGTTTTACACAACTTCTTAAATTCTTTCTTCATGTCAAGATACTTCCCTAGGTCGTCATGTGTGTTTGTGTGTCTGAACTGCTTCAACTGTATGTACTTGTTTTGTTTTGCTAACTCGCAGTCCGAGTCCCACCACGGCGGCTGTGCACGGGATTCACCACCTACCTTCTTACCTGACCTCATTTTGTCAGCCGCCTTCTGAATGAATGCTACAAAACAGGCCCGACCCTTCTTCTACACTCGAGTCAAGCGGTGACGAAAAGTGTTGAAATTGAGTCTCCTGATTATCTTCAATGTACAGGCCATACAGGGCAATTAGGTTACGACCCCTTTTCACACACTGTTATCTGTTAGCCTCTTGCAGCATAAAACTATGAACGAAGAACTTTTCTGCCAAAACAAAAAATCCACGCGGAGCACATCACAGGAGAAGCTATTTCAGCAATTCTTAAAAAAAAATTAAGAGTTAGCGTTTTTCACAACACTCAAATGCACTAAGTACCCCATGACAAAATTGTCGTCTGCAAGCCTGCATACAACCGTGCACATGCCCCAATTAGGCTCCCATGAACACACTAGGTCGACTAAAATTACCCAGATTTTGCTCTTTTTCACACCACCTGTCATGCCTTTTGTTGCTCAAAACGCCAAAAAAGGCACACAATTGAAGTTTTACACCCTAAAAAAAATGGCAAAAAGGGAGGAAATTTTTAGAACTATTTCTGGCGGAAAAGTTACTACATGCACCGGAAGCAATTGCTCTGTGTGGCCTGTAATGAAACAAAAAAAGTTGTCAGCTGCAATCAAAACTTTATCACTGATAACCGTACCCTATAAGAAGATACACTGCCAAGTTTCAGACATGAATGGCTGATGGTTTTAAAGCTGCACCAAAATTACTACCTGCACCCCTTGGTGCCCGGAGTACCATTCGCTCCTGCGGCTGACTGTCAGCACCACACATGCAAAGATCCAAAAAGAAAGACTTATGTTCAAGCTAGCAACCCTATATTTTGCAGACAAGCAGACACACATGTTACGCATTCCAAACAACCAGCAAGTACAATTTTCAACAGTTGGTTATTTTTTGGCAATTTATTTGCTATACTACCCCCCCAAGCAGGAACCATTTTGACAGTTTTTTCAACTTTGAACCCAACTGGACAACATAGAAAAGCCCTTGCACTGTTTAAAAAAATTCAGCAAACTGCCTAACCACAACTAGTCTGCATGAGGTGTCATTTCTTTTATTCCCTCCTTCCAGCTTTAAACAAGGCTTAAGATACTGAAGGCAACTGAAGCTATGTTCCGCACTTTTTCTTAAAATGAATCACCAGCCAACATGCTTTTTCTTGCAAACAGCTACAAATCCTTGTACCAGCCAACTCAAGGGACCAAGGTGCTTCTCTGACTTTGACTACTTTGCATGGCAAAGCAGCAGAATGCTTTAAATAGTGTAAAATGCTTGAAAAAGTAGCAAAAATTTCACGTAAACGCGTGCGTTCATTCGGGAGAGGGGGGGGGGGGAAGGAGGGGGGGTGGGGAGGTGTGCGTGTTAATGCTTTGGGTTAGTATTATTAGGGTAAGCATAGTAGAGTTAGGATTAGGGTTAACATAGTTTTGGGATCTGAGTTAGCATAGTAACGTTAGGCTTACCATGACTGACGGTTGGGGATGAGGGTTATTTGGGGGGGGGGGGGGGGCACGAGGGCAAGAAGGTGGTGTTTGGGGTGGGTGGTGGGTGGGTGAAAATGTGTGGCATGGATTTTTAGGCATAATAGATATGCTCAGGATACAGCAGGATGATTTGTGTTTGAAAAAGGTGAAGAGATTTCTCACACACTAACTTCTCGATAATATTTATGACAACCGTGCCTTTTCACCGCACCACCCCATCTAAACCGACTTCAGAAACCAGTCAAAACAACATGTTTTGGTGTCACCACACTGAGGTTTGCAGTTTACAGCATGTTTTCACTAAGATGACCCTCACAAAGCCCAAAATACACTGTGCAGAATAAACGGGTATTTTGAATGCAGTCAAAACAAAAGCAAAGAAATCGGCCAACCGACAAAAATCAAATTTAACTAAATTTCATCTAGATGACACCGTAATGACTGTTACCTTGTCAGAAGGGTTTTTGAATGACTACTATGACAGAAAATGTGACCTGGGATTGTTCCTGTGTGTTTTCTAGTCTTTTCTTTCCCCTTCGCACAAATATGCACCATTTTGCCTCTATAATCCTTATACAGCTAAATAAAGCTATCTGTATGGCATCAAAAGTGCCAACATGGCCTAAAAACACCTGATAGCATAAAAAGCAAAAAATGTCGATTTTTTGGCACAATCTCCTTCCAAACGCCAATAGTAGAAAAATTCACTCTGCCTTTACAGGCCACACAGGGCAATTAGGTTACGCCCCCTTTTCACACACTGTTATCTGTTAGCCTCTTGCAGCATAAAACTATGAACGAAGAACACTTCTGCCAAAACAAAAAATCCACGCGGAGCACATCACAGGAGAAGCTATTTCAGCAATTCTTAAAAAAATTAAGAGTTACCGTTTTTCACAACACTCAAATGCACTAAGTACCCCATGACAAAATTGTCGTCTGCAAGCCTGCATACAACCGTGCACATGCCCCAATTAGGCTCCCATGAACACACTAGGTCGACTAAAATTACCCAGATTTTGCTCTTTTTCACACCACCTGTCATGCCTTTTGTTGCTCAAAACGCCAAAAAAAAGGCACACAATTGAAGTTTTACACCCTAAAAAAATGGCAAAAAGGGAGGAAATTTTTTGAACTATTTCTGGCGGAAAAGTTACTACATGCACCGGAAGCAATTGCCCTGTGTGGCCTGTATGCCCAAAAGGACTCAGCGTAGTTTTCTTTCCAAACAAATTTAACCCCTTCCTCTAGTATTATATCATCATTTAAATTATCATCATCACATGAATAAACAGACTGAATAGAAGTAAACGTGGTTACAATGGTCTGACTCGCACCTGTCTGCAACAAACATATCGGTCACTAGGTCAAACACGGATTGAGAGCAAATACCACACTTTTGCCTCTGTTGGCCACACACGTAATTTCTCCCCCACCTTTCGTTCTGCCATTGACAATAAACAAACAGTACATAGTTCTATCAGTTTCCGACCAAAACTGTTTACGCCAATATCTTTTGACCTCCGTGGGCTTTGTGGTACATCCTCTAGCAGATCTGTTAATTCCTGTAAAGGCTGCACGTGTGTATTATCATCAATAAAATCAGTATCAGACAGACCGGCGGTGCGGGCGTTAAAATCGCCACATAATAGCCAAGGCAGCTCAGGATGAGCACGTAACACTTGAGCCATGTAGTTTTCTAACACTTCAAAACCATCAACGTTATCTTCACCATATACAACAGAACGCTCTGGAGCCACATACACAAATGCTGCCAGAACATCAGATGCAGAGTTCAAAACAGACTTACCGATCTTTAGAAACACAATATCCTCAGCTGCCTGCATTAAACGCAACACATGACAGGCTATAGATTTATGTACACACACTGCCACGCGCCCTTTCAACTTTTGTGTACGTGGTGAAAAAAACACCTGATACTCTATATACTCTATAACATTTTGCTTACATGACTAGATCTCTGAAAATGCAAAAATTTGACACTTTTCACAGAACTGCCTAAAAGAAACACTTTTCAGCTTATTTACAAGACCTTGGATATTCCATGCCATGATGCGAAACACAGAGCTACCACTTTCACCACTACCACTTTCATCATCACAGTGTGCTGGTGTGGGTTTGAGTGTGGGCACTTGAGTGTGTGTGTGTGCAGGTAAGTCGTCCTTTGAAGACACATGTTGAGGGCCCTGGGGGTCTAAATGAGGGACGGGCTGTCTTCTCCTGGTTGCTGGGTCAACATGCCGGCCTGCCCCTCATTTCTGCCCCCTGCGCTCCACTGGCCTCTGGGTAGCAGCGTCGTATGCGTGGGTCTTTCCCTCAACAACGAGGGAGTCGAAGCGGAGGAAGGCCTTCTTCCCCGCCTGCTTGGCCTCCTTGAGGAAGGGTAGCAGCTTGCGGCGCACGTCCCTCACCCGAGGGGTGAAGTCCTCAGAGATGTAGACCCGGGACCTGTTCTCCTTCAGCGTTCTGCGCTCAAACAGGATCCGCTCCTTGTCTTTGTACTTGTTGAAGCACACGATGATGGGGTGGGGCGCCTTGCCCCCATTCAGACGATGGGCACGCTCCACCTCGATCTCCTCCTCTATGCCCATCTCGTCCTTCAACATTGACTTGACAGCTTTCTCACAGTCCGCCCAAGTCTCTGAGCGCCCCTGGGGGTGGGGGATTCCGTGAAAGATCAGATTCTTGCGTCTGCTCCGCCTCTCCAAATCATCCAGCTTATCCTCCAGCTGCGTAACTTTCTCCTTCAACTCTGTTTTCTTTCATCACCGCAGTAAAGTCACTCTGAATTCTGTCCATCTGCTCCTGCATTGTAGCTTTCATACTGTCCATCTTTTTGTCCATCACATTCAACATTTTAAACACATCCGCAATAGTCGGCTCAGACACTGCGTTTGTCTCACCCCTGGGCGACTGGTTGTCTTGGTTCCCCTGGCATGTCAAAAGAGTCTGTCGTTTCGGTGGGCCTGGGTTCGCTTCGACATCGCCGCACCGGAGCAGAAAGCCGACCAAAAACACGAGTATGACTGCCACCGGTCCGCTGACACTGACAGTGCGGTAACGTAGGGCTGCCTTCCTCTGCGTGCCATGAAGTTTTGAAAAGTACAGTAAAGGGTACCGCAAATGGCACGAAAAGCTACCGAACTGATCGGCATGATGAGCTGAATCACCCTGTCGTTGTTCTAAAGTCACTAATTAAGTAATTATGTTGCAAAATGCTAAAAATGTGCGGAGCCGCTCTTCTACTGTGTGACGTCGATCGTGAGCACAACTCCGCTTGGTGGTTTGTTTGTATGTGTGTTCGTTTGTGTGCATGTGTGTTTGTTTGCATGCACGTGTGTGTGTGTGTGTATGTGTAGACATCAACTCACACTCACGGCAACAATGGAATGCCTGATTTATTTATTTTTCTATTACACATTCCGTGTCAGTGTAGCAGTTGCGTCCCATGGTGTAATCGTGTTGTGGCCATACGTCTATCACAATCTAGTAATGGGTTCGAGCTCATCCACCTACTACCACCTTCCCGAAAAATCTTTCGATTAGGAATAGAAAAAATAATATATTTTAGAAGCAAAGCTCATGTGATTTTAAAACAGTTTTTCGCAATGCACACACAAAAAGCACCTGTTACCCTTCAAAAAGCCTCGCGTCAGAGCTCGAACCCATTACCAGATAGTGATAGACGTATGGCAACAACACGCTTACACCATGGGACGCAACTGCTACACTGACCTCGCTTTTTTCAGTAAGCCTTATGAAGCAGTGATCTGTCTTATAGTGTCTTTGGTCTCTATCACCCGCCACCAAGTAAACGTAACAAACTGTCTAGCGCAACCTTCCTTCGGGAATTTCCGGAACTGTTGTCCCAGTTTACTTGCAACAGTGCCGATGTTTCTGTATTTAGAAACTTCAGTGTTCACTTTGATAATTGTTCTGATGGACAAGTAAACTGCCTAAAGACTGTGCTCAGTGACCATGGACTGTCGCAGCTCGTGAAGGTCCCCACACACCGTCACGGCCATACTTTAGACTGGGTGGTAGTGTGCAGTGAAAACAGTCTCGTATCCCTTTCGAGAATACCAGGACCTGTCGGACCACTACGCTGTTTTGTGTAAAGTTGCCAGACCACCCCCACCCACACGGCTTGTGACGTCACGGAAATTTGGAGCCATAGATCCTGCAGTTTTACAAGCCGACGTGAAAGTGTTTACCTCTGATCTTCTGCTGGATAATCTGGTGGACCTTCGACAAGTCTTGGACCGTCATGCTCCTCTGAGAACGAGGCGTGTCAGGGACCGTCCGTCTGCCCCCTGGCTGTCTGAGGATGTGAGAGATGCACGGAGTGAGAAGAGGCGTGCCGAGCGTCAGTGGAGAAAACACAGACTGACAGTGTACAGACAGATGTAAAAGACATGCGGCCTCTCAGCGAAAGTCGACATTTTTTCATGGACAAGCTCGACGCGGCTGCCTCTTCCAGCAAGCTGTTCTTCTCAGTGTCAAGTGAATTGCTGGGAAAACCCAAGTCTTCTGAACTGCCACAGACATTTTGTGATTTTTTCACTGACAAAATCAAACTGCTGCGTGAGAATTTAGATGTTAAGCAGTGCGATCCACCCGTTTTTGCTGCTTATGATGGTCCATGTTTAGCAAAGTTCAAATTTGTTACAGAAAGCGACATCACTGCCATAATTGCAAAGTCTCCAATAAAAGTTGCATGTTGGATCCTGTTATGACTTGTTTCCAAAAGCAGTGCGTTGATTGCTGCTAATCGTAAGCAACCGGAACTGTTCCAAAATCTTTCAAACAGGTTACCCCGTCGCTAAAAAAAAAAAACAAAAAAAACATGCTTGGGCAGAAATACCTGAAAAAGTACCTACCATTCATTTCTAAGGTACTGGAGAAAGTTGTCCTGGAACACAGGAAAGGTCACAGTGTGGAGAGAGCGGTGCTGAGTGTTCTAAATGACTTAATTTGTAAAGCAGATGAGAGACTTGTATCCCTTGTGGCCCTGTTGGATCTCAGCGCTGCTTTCGATACAATTCCATTCTCATAAAGAGGCTTGAAATCACCTTTGGCCCGCGTGAAACGGTTCTCTCTTGGTTTGAATCTTACGTTTCCGATCGGTATCAGTTTTTTAGGGGTAAAAGACAGTGTCTCTATACCTTCCATTCTGTCTTAGGCCTTGTATTGTTTACGTTGTATTCACAACCGCTGTCAGATGTTATTTATTTTAAATATGAGAAATGCGCCATATAAATACCATATTTCTATTATTAAAAGTTCAAGTAAATATGACAAAAATTACGGACTCAAATCTGGGACAACCGACTTCCTATTTAGAAGGTTGTTTATGTCTTCAATGAGACATTCAGTTACAATATGCTCGGAGGCTCTCTTAGCCACCCGCTTAAGAAAGTATTTTGCCAAGTTTCAAGCTTGTGTGTACAGAAATATCGGAGATTCTCTTGTTTACACACATAAGCACATACCATACATACGCACATACGGCGCTTCGCGCCAAATGTACTGTAACCGGACTGACTGGACCGACTTAAATATTTTATCAGATAGACAAAAACCGTCCATCTAATACAGTACTCCAGTGCCTACAGAGTTTAAGTCCGCATCCCTTTTGCGGTCTAGGGAATGGCTGGAGCCCGGATTTATGTCTCGCATGCGCACAAATCCGTGTTTATTTGCCTCGCGTTGTGTTCAGTAGTCAAAGTTACACACCAACTAGCTAAGTCAGCAAAATTCTCGCTCACAGTGCGCCACGCGTGCACTAAACCACTTAACTCTGACTCGCTGGTTAGCAGAGGAATTACGTTAAAAATTACGCTAACCTCGCTGCTGAACGTACTGTTCAGCAGCGAGGTTAGCGTAATTTTTAACGTAATTTTTATCTTGTTACTTCAGTTGTTAGAGGTTTAGCCTGCCCACCTTTGACATCATGGACATGCTATTAAAAAGCCCCTAAGTTTCTATCTGGACCCAAAAAATCGTTGAAAAAAGCGTTTACCGAGTATGCACAATTAATACACATAAAACACACTTAGAAGTCAAACAATGGTATTTCAGACCTGTGAAAATATATGGTTTGTCAGAATATGCGCGAACTTGTTCGTTTTGCAAAGCAAACAATGTGCCGCTCAAACTCGGACGCGGCCATTGCTATCTCGGTTGTCGGTCCGTCTTTTTGGTAAATGAACCGGAACAAACCCAAAAGACACTGTCAGAGTAGTATTAAGCATGTCTGGTCACGGTGTCGGCCAGTGTGTGTGTGTGTGTGTGTGTGTGTGTGTGTGTGTGTGTGTGTGTGTGTTTGGGAGCGGGGTAGGTTATCGGGCATAGCCTAATGATGTTTGCACCAATGTAACCATGGCACTAAGGTGCAAAAGCACAACGTGCATGTGAATCGTGGGCAGCACTTCACAGATTTCACTCTGTAAATGACGATATACACGTACCTTTATCTGTAGTGCTGAACACACACACACACACACACACACACACACACACACACACACACACACACACACGAACCGGCATGCGTAACCACACACAATTACACGAGCACACACACATATGATGCAAACAACCTTGCACACACGCCACATGCATGAGTACACAAATATGCATGTGAACACACATGTATGAGTCCACGCACTTCACAGATTACACTCTGTAAATGACAATATGCACATCAGTACCTTTATCTGTAGTACGGACACACACACACACACACACACACACACACACACACACACACACACACACACACACACGAACCGGCATGCGTAACCACACACAATTACACGAGCACGCACACATATGATGCAAACAACCTTGCACACACGCCACATGCATGAGTACACAAATATGCATGTGAACACACATGTATGAGTCCACACACAAACACACTTCACAGATTTCACTCTGTAAATGACAATATGCACATACCTTTATCTGTAGTACACACACACACACACACACACACACACACGCACGCACGCACGCACGCACGTGCGCTAGCATGCGTACTAAGCACACACAAATACACGAGCACACACACATGCAAACAACCTTGCACACAAACTGCATGCATGAGAACACACGCGGCCATTGCTATCTCGGTTCTCTCACGTAATGTATGTTCAGACACTATTCGGTGCCAGCCTAGTGTGGGACTGTTGTAGTGATGTTCATATGAACAGGTTAATCTCTATATATAAAAGAGCTGTCAAAATGATAAATATGCGGCCCATTCCTACCACAGACAAATTTAAACATTATCGGCCTGCGTCAACAACTTAGTTTCAACAAATCCATCCTCATGCACAATAAATTAAATAACATGACACCGCAACATCTAAACACCAAATATATGCTACAGCAAAAACGCGAAAGGACCTCAAGGAACAATACTTTACCTCTACCTCTGCCTAGAATTGACCTTTTTAAAACTAGTATATAATTTTCTGGACCGTATGTATGGAACTAAACCCAACTAACTAACTAACTAACTAACTAACTAACTAACTAACTAACTAACTAACTAACTAACGTACATTCATGATCCAATCGCTATGACTTTTCGAGCCCTCTGGATCACAGACAAAACCCAAACTAGCTGATAAAAAGGATTCTGACTGCATTTGAACAACAAAAATCCGACATACTGATTTGTCTTGAGCAAAATTTCCGAAAATGCAAGTCCAAGATCCAGATGCCACTGCAGAAAAGGCATATCGATGAGTGGCATCTTCTCGAGAGGAACCTTGGGCACCTTTCCCTTGGAGACCGTCTTCTGACAAACGTCGCACGACCTGCAGAATCGGGTACACGTCGCCCCCCCCCCCCCCCGCCCCCCCCCCCCGCCTCCCTCCCCCACCCCACCCCCATATCAGATCAGTAGAAGACTGCTCGGATCCTATCGAGGGTCTTACTGATTTCCAGGTGTCCTCCTAAGATGGAATCATGGTCCAGCTTCATCACCTGCATCCTCAGGGGTTCAGGAACACCACTCGAACGGACAGGCTTGTCTCCATGGCTGGTGTATATCCGGTACAGCATGTCCTTTCTAGTCTCAAAGGTTATCTCCTTCCCTCTTCGTGTCACAGGCTCGGTCTGACCTCGGAACTTGTCAAGCGTGGGGTCGGCTCTCTGTAATTCCATCAGCTTGTCCCTATTCACCACGGCTGCTTCTGTGTTGTCAGCTACTTTTAGAGGGATGGTGACTTTGATTTACTTCTCGTGGTAACGGAACATGTTTCATATCTCCACTCCGGATCTGGATCCTCTACCTTTCTGGCACCGTCAACGTCGACTGGGGTCTTCACGCATAGCACCTTCACCTCTCCTGTACGGGGTGTTAACACTGACCTTGGCAAGGGGGATAATGCTCACAGTTCCGTCTGCCAGGATAAAGGTTGTCGACTCTTGTAGCTCCTCCGATGACGCGGCTGCAACCCGTGTCTCTCAGCACTCTCACTCAGGTGTTGCCGACGAATCCTGACACCACCGGCATGTTGGGCACTTCACTCTCAGGCAGCGCGATGTTGGAAACTCTTAAGAATGTAGCCCCATCGCCAACTGGAATGCGTCCACTCCTTCTGAAAGACTCGATGTGCTTCGGTGTCGCGCGCCTCTCTCCAGACTCCAGGTGTCGAAGTCACCAGGTGACGTCACATCGTTGGCCAGTACAGCGGCGGCTCTGTGTTGAGACGTAGTACCACTTCTGCCTGCTGTCCCGCGCTCTTGGTTAGGCCTTCTGGTGTTGTCGCCTCGGGGAACACCCTTGGAAGGACAGCGTATCGCCGGCGTTGTGTCCCTTCATTCCACAGGAAAAACATGTCACCGACATCTGGAGACTGTCTTTGTTTTTCTTCCTCATTCTCTCAATAAATAGGCCGGGTGTTTCTCCTTCCTCAGGCTTGCAAATCCGGATTCGTCGTCTGTTAAGTCGTACTGTCTCAACTGCGCATAATCCTCGTCTTCTTCTTTTGGCAGGCGGGTTTAGAACTCGAGCGCTTTGCAGGTCAGAATTGTGCTCAGTTTGGTGGCTTGTCTCTTGATTCCAATTGCTGCTGCTTGCGAAGCGCTCAAATCGCTTCAAGTAAGCGTCCTTTAACATCCATAACTTTTGAATAAGGAGGTAGTTTGGGCGCCCTGGCTGTTTGCTGGTTAGGGCTGCTGCATCAGCTGTCCTGTGGCCCTGTTCTCTTGAGCTGAAATTCGTGTTCTCGCTGCTTCTCTGCCTCTGCTGCTTGAATTTTGAGTTTCTTGTTCTCACGCTCTTTGGTTCTTTCTTCTCTCTCTAATCTCTTTTCCTCTCTCGACAATCTCTCCTTGTCTTCGAGACTCATTTCTTTTTCTCTGTCATTTTCGCTCTCCAATCTCTCTCTCTCCAGTCCAAGAGTTGAGCTCCCTCGAGTCCACATTCCGTTCCAATTTTCAGGAATGTCTCTATTTTCGATGTCGCCATCTCTGCGTTTCACTGCTGGCTGTTGTATCCAGCTACCCTTTCCACTGAGCCAGCTGAATAAGTCCCGTCGGAGGTGCCAATAGTTACGTGGTAGTCGTAGTCGTAGTATGATACAATCACGCCAGACGCACGCACGCAGGGTTCTTGTAAAGAAACATCTCTCAGCTGTAACTCGTCACAGGTGGCACAAGGTTGTAGACTACACTGAAGTAATAGTTCCAACAATACTTTATTCCCACGATGCACTCTCAGCACCATGCATCCACAAATGCATCTACACGTTGGTACACTGTCTCTCTACAATGCATCAACACCTTTGACACACTGCGTCCCTCATACAAAGTACACACATATTTTCTAACACCGTTTTTTATACTATTACAGATTTACAGAACAATCCAGCAAATTCACATAACACAACCAATCAGAAAATAAAAAGTAACCAACACTTATTAATATTAATCACATGAAAAGAAAATGGGAGACTGCCAGTGCTAATATTTTAGGAAGGTTACAAAGAAAAGTAGGTAATAGCACTGTCAGGGGAGAGAAGTGTGCATGATCGACCAGTGATCATAGATCTACTGTGGCCAAAGCACACACACAAAAAAAAGATAGGAAAGAGAGGGGGCGCTAATAAAGTGACTGGAACCAATGCATATGGAAGCCCCCCCCCCCCCCCCCGAAGGGGGGCGTATCACATATCCCACTGTTCCAGCCACTCGGTGCATGGAAATTTAAATGTAGGTCCCCCAAGGGGGGTCCAGATATTTAGCCGGTGTGGACAGCTGTTTCAGCACACCATCGGCAATACTGGAGGAGGCAGAAATTTCTGCCTACCTGCTATGACAGCCACAATTTTAATTAAAAAGAACACTCTAGAACTAACTACTGCCTTCGACTAACATCTAGGCGATAAAATGTTACGAAATGTAGCCAACAACTTTGACGTCCTATCTGAGGTCACTAGAAAGATCGTAAGTTGGATAGGTTCTGCTTCACAGCTGAATCGACGCGTAATTTTTTCGTGAAACTAAGGGACACGATCTATTTGAAGAAGAATGGGCGTGACCGAGTCGAACATTCAAATGCCAAACAAGCTGGCTCTACAATAGATGAAAGCTTATCGAGCTGAGTAAATCTATGTGCAGGTAACGTGGTCCTCATTCAGCATGTCAACAGGCATTGTTACACAAGATGATGTTACTGAGGATTAAAAAAAAAATTGTTTTGACAGTAGGAGAAAGTGCATAAGAAGTTTTCAAGAAAGAACGCCTGGGGTCAAGCCCTCCAACAAAACTGTTTTATGAACCAAGGATGTCATCTGGAACTGTGCAGAAAAAAAACAACCATTTGCACTGAAGGAATGTCTCTCATTTCGGAAGCTGACAGGTAGCTGTTTAGAGCGCATAAATATTATTCTCATCCCTTGGGCTCTTGCTGCACCCGATAGTCGTGTGAGGGGAAAAACAACGCTGCTTTGACTGCACACATAAAGAAGTCTCTCATCTGATTGATGCATTGCCTTCGTATTCAGTCGCTTGCTTGGCGTTAAACATTAATAACTAATTCCACATTCAGCAGCTATCACATCTTACTCATCTTTTTGAATTCTTGAATGTGTGTTCTGGCTCAGAAGGGGGCGGGGGGGGGGGGGGGCGCAACTCCCTTAAAAGGGACCTTGTTGTAACATTTTAAATAATTTTTCGCTGGAGGGATTGAGGTGGCGGGAGGGGGGGGGGGTCCGAAACTTATGGAACACCCCCACCCCCTCCCCAGGTCCGTCACTGCAAATGAGCTTTGACCTCATGTCCATGTCTTTTTCTCTTTTTTTTTGTGCCGAAAGGAATAGTACATCGTACTTTGAACAAAATATATATGACGACTGGTCACTACTCAACTGCAAAATGTTTTCTGGAGGGGCGCCATGATGCATTCTTAAGATGCGGTCATCCCCGATTCCAAATGCAAGTATCAACGTACCAAACCGGCCGGCTTTAACCCGGGCTGACCTCTAATCTCGTTGAACCCTGGTTGCAAGTGACTCTGACTGAAAATTGTCCATCAGTCATATGGGGCGCTCTAGCCCTAAAAATAACCATTGTGAAATTTTATCGATATTTTCCAGAACTGAGTTAGATTGCACTTTATTTCACCATTGTATTGTAACCCTAAAATCAACACTGAGGCGCACTTTTCAAAAATGAGTTAGAATATAGATATTGTCACACGATGTCACATGAAACGCGGTAATTTCCCAATTGACGAGGTAACAATTGATAACATGCATGAATAATTGTTGATGATATTCATATTGTACAACTAGAATGACATTCCTTGCAAGGAATCAGCTGATACAGCTGATACGGAAATTAGTAGTAGCGTCAGAGATTTTAAATACTGCGCCAGATTGACATTGCCAAGTTAGGAGGCAAGACCGATTCGAGGAGAGGAGAAAAATCAAGTTCCTGGTCGGTGAGACTGTGAGACCGACGCAGAGATGAAAAACAAGTTAGGAGGCAAGACCGATTCGAGGAGAGGAGAAAAATCAAGTTCCTGGTCGGTGAGACTGTGAGACCGACGCAGAGATGAAAAACAAGGCTACATTTTGACTTGCATTCCGAACATTTTATATGACCCGTGCACGCTACGTCGTGTTTATGTTCTCTTGATTCGACACATTTCACGCTCGTGTGTTGACTGAACCGATATTATATCAGAAACTGGCAGGAGACGTGCAGTGAACCACAGGTGTTCGCACACACTACACATGTGTCACAGTAATGACAGTATCCACACGAGGCGTGATGTTGAAAAGTTACCGGCTGTGGGCTGGCAGTTGAGCGCCTGTAAACAGGCCTCCGCAAACGCTTTCTAGTACGGTACGAAGTACGTAACAGCATTCAGTAACCACAGTAAACTTTCAGCAAGTGGACAGGTCGGCTTCAGGAGATACAGTTCTTGTTCAGAATTTCAGAAGTATTCACGGTTTACAATTCTGAGCATGCCGGTATTGATCGCATGGTGTGTGTGTGTGTGTGTGTGTGTGTGTGTGTGTGTGTGTGTGTGTGTGTGTGTGTGTGTTTGCACAAAAGCCCTAAAATAGGTGACTGTCTTTACCATCCTTATGGAAAATGGGTATGTGTAAAATTGGGTGCCCAAGTCAGACGCCCATTTTTTTCTGAGGGTTGTTTCTGCATTGTCTTGCTTTAAGAAGTTTCTGCAAAATGAGGTTTGTTATTTGAGGGTGCGGTAGTTTTGTGAAAAAAAAAAAAAAATTTTGAGTGTGTTGTGCTTCCGGGGTCATGTGGTGGGAGTCCAGTGGCAAATTTGAGAGCAATGTATAGATCAATGACTAAGGCAATGTATTTTTACGCGAGCAACTTGCTATTGTATGAGTGCGCAGTGTGAGAGAGGACGTATAGACTTTGGGAGAGGCCAAAGATCCTACATAGAAAGATAAACCAGCTCCTCTTTAGCCTATAGCAGAAAAACGAGGTCAGCCGAGGGGTTGCTTCCCCTGTTCTGCCCATGTACGGTAAACACAGCCGGTAAACACACGATGGTATTACCATAAGAAAAACATCAGCACAAGGAATGCAGTGTATCTCTAGATGTTTCATGCTACATGGTGCTGTCTGATAATAAAATTTGTGATGTGGAATGGAGGGTGTGTGTGTGTGTGTGTGGGGGGGGTGCAATATATTGTTTTAAATGGTGTAAATCTACAGAGTTGTTTGTTTACATTTCTAAGTGTTAACATGTACTTCAAGTTCAGTCTGGCATAAGATATGATCTAGTCCCAGATAAAACATCTTTATAACAGGCAAAAAGGAAAAATAATGTCATATGAAAAAAGTGTCGTGTATACACTTGCGCATGGCTAGAAGTACAACACAGTTCAAAGATTCTGAACATGCACTTCATAGCACTACAAAAGTAAAGTAATTACTCAATCAGTAAATTGTTTCAACAAATAAAGAAAAGTGTTCAGAGAAAGAAGAGTAGTCATTTTTATGGTGTCTGAGTGGACTGTTTTCTTATCTTAAAGGTGACACATTTTCAACATTTTTCTGTTTCTTTTCTGTGACTTCTGCACGAATGACCTGTTGCTCTCTTTCAGAGTGCAGCCGCACATTGATGAACAACTGCAGCAGAAAATGCGGCAAAAAAATGTGTCATGTTTCTTCAACAGTGCTACCAAGCGCATCTTTACTTTGTCCAAGTGCAGAATTTTTCCGATGTTGGCAACATAGGCTTCCTCGAACGCCTGCACCATGTGTTGCAGTCTGGTGCTCGGAACTGTAAGCCCCCCTGTAATGCCTTGATACTGTTTCTTCATGATAAACGTTTCATCCCGAGAACCAGTAGGAGATTGTTACATTCCTGACATAATGGTTTTGCCTGCATCTTCTTTGCCATGTAGCCAGCAATATACAGAAGTACGTTTTCTTGCACTTGGACGAGCCGTGGGTCTTGAGTCTCTGGCACTGGCAAAATCAGCTGCATCAGCTGATATACATGTATCACCATCATTTTCCATATGGCCGGTGGCCAATCAGGGACGACACCATCTTGAGGTTCATCTTCCATTACTGACTGCGGTACTGATGTCAGCGCTGTCAGGATGAGCAGCCACTTGTCAATGCAGTTGCTTGCGTCACTCTGCAAAAAGAAAGAGTCCACCAACACCTGAAAATTGTTGCGAAACTGGGGTTGTCACCATGCCCTCCTTTCGACCGAACAACTGAAAGATTTTCAACACAGTCCTGGTTCAGACGGTCAGTTAAAAGAAATTTCACGCATTGGTCAGTATGAAGTTCTTTCCACAATGCCAGAAGTGTTCTAATGACCATCTTCCACCCTGTCAGACTTGGGAGTTGAGAAACTGAGGAGAGAACAGAGAACAGAGAACTCCTCATGTCCGGATATTGGCATCATGGCATGGGCCATTTTCTGTGTAGACCTGAGGTTACCACTGTTGAACAGTTGATCGAAGGTTTCGATGAACAGTGTGAGCGGCGTCTGCGTCAAGTACATGTAGCTGCACAGGTGTAGAAATACCTGCTGCAACTGTGTGCGAGAGGACCTGCGCAGCATACCGCACGCGAAGTGCAGCAAAAGCTAGAAGTTCAATGTGCTTGCTGGTCAGTTTTGGGGCCATGCGAACAACATTTTGCTGGTCAAAGTTGTAGAATTGTTCAATATGCACCCACTTCATTTCTCGTCCATCAACAAGGAACCCACTTTTTTTTAAAAAGTAGTTCCTTGTGTTTTTCAAAAGATGGGAAGGATCAAGTACGTGTACTTTGTACTCTTTGTGGAAGAAAAAAGGAGCCTGCTCTGTCACCCTGCAGAATTTTGTTAAAATTTTTCGGTTATTGGAACCTTGGTCAGCAATCAACACTTTTACCTGCAGACCACACTCCTCTAGTTTATCAAAACATTCAATCAGCAGACCGTGCAGAACCTTAGCGTCAACAGGTCCGCTGGAAAGGATATAACCAACAGCCTGTTTCCAATTCATAACCAGTCCACGCACTGTAGCATGGCTGGCTACATACAGCCGAAGTCTTATAGGCCTTCCACATAGTCTTTTTCGACATTGTATGTCACAAACTCCTTTAAAGACATTTCGTCGAACACCAAATTTGTGCGCCGGTTGCTAAGAAGTGAAGTGATTGTATGAGTGCGCAGTGTGAGAGAGGACGTATAGACTTTGGGTGAGGCTGCTGTTGTCTTATGTCCTGCCCTACCTTTTGGTTCAACCTGTTGCTTTGTTTGTGGGTTTGTTGGTGTTATGCTTTCGTTTCGACTGCAACTCCTGCAATTGATTGAATGCAAATGACGTCACACAGTCAGTGTTGTTACATGCGTCGTCTGCTGCAGTCGGTCGTTTAGTGCAGTATGAAGAGTGCAGGCTTGGAAGGACCATTTTTCGATGTAATGCTAGGTCAGAGAAAAAAAAATCTAATGTTGCCAAAGGGTACAGTAAAGTATTGTTTGTGTGAATGCTGTTTGAGGGAAGGACTGGAAAGTCGAGTGCTGAGCGAAGAGAAAATGTGAAAAATATGTTGGAATAGATGCATAACAGTTACGAATGAATGAATGAATGAATGAAAACACTTTTAACATTAACAAAAGTTGAGTTTAAAGAGGGTTTAAAACAGTGGAATAAACGCCGCGATTGCTTCTCAGCCTTTGCTGTCCTATACTGTGGAATGTGTGACTTGGCCAACTGGATCCATCTGGTGCACTCCAAATGTGAGTGGTTTGACATGCAACTCGGTGTGCACCTCTGAAATGACATACTGATTCCAGGGATAATGAAAATTTTTCATTCATAGGAGAGCATTCAGCAACTCTATAAAACCAAAAGTGATGATCCCCCCCCCCCCACAACCCCACCCAAACAATCATAACAAAATCAACCAGAGGTATGTTTAGTGAGCTATTTGTTCACTGTGTGTTGTGTCATTGTGCTTGACATTTTTAATGCAGGAAAAAGAAGAATACACATCAAGTTGAAAAAAAAATGACAACAATCAAATAAATGTGGAAAAGAAGCATCAAATATTCTGTGAACTTTACCCCCCACGCGGGTCTGCCATGGGGGACTTGGGTGGGGTTAACTACTTTTTAGTTCCCAGGGTCACCCTAGTCAGCCCCACAGGGTGGGTTTTTTCCTCTATTCTGGGGCATGTGTCCATTCACCTGTATTTGATTTTTTTTAAACTCTCCCTACTGTCTGTGCTGCCTGTAGCTCTTGATATTGGATGTGTGTTGCTAAATGGTCTTAGCTTTATGTCTTAGGTTTTTTTAACGTATTGGACCGGCTGGTGACATACATTCAATGTTCTGTTTAGTTCTTTTTTTTTTTTTTTTGTTTGTTTGTTTCCACAAGCTGTGCAGGCAAGTCCTGAGAAAGTCTTGTTGCTATCGGGACGTTAAACAATGTACAAACCAATCCGTGAACTTTACCTTATTATAGACACCTAATTTTCTTGAGGTAGTCCATGCTAAAATGAATGATTTGACGAGGACACTCATTTTCACTGTAATGCCTGTTTTTGTGTGAGAGGCACCCACTTTATTGGTAGAAACACATTTTTCTCCATCCAGTGGCTCTGTTTCTAGAAAATGTTTATTTTATTTTAAGTTGTAGAGCGAGTATAAGGTGAGTTCTAAACATTCGCATCAACTTCAGAGCCTTAAAATAAATAGAAATATGGGAACCCATTTTCACATAAAATGGTAGGTAACCCACTCTGAGGCTTTTGTGTCCATGTGTGTGTGTGTGTGTGTGTGTGAAGTTGTGTGTGTGTGTGTGTGTGTGTGTGTGTGTGTGTGTGTGTGTGTGTGTGTGTCTGTGTGTGTGTGTGTGTGTGTTTGTGTGTGTGTGTGTGTGTGTGTGTGTGTGTGTGTGTGTGTGTGTGTGTGTGTGTGTGTGTGTGTGTGTGTGTGTGTGTGTAGTTGTAGGTCTGGATGTGTATAGCTGACAATGTCACAATTTTCTTTCAGATATATTTCGCCAATGACCCCTCAGAAATCAGTTAGTGTTTAATGTCTAATGTATGTGTGCAAATGTACCATGAATCCATTTTCATACCAGGAATCCATTTTCAAATGATACTGACAGTTGTGCATTACAGACGTTTTTTAATCCAGACCAAAAAGGTGACTGCCAAGCGTGTAATATGCAAAGAAGTACCCAACGGAGAAAGAAACACGCTTAGAAAAGACGGGTACAACACAATTTATTAATATTTCGGGTAAATACCCTTTGTCAAAATAGACAAACAAACAAACATAGAGATTAGCCGCTACTTATCTTTATTTGATTGAAGACCAGTGTCGTAGCGTGGAAGAGGGCATGGCAAACGGCAACAGCAAGAAGGCTTATGAAACGCTAAGGACCCTCACCAAGACTCAACAGCGAACAGCCACAGTCATCGAAGACAGCAGCGGCCAACTCCTTACGGAAAACACTGCTGTACTAAACAGATGGACTGAGTACTGCCGAGACTTGTATAACTACAAGCCTGAGCCAGACACCAGCATCCTCCAAAACAACCAGGCTGGGGCCAGGAAGGCCGAAGACCTGCCAGTGTTAGCTGAAGAGGTGGAAATAGCCGTACGCGGCCTGAAGGGAGGAAAGTCTCCAGGTGTAGACAACGTACCTGCTGAACTGTTGAAACATGGAGGAGAAGTAACAACGAAGGTACTCACTACACTCTGTCAAAAGATCTGGGAGCAAAAGAAATGGCCAGTAGAATGGACACAGTCTCTAGTGATCCCGCTCCCCAAGAAAGGAAACCTGAAACAGTGCCAGAACTACAGAACTATCAGTCTGATAAGTCACCCTAGCAAAGTAATGCTTAGGATCATTCTCAACCGCCTCAAAACTTTCGCCGAGGAACTGCTGGCAGAAGAACAGGCTGGCTTCAGAGTTGGAAGAAGCACTGTAGAGCAGATTTTCAACTGCCGCGTCCTGATTGAGAAACATCTGCAGCATCAGCGCGAACTCTACCACAACTTCATTGATTTCAGGAAAGCATTTGATCGCGTCTGGCACGACGGACTCTGGCAAGTCATGAGATCGTTCAACATAGAGGAGGGACTGATCCAAATGATAGAAGCGCTTTACAAGAACGCCTGCAGCGCGGTTCTACTTAACAATCAGTCAGGCGTGTTCTTCAGGACGACGATCGGTGTCCGTCAAGGATGCCTGCTCTCTCCTGTCCTTTTCAACATATTCCTGGAGAAGATCATGCAGGAAACCCTCCACGATCACCATACTTCAATCTCTATTGGTGGCAGATCCCTGTGCAATCTTCGATTCGCAGACGACATTGACCTCATGGCAGGCAGCAATAGTGAGCTTCAAAACCTGACAGACAAACTTTCAAGTAGCGCAGGGTCTTATGGCATGGAGATCAGTACGGATAAAAGCAAAGTGATGATCAACACCACAAGCGACAGCAGCAGCAACATTCACATGAACGGCCAGAAGCTAGAAGAGGTCAATAGCTTCAAGTACTTGGGAGCCACCCTGTCCAAAGACGGTAGTTGCATAGCAGAGATCCGTATCAGGATAGGTACAGCAACATCCGCAATGGCCAGGCTGGACAGGATATGGTGAAGTAACTCCATCAGCTTCACCATCAAGTACAGGCTTTACAAGTCCCTCGTAGTGTCTATTCTACTCTACGGCTGTGAGACTTGGACACTGCTTGCAGACTCAGAAAAGAAAATCCAGGCCTTTGAGAACAAGTGCCTGAGGAAGTTGCTCCGCATCTCGTACCGCGAGCACAAGACCAACGAATATGTACGGAGCATCGTCACTTCCCTGGTGGGCCCACATGAACCCCTTCTGGCAACCGTGAAACGGCGCAAGCTTGCTTGGTTTGGCCACGTGACCCGACACAACACCTTGTCCAAGACTATCCTCCAAGGCACTCTCGAAGGAAGTCGTCGGCGAGGTCGTCAGAGAAAGAGTTGGGTCGCAAACATAAAAGAATGGACCGAACTCGAGATGCCAGACTTGCTTGCCACCGCCCAAAATAGAACTCAGTGGAGAGCACTGTCTGTTGCTGCTGCCTTTCAGTCCCCCCAACGCCCAGTTCGGGCACGGGACTGATGATGATGATGATGATGATCTTTATTTGTTTATTATGTTTTGTTTGTTTTATTTATTATGTTTGTTTGTTTGTCTATTTTGACAAAGGGTATTTACCCGAAATATTAATAAATTGTGTTGTACCCGTCTTTTCTAAGCGTGTTTCTTTCTCCGTTGGGTACTTCTTTAGACGTTTTTTAAGTGTAGTTTGAAGAGAAGTATAATTTCTGTAGTAACAGTGATTGTGAATTATACACAGTAATGCTTTTGCCTGTCTTTTACATTTTTAATGTGTAGAGTGTTCTTCACATTTCAGTATACTACCACTGTATACTATACAGCTGCATCTATTTTAACTAAACAAGAAAAATTAGAAGTGTAAATGACAGATTGTACAGTTGACTTGATGTAACCTTTTATTTTTTGCTTTGGTAATTTTGAATTTTATGTGCATACCTGTGTGCACTTACTTTCTCTGTATCCAAAGTGTGTGTGTGTGTGTGTGTGTGTGTGTGTGTGTGTGTGTGTGTGTGTGTGTGTGTGTGTGTGTGTGTGTGCAATTTTTGTAGCACACACACACACACACACACACACACACACACACACACACACACACACACACACACACAAACACACACACACACTCACACACCCTCCCACACCCACACCATGTGTTGTACTTAAAATAGTTTCTGGTGTACCGTGTAGTATGTCATTACGATATTATCACCCCCATTTATGTTCATACATTACTTTATAATTTAGGTGCAGGTGATTTTGATTTTGAGACGCATGCAGCACCTTGCCTCATTAATGACACTGCACTCTTCCTTTTTAGGGTGATTGTACAAATCAGGACATAATCCCCAAAGACCAGTACTCACTATTATGCTTCATTTATTCCAGACTCCAAAGTAAGTAAGTAAGCTAAGGTTGACAAAAACTCAAAGAGCAGAATTTGATACGTTCGGGACTGAACGCCACAGACAGTACTTAAAAGTGCGACAGTGTCCCCAGTGGCTGTTGTAGTAACTCTGCTTACAAATTACTTGTTTGTTATTGCTATATGCTGCAGAATGATGAAACAGTGTCTTTACTCTACAGGTTTCGCTTATATCACATAAAGAGTGATCAACCATAAAAAACATTTCTGGGACTAATAAGGATATGACTGATGGTGTAAAAATAATATACTCCCAAAAGTCTGTCTGTAAAATTAAGGTAGAACTATACTTGTTTACAGAATGGCATCGTGTCATCACTAGAATGCTATGAAAGTAATGCACGGTTTGAAAATCACTTTTTCACCCGTTGCAGAAGATGGGATGTGATTTACAGTGTTTTGATTTCCTTTATTGATCAATAAATCAGAGAAACATTGATTGAGTGTTTAAAATATTGCAAGAAACTGAAGCATGTGGTGTGTGTGTGTGTGTGTGTGTGTGTGTGTGTGTGTGTGTGTGTGTGTGTGCACAAACATGTGTGAGTTGTCATGCAGGTTGTTTGCATGTGTGTTTGTGTGTGTGTGTTCAGCACTACAGATAAAGGTACGTGCATATGGTCGTTTACAGAGTGAAATCTCGTGCTGCCCACGATTCACATGCACGTAAGTTGTGCTTTTGCACCCCAGTGCCATGGTTACATTGACGCAAATACACATCATTTAGGCTATGCCCGATAACTTACCCCGCTTCCAAAAACACACACACACACACACACACACACACACACACACACACACACACACACACACACACACACATACACACACACACACACACACTGGCCGGCAGACTGACACAGCAGACATGCATACTACTACTCTGACAGTATCTTTTGGGTTCGTTCGGGTTCATTTGGGTAAAAAGACAGCAATGGCCGCGTACAATGGCCGCGTACGCATTTGAGCGGTACATTGCTTGCTTTGCAAAACGAACCAGTTCGCGAGTATTCTGACAAACCATACATTTTCACAGCTCCTAAACACCATTATTTGACTTCTAAGTGTGTTCATATGTATAAATTGTGCATACTCGGTAAACGCTTTTTTCAACGATTTTTGGGCCCAGATAGAAACTCAGGGGCTTTAAACTAAGAAAAGAAAGGAAAATATGGAAGTAGTAGATCTAAAAGGGACTTTTCAGTTGAATGGTTTCTAACGTTTCATTGCCACACGACTATGATCAGTATATGAACACAACAAATGATAAAAACTTCATTTTAAAGTTTTAGGGCTAAAAGGAAGGGCGGCGTCTAATTACTTCACCTCAAAATAAGTTGCCTTCATTCTTGTTATCTGCACATCGGTGTCACGGTGAAACGTTAAAAACCTCTTCAAGTATTTGCCGAAGCACCTTGACCCCAAGTTTTTTTTCATAATTAATTCTGAAACCAGACATATTTACATTGTTTTATGACAAGAGATTTTTTTTTAACTGAAACTTCTTCTGCGTCGACTCGAGTTCTGAAATTTGGCTTGTCCTAAGAAGCAGAGCTATAATTTCTATCAAACCCTGGTGTTGGTTTGATGCTGTCTTTCTTTGGACGGGTGCCCGAGACATTTTGCTAGTGTTTCATAATTGGGTCTTTTCCCTTACAAGACTGACCTTTCTGACAAAGGGGTATAATGTTCCGTTGCGCACATCTTTTTGAGCACGTGAATAACACGTATTTGTGACGAAGGAAAGCGGCAGGAGTGTTGTATAGTACTGCTTGGTATTCATGGTGGAAAAAAAGGAAAACTTTGGAGCGATTAGGAGCCGAGTGAAAACGAGTGTTAGTGTTCAAAGACTTTTAAAGACGGCCACGTCACATGCAAGCAGCAACAACAACAAAATGTTGCATTTGGGCCGTGACATAATGACATTGCATCAGCAAAATGTAATCGACTGTTTATGTATGAATTACTGAAACGTTTGACAAATCTCACCTGAACTGATGAGAACAGTCTGCAGGATAATGACGCACCACCAGGCTCCGCGTTTCATGCGGCCAATAGTGTCATGGGCAGTAATGATCTGGTAACCCGACATTCCACACAATTCTAAAGCAATACTGTAACATTAAAGCTCATTACACTAAAGGAGAAATGGTAGACAGAATGTCTGTCTGTTGTTATGCAGGAAGTATCAAGATAATCCGCACATAAAAATTGTTAAAACAGTTGCTGGCGGTCTTGACAGAAGTGATCTGACACGTTTACCTTGTGCTAAGTGGTTCAGTATTGGCAAAACGTGAAAATCCGTCCCCCCCCCCCCCTCCCACAACTCCCGCCTCCACACACACACACACACCTTCGTCGTCATTGATTTTTGGGGCCATTCCAGCCCACTCGGCCGTTCAATATTTCGGCCGCTTAGTGTTCAAACGTGATTGCAATTATTTTGCGTGGCATGCCGTCGATAGTGTTACGCCAAATTTACACCGCCTTATGTGTTACGCCGGATCTTCGCTGCGTACGTACGAACAAAATACTTTTTTCCTGAAGGAAAACGTATGTCAAGGCCACATTCAGACAAAAAGCCACTGTGCAAAGCGATCAGCTTATTATTGCTTTCTCATATTACGTTAGCATAATCGACTACGCTTTCCAAAGTCAGTAGAAACACGGTGGCATGTATGGATTAATATCTTTTTTTGCCGACGCTTTCAACAAGCTCCACGTAAAATACCTACAACGTAGTGTTCATGCAAAAAAATTATCGTTTTGTTTGGAATCTTTGCCAATACTCCTTTTTTTTTTTTTAATGTTATGCGGCGAAACCTCACGATGTTACGCGCGAAAACCGTTTGAAAAAAATAGTTAATTTGTCCGTTATCCAGCATATTTGTTTGTTTATCCCTGCTGCCAAATCAGGGTTATCCTCTATCCTATGTTTTCAGCTCTGTGAAAAGCTGGATTATACACAACTGCTAAAAATATACACTTATTTTTGACAAATAAGTTGCATATAGGCTCTGCTAAATTCACGCTTTTCGCTTTGTTTGCTTCCAAATTTTGCCTGCTAGATACAGCCACCTGCCGCGGAGCATATCTAACTATCTTCAAGTATGTGGAAAAAGATCAAGCTGAACGTCATCCAGTGTTATGCGCCTACTAATGACAGTGACGAGGAAGAGGAACAAGAGTTCTATGACCGACTCCAGAGTGCTGTGGACAAATGTACGGAACGTCATGGGCGATTTTAATGCCAAAATAAGGGATTACAACACCAGATACGAAGAGGTGATGGAGAGACAGGGACTAGGAGAGATGAGTGAGAACGGGGAGAGGTTTGTAGACTTTTGTGCTCTAAACAGACTTGTAATTGGAGGCAGCATCTTCCCACACAGAAGAATACACAAAGCAACTTGGGTCTCACCTACAGAGAACCAAATAGACCATATCTGCATTAGCAAGAAATTTAGAAGATCCCTTCAAGACCACCATCTGCTTACCTTAAGAATAAAGCTCAAGTTAATGAAAATCCGCGCAGAGACAACAAGAAGACAGCGCTATAATGTAGGCCTCCTGAGAGAGACTGGAGTGAGAGAAGAGTTCAAACTGGTGCTGTCCAACCGGTTTCAAGCGCTACAGGAGCTAGTAAATGAAGAGAAGGCGATCACCACAGAGCAGCAATGGAAGGCAGTTAGAGAGACGCTGAACTCAACCTGCAAAGACACTGTAGGGTTCAGGAGACACCATCACAAGGACTGGCTGTCGGCACAGACCTTGAAGAAGATAAGAAGTGAGGAAGCAGAAGAAAGCAGTTGTCAACAACAGTCGCATGAGAGCAGCCAAAGCAAGGGCACATAAGGAATACTCGGAAGCCAACCGCGAGGTGAAGAAGAGTATCAGGGCAGACAAAAGGGCCTGCACAGATAGCCTGGCAGAAAAGGCAGAAAAGGCAGCAGGCAGCGGCAACATGAAAGAGCTCTACGACGTTACCAGAAGATTGTCGGGCAAGTATGACCATACAGAAAGACCAGTAAAAGACAAAGACGGCAAGCCTATTGCAGACAGAGCAGACCCAACTGGACAGATGGGCCGAGTATTTTGAAGAGTTACTAAACAGACCCAGCCCACCCGACCCCCCAGACATCCAGCCAGCAGAGACCGACCATCAGCTGTGACAGACCCAGCCGGGAAGAGATCAGAAGAGCAGTGGCAAAGCAGCAGGGCCAGATGGCATCCCAGCGGAGTCTCTGAAAGCAGACATAGAGACAACAGTGCTGTACCCACTGATTGGAAAGATCTGGGAAGAGGAGGTGATGCCGGCTGACTGGAAGGAGGGGTACCTAATCAAGCTTCCCAAGAAAGGCGACGTCAGCAAGTGTTCCAACTACAACCTTGCTCTCAGTACCAAGAAGGTCCGCCGTGAGATGGCCTTAGTCGCCTGCTCGGCGTTAAACCCAAATAACTAACTAACTAACCAAGAAGGTCTTCAACAGGATCATCCTGGAGAGAAAGAAGAGCTCCGTTGACCCCCAGCTGAGAGACCAGCAAGCAGGATTAAGGAAAAAACGATCATGTACAGACCAGATTGCCACTCTCCGCATCATCGTGGAACAGTCTCTGAAGTGGAGCTCCCCGCTGTACGTCAACTTTGTGGATTACGAGAAAGCATTTGACAGCGTGGACCGAGAGACTGTGGAGACTACGACACTACGCTGTACCCACAAAGCTCGTCCGCCTGATCAAGACCACCTCCGATGGCATGACATGTCGCGTGATCCACGAAGGGTAGTTCACCAGGGAGCTCCAGGTCAGAACCTATGTCAGGCAGGGTTGTTTGCTTTCTCCGTTCCTCTTCCTACTGGCCATAGACTGGGTCATGAAGATGACCACAGAGCACAGACGAAGTGGAATACAGTGGACACTGTGGACACAGCTTGACGACCTCGATTTTGCGGATGACTTTGCTTTACTGTCCCACACTCATCAACAAATGCAGGACAAGTGGGCCTCACCATCCACAAACAGAAAACAAAGACAATGAGGCTGAATGCAACCGGGGAAGAACCAGTCTTGCTTGCTGGCACCCCGTGGAGGAAGTGGAGTCCTTCACCTAGGGAGCATCATAGACAAAAAACTTGGCACTGATGCACATGTCACAGCACGAATCGGTAAAGCCAGAGCAGCCTTTCTCCAGTTGAAAAAAAGTGTGGAGTTCCAGAAAGCTGGCACAACACACCAAAGTCCGGATTTTCAACTCCAACGTAAAAGCAGTTCTCCTATATGGAGCAGAGACTTGCAGATTGACAAAAACCACAGTCAACAGAGTACAGATCTTCATAAACAATTGCCTTAGAAGAATTTAGAAAATCCACTGGCCAGAGAAGATCAGCAACATCAGACTCTGGGAGAGAACAGAACAGATAACAGCAGAGAATGAAATTGGTCACAGTCTGAGAAAGCCAGCTTCCAGTATCACTAGGCAGGCATTGTCATGTAACCCCCAGGGAAAGAGGAAAAGAGGCAGGCCGAGAAACACCTGGCGTCGAGACCTCCAAGCAGACATCAAGAGACTAGGAACCACCTGGAGTAAATTCGAAGGAGAAGCACAGGACAGGAGTTCCTGGAGGTCTCTCGTCGCCTGTGAGGGGTGACAGGCGTAAGTAAGTAAGTAAGAAGTGGGATGTATTTTGCCAGGGGATGCGTATGCTGAAATGTGTGAGGCTGTTAGGAGGTTCGTTGAAATGACGTCCAACCTGGATGTTGTATCCGAGGCGGATCGAACGAACATGCTCCTCGTAAATTCCATCCTACAGCCATGCTAGCGCCCGGCCTTGATCTACTGGCGTTAGGCTTCGTCGTGGTGGCATGGTTAGGAAAGTGACAATTATGCCCCTACTATACCGGTATTTGTAGCGAAACAGAGCTGCTCAGTGTTCACGACTGGACCCCCTTTAGTACGTGCATCACGACTTTACCGAGTTTTTCCACCTGCCTGCCTTTGGTACTCTTGCCAATATCGCACAGCTTTTCACAAAAACTGACTATGTTTCACGTGCATTTGACACGTTCGTGGAAACTGATCAATTGTTGTCTATTGTTCCCTGTTCAGTGGACTGTCTAAAAGTCAACTTTTAACCCATTTGGTTCGAAGGAACATTGCATTTTTATTAGCGTACTTGCGACGATAAACAATGACACAACAAGTGGGGTGGTCCTTAAGTTTTGACCATTAGTATATATTGAGCAACATTTTGCTTGATATAGTGCCGATAACATGCAGGTATGAATACGAGACCAGAATCAAAATGTCCGAGTCGTAAGACGAGAACATTTTATTAGGATCAAAGTTATCAAATCTGTCGGTTATCGGCACTATAGCAAGCAAACTTTTGCTCAAAACACAACATTGATTGTCCGGCTGATTGCTAATGTTGCCGTATGAAAATATTTCGGGTTTCCGTTTTGAAAATGCACGTATCATCACGATCGAATTTTGTGATTCTGGGAAGGGAAATATATCAAACAAATTCATGGATATTAATTTGCATGTTATACAATATATTAATACACGTGTCAAAGAAAGAAACACTTTTTGTAGTGGGTACATACGATGATCCTAATAGACCGACTCACTTTTTATTTGGTTCCGCCACTTTAGTCACCGTAACAAGAGAATGAAACACGACGTTGGTATTGTTTAGGGTTTCTCATAAAAGACCACTCTGCGACATCAACTGATAATGTAAACGGTAACATCAGCAGAAGCACAGTCTGCCGACGTATGCGCGAAACTGACCTAGCTTCATGCAGAGCAGCAATGAGAATACCTCTCACTTCAACTCATCGCAGAGCCCGTGTTGCCTGGTGTCGTCAACATGTGAGGTAGACTCCAGTGGACTCAGATTCTGTTTACTGATGAGTCACGGTTCACTATGCCCTTCAACGACGGCAGGGTGAGGGTCTGGATATGCTAGGGCGAGCGATTCACGGATGGATGCTTTCAAGAGGTGGATCGCTGCGCAGGAGGCTCAGTCATGGTCTATGCAGGCTTCAGCAGGGAAGGCAGAGCCCCCCTCCACGGCATCCGAGGCACCCTGACTGGACTGTGCTATCGGAACGAGATTGTGCAGTCCCTCATCCAGCCAGCTCTCCAAGCCATAGGCAACAATGCTGTTCTGCAGGACGACAACACTCGACCTCATCGTGCCCGTGTGATGGATGAGTACCTTGAGCAACGGGGCTTCAAGAGGATGGAGTGGCCAGCACGTTTACCTGATCTGGCTCCCATCGAGCACCTCTGGGGCGTGCTGGGGCAACATCCCCAACTCTAGGCGTCCCCCAGCTGATTCAATTACTGTATCAAGAGTGGGAAGCGATCCCACAACGTGTTCTCCGACCCCTGGTGAACTCCATGCGTCAACGCTGCATTGAATGCTTGGCTGCAAACGGGTTGTACACTCGCTACTGACTTGTGTGACTTCAAATGAGGGGTGGATTAACATTCTAACGTACTGCTGTTGTTACAATTGCTTGATTTACTCAAAACGTAAGTAAAATTTTTACTGAATAAATTAGCAAAGTACTGACTCCAAGTATTGTTACATTATTTGTGTGGTGTTGTCGGGCGTCTGCGATAAAAAGTGGCCCTTAAGTTTTTACCATTAGTATATGCCTTGTGTCAATTAGATCGACACAAAACGGCAAAAAGTGTTAAAAAGAATACTGGTCGTCGCAGGCATAACATCTGTTTTAGTAATAAATGAAAAGAAAAGGGGAGACTGCCAGTGCTAATATTTTAGGAAGGTTACAAAGTAAAGTAGGTTATAGCACTGCCAGGGGAGAGAAATTTGCATGATCGACCAGTGATCATAGATCTACTGTGGCCAAAGCACACAACAAAAAAAAAAAAGATAGGAAAGAGAGGGGGCGCTAAGAAAGTGACTGAAAGCAATGCATATGGAAATTTCTTGCTAATGCAGATATGGTCTATTTGGTTCTCTGTAGGTGAGACCCACGTTGCTTTGTGTATTCTTCTGTGTGGGAAGATGCTGCCTCCAATGACAAGTCTGTTTATAGCACAAAAGTCTACAAACCTCTCCCAATTCTCACTCATCTCCCATCACTTCTTCGTATTCGGTGTTGTCCTCCCCTATTTTGGCATTAAAATCGCCCATGACGATGGTGATGTCTCGCTCCGCACATTTGTCCACGGCACTCTGGAGTCGGTCGTAGAACTCTTGTTTGTCTTCCTCGTCACTGTCATTAGTGGGCGCATAACACTGGATGACGTTCAGCTTGAGCTTTTTCTTGGTTCTAAAGGCTGCTGTGATAATTCTTGTACCAAGAGGTTCCCAGCCCATCAGCGCTCTCTGTGCCACTGGTGACAGCATGAATGCTACTCCTTCTGTATGGGGGGCATTCTCCTCTTCATGACCTGAATACAGAATCATCACTGTTTGTCTTTTCGTCAGCGTTTTTGTAGCTATTTCCTTTTTTGTAGGGTGGGGAAGCTACCCCCACCGACCAACCCCCTTACTAGGAGGACCAGGGGTTTTCTGTCGGGGTCACCTTCCGTTAGACCATGTTGGTTCACGGCATCTTATTTCATTCGGTGCACCCCTCTCGCGAGGGACCCCCTATCCACCACCCAGGGGACGCGCCTCAACGCCATATGGTCCCAGCGCGAGGAAACAGCTGTCCACACCGGCTAAATATCTGGACCCCCCCTTGAGGGACCTAGATTTAAATTTCCATGCACTGAGTGGCTGGAACAGTGGATATGTGATACGCCCCCCTTCGGGGGGGGGGGGGGCGGGAGGGGGGCTTCCATATGCATTGCTTTCAGTCACTTTCTTAGCGCCCCCTCTCTTTCCTATCTTTTGTGTGTGTGTGTGTGTGTGTGTGTGTGTGTGTGTGTGTGTGTGCTTTGGCCACAGTAGATCTATGATCACTGGTCGATCATGCACATTTCTCTCCCCTGACAGTGCTATAACCTACTTTACTTTGTAACCCTCTGTTTTAGTAAATAAGAGTGCGTAACATACGTGTGCCCGATGTGGAAAGTCTCCTCACGGCGGCTGTCGCAGCGATAAGGTAGACTGTCGGACACGTTAGGAAGAGCTTCATGCAGCTTGTTAGTTTCCTCTTTGTCCAACTCGGACTGCCACTCACGGGCTATGTACACAGGTCTAAAATCACTATGAACAGTCGGTGCGTCAGGGACAGGGTCGCTGCGGGCATCGTTGGCAGCAGAATCTGATGCAAATTAAAATGATGTCATCATATTCCTTTATCAAGTCTGCGTAGAGTTCTCTGATCTGCACCAGCAGTGGGTGAAAGGCAATGGTGAAGGCAAGCAAATTGGTCACAGCCTTTTTATCTGTGACCAAACTGGCACCATCTCTAAGATGGCCGACAGAAGCCGAGCCACCCCTGCCCTTAATTCTTCGAACAGCCTTCCTAACTTTCTTGGATGGAGTCCTAGAAGATAAAGATGAGACGAAATGTCTCCAGGAAGCACGGCATTCATGTTTACAAATGTAACCCCTGTCATTTAAAGGTTAAAATATTCGATGGCGACGGATTACGAAATGAGCACGTCGCTGAGCAGATTTGCGTGCTTTTGGGGCCTTGCGGCACTCTTCGTTGAACCATGGTACTCTCGGCTTCCGACGGACTGATGTGGACCTTTTAGGGATGGTTTCACCTGCTACGTCCAACAAAATAGAAGTAACACAAGAAACAGGTTCTTCAGCTGACATGATCACCTCATCTGTAATACGAGACTGAAAGAGGGAGCAAACAGAGGTCAGCGGTTAGCTTTCTTGAAATTCTAGCGCCCCACAGAGCGTAGTAATGGCGGAAAGCGCCGTGTGTCCGTCTTTATTTGTGTGCCCCGACGTTTGTGTTGATCAGATGTTGGCTTAGAGAGGAGAAATAAATCAGCATAATAAGGCTAATAATATGAACAACTCTGATACAGTAGACTTTGGGATGAAATCCTCATCTTGTTTTTATTTTTGGGTACTTCATTAGTATGTTTTTTCTTTTGGTTGTAATGCATTATATTTTTTTTTTATATTATTTTTACGTAATTTTATATTTTACGTGTTAAGAGTTTGAATTTGCCTTCTAGACTTCAGAAAAATGATGACAAAACTAGAATTTCACGGTCCAATTTCAGATTTGCTATAATTTGTGTGAGGTGATGTTTACATGATATTGTACTGTTCATGCTGCAGCGCGTCAATGTGTGTGTGTGTGTGTGTGTGTGTGTGTGTGTGTGTGTGTGTGTGTGTGTGTGTGTGTGTGTGTGTGTGTGTGTGTGTGTGAGAGAGAGAGAGAGAGAGAGAGAGAGATAATGATGAATCTTTTTTTTTTTCAGGATAAAGCCATTAGGCAACTCAATCAATGCCTGTCTTACAAGCTGTCATGTAAACAAAACAGAACATAACAGTAAAAGAAACAGAGCATGCAAATAATAAGAATAAGAAGAAGAGGAAGCAAAATTACGAGAAAAAGAAACACAATAGGTAGTTGGCAATGGAGAAATTGTAACTGCCATCGAAAAGATTCAGAACAAAGTATCCCGGCTTGTTGTGAGAATCCGAAAGACTGATCATGTCACACCCATCTTAAAGTCCCTTCATTGGCTACCTGTGTCCTCACGTATTCAATATCTCTTGGCTTGACTTCGCGAACGAAGATTCTATAGGGCTTGCCCACGTC
The DNA here is from genome assembly GCA_036245525.1 of Semisulcospira habei. Lineage (NCBI taxonomy): Eukaryota > Metazoa > Mollusca > Gastropoda > Semisulcospiridae > Semisulcospira > Semisulcospira habei. Next base: position 175,690,389 of record BTPG01000008.1, on the reverse strand, counting down.
GTCTGCAGGCATTTTCGTGGCTGCGGAGGCCAATCCGGGACAGGCAGGTTCGACCGCAGTGGCTGCAGGGGGTCTGGACAGGGTTCTGAGTTACGACAACTCTGTTTTTTCTTCTGAGCCGCTTGTCCTTCAGGTTGGCTCTGCGAGAGTCCTCAAAGGAGACGGCTGCCTTGTGAATGGTGGAGCGCCAGGTGTCACGGTCCGTAGCAAGCGAAGACCACTGGCGGTGGTCGATTTGGCAGGCACTAAGTGACTTCTTGAGACCGTCTTTGGTGACCCTCTGTCTCGGTGTCCAGTGGCGAGCTCGCCGAACAGGGTGATCTTGGGTAGGCGATGATCCTCCATCCTGGAGACGTGCCCCGCCCAGCGAAGCTGTGTCCGCAGCAGCAAAGCCTCGATGCTCACAGTTTCCGCCTGTTCAAGGACCTCAACGTTGGTGACATAGTGTCAGTGAATGCTGAGGATGTACGCAGGCAGCGCTGGTGAAAGCGTTCGAGGAGTCGTATTTGGCTGCGGTAGAGGGCCCAGGACTCGGAACCGTACAGCAGGGTGGTGAGGACGACAGCTCTGTACACGCTGATCTTGGTGCCTTTTTTCAGCTGTTGATTGTGCCACACCCGCTTGAATAGTCGCCCGAAAGCACTGTTCGCTTTTGCCAGCTGCTTGTCCAGCTTGGCGTCTGACGTGATGATGCAGCCAAGGTAGGTAAACTGGTGTACAGACTTCAGTTCGGACTCGCCGATGGTGATGTGGGGAGGGCGATGCTCTTCCTTGGGTGCCGGCTGATGAAGGACCTCTGTCTTTTTCAGACTGACCTCAAGTCCAAAGAGCTGGGCGACATCTGCGAAGCAGGACGTAATGCGCTGCAAGGCTCTCTCTGTGTGTGCAACGAGGGCAGCGCCATCAGCAAAGAGCAGCTCACGAATCAGTTGGTCTAGTGTTTTCGTGTGGGCTGAGGTTGAACAGGCTGCCATCGAGACGATACCTGATGTACACTGCGTCGTCATCGTCGAGGTCCACTGTGGCCTGCTTCAACATCATGCTGAAGAAGATGGTGAAGAGGGTCGGTGCCAGCACGCAGCCTTGCTTCACGCCGTTGCGAATGGGGAATGGTTCTGAGAGGTCACTGTTTAGTCTGACCTGGCCTTGCTGGTCCTCGTGGAGCTGGACGATCATGTTGAGGAACTTTGGGGGACAACCTAGTCGCTCCATGATCTGCCACATACCTTGCCTGCTCACAGTGTCAAACGCTTTTGTTAGGTCGACAAACGTTACGTACAGCCCTTTGTTCTGCTCGCGGCACTTCTCCTGAAGCTGTCTCAGCACAAAGACCATGTCGGTGGTACTCCTGTTGGCTCTGAAGCCACATTGGCCCGCTGGGAGATAGTCTTCAGCGATGGCAGGTACCAGCCGATTCAGGAGCAACCTTGCGAGAATTTTCCCGGCAATGGACAGTAGGGTAATTCCACGATAATTAGAGCAGGCAGACTTCTCTCCTTTGTTCTTCCCAGCAGCAGAGAAAGAGGTCGTGGAGCTTGTTGTGCAGTGCTGGGTCTCCATGTTTCCAGATCTCTGGCGGTATTCCGTCAATGCCTGCTGCTTTGCCACTCTTGAGCTGGTGGATGGCTGTGAGGGTCTCTTCGGCGGTGGGTGGTTCGTCCAATTCAACCTTTAGTGGAAGGTGTGGGATTTGGAGGATGACTGTTTCTTGAACAGTGCGCTCAGCGCCGAAGAGGTCCTGAAAGTATTCCGACCAGCGGTTCAAGAGGGAGGTATTATCTGTGAGGAGTGCCTGTCCATCAGCGCTTCGCAGGGGACTTTGTACCAGGTGCCTAGGGCCATACACTGCTTTCAGTGCTTCGTAGAAGCCCCTGTAGTCACCGTTGTCAGCGCAGAGCTGGGTCCTCTGTGCGAGTCTGGACCACCACTCGTTATGGAGCTCTCTAAGCAGAAGTTCGATGGACAGGCTTCGGAGAAACAACAACAGATGAAGGCCATAAAATCTGGTTCAGCGGAAAAGAAACCAAGCACGAACATGGCGTAGCTTTTATCGTAAGGAAAGAGGTGGCTGGAACTGTCATCAGCTGCACCCCCGTGTCAAGGAGACTAATCTCCATCCGCATCTCCGCCCGACCGCACAACATCACTATCATTCAAGTATACGCTCCAACAGCAGATCATGATGATGAAGAATTAGAAGAATTTTACGAACAACTGGACAACATCATCAAGAAAACACCTAAGAAAGACATTCTGACTGTCCTCGGTGACTGGAATGCAAAGATCGGCCCTGACGCCTACCAACAATGGGCAGGAACAGCTGGCAAGTTTGGCCTTGGAGAAACAAACGACAGAGGACTGCGACTTTTAGAGTTCGCACAGAGTCACCGTCTCACCGTTGCTAATACCCTCCATCAAGAACAGTGACATGGCAATCGCCAGGAGGCCTGGTCCATAACCAGATTGACTTCATCTTGCTGCCTCGACGATTCAAATCCAGCGTCAACAAAGCACAAACGAGGTCCTTTCCTGGCGCTGATATTGGCAGCGACCACAACCTCGTCCTTACTAGCCTCAAGTTGAAGCTGGCATTGAAACGAGATAGCAAGAGCCCTCGCATCAGATTCGACCTCCAGAAGCTAAAAGACCCGGAAGTAGAAGAGCTCTTCCAAGCCCAGGTGGGAGGCAGATTTGCAGCCTTGGCTACTTTGGACTGTGACGTAGACACCCTTGCTGGAAATATAAAAGAGGTGTTACTTTCTACAGCAGAAGAAGTGCTGGGGAAGCAGAGGAAGCGCAAACAGCCCTGGGTCACCGATGACATCCTCGATCTCTGTGATGAGAGGAGAGCCTGGAAAAAAAAGACAGGCCAAGACCTCACATCAGCAAACAAGTACAGACTTGTCAACAAGAAGATCAGGAAGAGGATGAAAGAAGCCAAAGAAGATTGGATTGAAGACCAGTGTTGTAGCGTGGAAGAGGGCATGGCAAACGGCAACAGCAAGAAGGCTTATGAAACGCTAAGGACCCTCACCAAGACTCAACAGCGAACAGCCACAGTCATCGAAGACAGCAGCGGCCAACTCCTTACGGAAAACACTGCTGTACTAAACAGATGGACTGAGTACTGCCGAGACTTGTATAACTACAAGGCTGAGCCAGACACCAGCATCCTCCAAAACAACCAGGCTGGGGCCAGGAAGGCTGAAGACCTGCCAGTGTTAGCTGAAGAGGTGGAAGCAGCCGTACGCGGCCTGAAGGGAGGAAAGTCTCCAGGTGTAGACAACGTACCTGCTGAACTGTTGAAACATGGAGGAGAAGTAACAACGAAGGTCCTCACTACACTCTGTCAAAAGATCTGAGCAAAAGAAATGGCCATTAGAATGGACACAGTCTCTAGTGATCCCGCTCCCCAAGAAAGGAAACCTGAAACAGTGCCAGAACTACAGAACTATCAGTCTGATAAGTCACCCTAGCAAAGTAATGCTTAGAATCATTCTCAACCGCCTCAAAACTTTCGCCGAGGAACTGCTGGCAGAAGAACAGGCTGGCTTCAGAGTTGAAGAAGCACTGTAGAGCAGATTTTCAACTGCCGCGTCCTGATCGAGAAACATCTGCAGCATCAGCGCGAACTCTACCACAACTTCATTGATTTCAGGAAAGCATTTGATCGCGTCTGGCACGACGGACTCTGGCAAGTCATGAGATCGTTCAACATAGAGGAGGGACTGATCCAAATGATAGAAGCGCTTTACAAGAACGCCTGCAGCGCGGTTCTACTTAACAATCAGTCAGGCGAGTTCTTCATGACGACGATCGGTGTCCGTCAAGGATGCCTGCTCTCTCCTGTCCTTTTCAACATATTCCTGGAGAAGATCATGCAGGAAACCCTCCACGACCACCATACTTCAATCTCTATTGGTGGCAGATCCCTGTGCAATCTTCGATTCGCAGACGACATTGACCTCATGGCAGGCAGCAATAGTGAGCTCCAAAACCTGACAGACAAACTTTCAAGTAGCGCAGGGTCTTATGGCATGGAGATCAGTACGGATAAAAGCAAAGTGATGATCAACACCACAAGCGACAGCAGCAGCAACATTCACATGAACGGCCAGAAGCTAGAAGAGGTCAATAGCTTCAAGTACTTGGGAACCACCCTGTCCAAAGACGGTAGTTGCATAGCAGAGATCCGTATCAGGATAGGTACAGCAACATCCGCAATGGCCAGGCTGGACAGGATATGGCGAAGTAACTCCATCAGCTTCACCACCAAGTACAGGCTTTACAAGTCCCTCGTAGTGTCTATTCTACTCTACGGCTGTGAGACTTGGACACTGCTTGCAGACTCAGAAAAGAAAATCCAGGCCTTTGAGAACAAGTGCCTGAGGAAGTTGCTCCGCATCTCGTACCGCGAGCACAAGACCAACGAATATGTACGGAGCATCGTCACTTCCCTGGTGGGCCCACATGAACCCCTTCTGGCAACCGTGAAACGGCGCAAGCTTGCTTGGTTTGGCCACGTGACCCGACACAACACCTTGTCCAAGACTATCCTCCAAGGCACTCTCGAAGGAAGTCGTCGGCGAGGTCGTCAGAGAAAGAGTTGGGTCGCAAACATAAAAGAATGGACCGAACTCGAGATGCCAGACTTCCTTGCCACCGCCCAAAATAGAACTCAGTGGAGAGCACTGTCTGTTGCTGCTGCCTTTCAGTCCCCCCAACGCCCAGTTCGGGCAAGGGACTGATGATGATGATGATGAAGCTTGAGCTGGAGACTGCTGCAGATGAGGCGGAAGGCAGACTTCTTCACAGGGCAGGAAGGCTGGGCTAGGTGGGCCTGGTGGGCGGCTCTCTTTTTTTGCTAGAAGTTCCTGGATCTCTACGTCGTTTTCGTCAAACCAGTCTTTGTTCCTCTTTCTAGCAAAGCCAAAGACTTCCACAGAGGATTTTACAATAGCAGTTTTCAGTTGTTCCCAGAGTGTTTCAGGGGAGGAGTCTGCTGGATCAACTGTGTCTTTGAGCATGCGCTGTAAATCGGCCTGAAGGGCAGCTTTCTTGTCGTCACGCTGAAGGCTGGCAACATCAAGCTTTTTCTTGCGGGGGGGGGGGGGGGGGGGGGGGGGGGGCCTTTCTTGGGTTTCAGCTTGAGGCGAAGCCTGAGTTTGCAGCGAACAAGGCGGTGGTCAGTGTGGCACTCTGCGCTGGGCATCACTCTGGTGAGGAGGACGTCACTGCGGTCCCTCTGACGCACTAGGACATAGTCGATAAGGTGCCAGTGCTTGGAGCGAGGATGCATCCAGGTGGTCTTTCGACTGTCCTTTTGCTGGAAAGTAGTGTTGGTGATGTCAAGTTGCTGCTCTGCACAGAGCTCCAACAGTAAGGCGACCATTGTCATTGCAGTTCCCAACGCCATGCTTGCCGAGGACTCCTTTCCAGGTTTCAGAGTCTTGGCCCACTCTGGCGTCCAAGGATGATGACTTTGTCGTCTGCAGGGGTGCTCTGCAAGAGGCTGCGCAGGTCAGAGTAGAACTTGTCTTTTTCTGCAGGCTCTGCCAGGAGGGTTGACGTATTGAGAAGGGTGACGTATTGCTGGTGTCTCAGTGGGAGGCGCATGGACATGATGCGGTCGGAGTGACCCGTTGGTAGGTTTTCCAACTTAGTCGCAATGGGGGTCTTCACCATGAAGCCCACGCCTGAGAGCCGTCTTTCTGATGCAGGCCTGCCTGACCAGTAGAGGGTGTAGCCAGCGCCAAGTTCTTGGAGGCTGCCTTCCTCCGGAAGGCGTACTTCGCTGAGCGCGGCGATGTCGATGTTTAACCTCCGCAATTCATGGGCAATGAGGGCGGAGCGACGTTCAGGGCGTCCGCTGTCTGCTGTGTCGAGCATGGTTCGGATGTTCCAGCATGCTACATTGAGTCCGGTCGTGGTCGTCATGAGAGTGGATCTATTGTTTTTTCTTGTTTTCTGACCGCATGAGAGTGAGGAAGCCGCAGTCTCAAACCTGCATGCAGGCGGTTCAGGATATTGGTCGCCTGATGTTGACCTGGTGATGACAACGTCACTCGGCACACCCTGAACGACCAAGCAGCCTTCTCTAGGGACAGCACTGCTTGCTCCACACGGAGAGGGGCCTAGAAAAGGTGGCCTGCCGTTTTGCCCCTTGCCCATCGCTACAGGACTTGGAAAGTTCAGTGTCATAGTCCGTGGGCGTTTCCTAAATAAAGCCTGCGTGGTGGAGCTTTTTGGTGGAGTGCAGTGTGCGCAGTACTGGCCCACCCTTTAAACCCTTGGTTCGTTTGCCATGGCCTAGCAAGCTGGGACGGTGGCATCGACGTCCTCGGGTCGTAGGTTTTATATCAGACGTCTTAGTCTCTGGATCAAAAGCCTTCCCCGGAGACACGGGGCTTTGATGTCAGGGGTTTCCTCCCTTAGCCTTTCCGCAGCCAAGCATCCAGGCCTGCAAGGCAGCAGAGGACTCGTGGGGGCCGGGGTCGTCTATGTCCCGTGCAGATGTGAACATCTGCCCACTGCCCAGACGGTGACACTTACCAGAGGAGAAAAATCCAACGCCGGAACCCGGTATCGAACCTCGCACCTTTGGCATTGGAGGCCTTAACCACTGCGCCACTTCCCCGTCTCGTATTCAATATAAAGTTATGTCAATCACGAGAGAGAGAGAGAGAGAGAGAGAGAGAGAGAGAGAGAGAGAGAGAGAGAGAGAGAGAGAGAGAGAGAGAGAGAGAGAGAGAGAGAGAGAGAGAGAGAGAGAGGTGGGGAGAGGTTTTGAATAGAAAAGAGAAAAGAACCAATTTGAGGGGGAAATGTTCATATTGTCGGAATAACAAAATGTGAAGTAGTCGTCGCTACATCACAGAACAGTTGGGAAAACGCACGTGTATAACCGATCCACACATACTTTACTTTACTTACGCCTGTCACCCCTCCCAGGGTATAGGCCGTCGACGAGAGACCTCCAGCGACTCCTGTCCTGTGCTTCTCCTTCGATTTTACTCCGGGTGTCTCTTGATGTCTGTCGACGCCAGGTGTTTCTCGGCCTGCCTCTTTTCCTCTTTCCCTGGGGGTTCCATGACAATGCCTGCATGATACTGTAAGCTCGCTTTCTCAGACTGTGTCCAATCCATCCCATTGTCTTCGCCCAATTTCATTCTCTGCTGTTATCTGTTCTGTTTTCTATCAGAGTCTGACGTTGCTGATCTTCTCTGGCCAGTGGATTTTCAGGATTCTTCTAAAGGCAACTGTTTATGAAGATCTGTACTCTGTTGACTGTGGTTTTTGTCAATCTCCAAGTCTCTGCTCCATATAGGAGAACTGCTTTTACGTTGGAGTTGAAAATCAGGACTTTGGTGTGTTGTGACAGCTCTCTGGAATTCCACACTTTTTCAATTGAAGAAATGCTGCTCTTTGCTTTACCGATTCGTGCGTGCTGTGACATCTGCATCATTGCCGCCTTTTTTGTCGATGATGCTCCCGAGATAGGTGAAGGACTCTACCTTCTTCAACGGGGTGCCAGCAAGCAAGACTGGTTCTTTCCTGGTTGCGTTCAGCCTCATTGTCGATCCACACATGTCTGACAATAAGTTAAGGGATGGGTTCTGCACTAACGAAATCCATGTTTTCTCAAAATTTAATCAGTTTTCACACATCTGTGAAACCCCCGTGACCCTTGACCTTTGCGATAAGTCGACTAAATTATGATACTTTCACTCTCCAACGCGTCCAGAACAACGCTGCCCGCCTCGTCCTCAGAAAGAAAAAATCCGACCACATCACTCCCCTGCTCAAACTCCTTCACTGGCTCCCCATCCCCCAACGCATCCAATACAAAATTCTGTCTCTCTGTTAAAAATCCCTGAACAACTGCGCTCCTGCCTAATCTCCCAACTTACTTCACCCTACACACCTTCCCGCTCCCTCCGCTCTGCTTCCGACCCTCTCCGCCTCCACATTCCTCGCACCAAACTCAACACTTTCGGCCCCCGCTCCTTCTCCGTCTACGGTCCATCCACCTGGAACACTCTCCCACTCTCTCTCCGTCAGAAACACTCTCTCCTCCTTCCATTCGGCCCTCAAAACTCACCTCTTTCAACAGTTTTAGCACTATATCACCACCCTCCCCACCCCAAACTGACCGTCGTAATGTATTTCACTATTTGTGGTACGTGAGTCATTGTCTAAAGCGTGCGCATGCGTGCGCGAGTTGTGAGTGCGCGCTTAGAGTTATAATTATTATAAGATAAGCGCATTATAAATACCGTAATTATTATTATTATAAATAAGAAGTCTTATCATCAGCTTGCTTTGGGCCAAATTTGATAAAAAAAATTGCAAAAATGTTGATAATAACTGGCATTATTATTGGCATTTTATACACATTTGTCGATCTTTTGTGACTTGACTTTTCCGAGGGGTCATCCAAATTAGTATGCATAGACAGGCATCAGGTATCTCTGTAACAAGTTTGGGTTTGAAGTTGTGAATATTAATTGAATAATATAAAAAAAAAATTCTTCTCAAAATATGTCTATTTTGTTACCTACTTCCTGAGCTCTTGTGACCCTTGACCTTTCCGAGGGGCCATCCAAATTAGTATGCATAGATAGGTCTTACCATCAGGTATCTCTGTACCAAGTGAGTTTGGAGTTGTGAATAGTATTTGAGAAAAAAAAACAAAAAACTTGCTACAGAGATAGATATCTGATGGTAAGATCTATCTATGCATACTAATTAAAGAGTCACAAGAGCTCAGGAAATAGGTTTAAAAAATAGCCTTATTTTGACAAAAGATTTTTTTTCTCATGTTGGACCTTTTTCTTGAGCTCTTGCGACTCTTAACCTTTCCAAGGGATCAACCAAATTAGTATGTATACAAAGGGTCTGACCATCAGGTATCTTTGTACCAAGTTTGAGTTTGAAGTTGTGAACAGTATTTGAGAATAAAACTTCTTTTGTAAAAATGTGGCTATTTTGGGCCTATTTCCTGAGCTTTTGTGACCCTTGACCTTTCCGAGGGATCAGCCAAATTAGTGTGCGTTATCTTTTTACCAAGTTTGGGTTTGATGTTATAAATAGTATTTGAGAACAAATAAATTATGTCCCAAAAATAGTTATTTTTTAAATATATTTCCTGATCCCCTGTGACCTTGACCTTTGTGAGAGGTCACTGAAACTGGTATGTTTAGAAAGGTCTTGCCTCAAAGTATCCTTGGGCTAAGTTTGAAGACTATAGCTTGAGAAAATGCCAACGTTAAAGTTTACCACGGACCACGGACCACTGGCCCAGAACATAAACTCACTTTTGCTTCGCACGTGAGCCAAAAGGCGTGAAAACCTACTAATATCCGGCACTAGGGCTCTGATAGTCTTCTCCAACAAGCAGCACACACAGTTTTACTGGTAATATACCACTTGTGTACAGTGCTGTGGTCAAAATTAGTCGAGTAAGCCAGTGGGACAGAAAAATAGATGCAGGCGCGCCGGCGCGTAACATCATTAATAAAATAATGCTATTGACAATTAACAAGCTTATCATCATACGTTTATGTACCTCACAGTGCACACAGTAGACAACGCCTACATATAACGTTCCATAAACCTAGTTTCTTTCATTGGAAGCACTCATGCAGATCACAGCGACTCATACAGCCCACGTGTCTTTTTTTTTTAAACTCGCAACAAACTAACAAAAATGTTTCGCATACTGGTGTAGTCTTTCAACTGAGCCGCTTTTAATAATCTTCGCCACCCGACACTAAAATCCCTCCTGAGGCGATCAAAGCTCTCAACATTCACTATTCAATTTCGCACATCGTCGGCGTATGCTAGGGGGACACTTTTCTTTCAGTTCACTGCAAAACATGGCCAAAAAACACTAAATAAGTTACCCGCAACTTACAAATACCTATTTTCTGTACGTACTTATAAGTCAGTTGAAATAAGTACTTATAAGATACTTAACAGAAGTTCTTATAAGAACTTATCTGAAATGATTAGGTTACTTGGTCAATTTTGTTTGGTTACTTGGACAGGAAAATAACTTTTTTTCAATAATAGTCTAGAGGTGAGATTCATAGTTGGGGGTGCTGTTCTTTTTCAAAACAGGTGAGTAATAGCCCAGCTTCGAAAAAGGAAAATTTAACTACAGAAAGATTTTAGCAGGTACTGTCAGTCCGTTGTGCTCCACTGTGACCCCGCATTACACCTACTGGGGATAGGTAAAGCTATTTTATTGTCTACCTTTCAAGTCCAAGGTAATAATAATAATAATAATAATACCGTTATTATATAGGCGCTTTTTCTCAATTTTGGGGAAATCGACTCAAAGCGCCGCGCCTGAAACCCAACACACACTCACGAAACGGACACGGATTTACGCCATTTAAGACAAACACAGTACAAACACAGTACAAGACAAACGAAGGGCCAGTCAGCTACTGAAGTTACAGAGATTTTTGATCGCTTGTATTTGAGATTTGTAAAGTGGCCTGAGACCGGTACCAAAGTGTGGGGGGTGGGGGGGGGGTGGAAGAACCGGAGTACCCGGAGAAAGAACCCCCGACGGTGCTATACAAGCATAAAGGGACAGCAAAATATCTTTTTTCAATAATATTCTGGAGGCGCAAGCTGATGGTGTTAAATAATTAGGCATGACATCTCTGTGTGAATTGTATGACAGTACTTATTTTAACTAGAAATAAAGACAAGCTTATCTTTACTTAGAAAACCTTGTACTTTTTTCTGCGTCCTCTTTCATTCCTATATTTTTCCCTTCCTCTAAAAAAAGATGCCTTTAGTTCTTTAACATTCACGGGTTGACCACGCATCATTTAGAATTTCAGACTTCTGCTGTTTGTAATTACTAAAATCATCATGCACTCTCTTAACCTCATCATCCTCGATTTTATTGTCCTCTAAAGCTTTGCTAATAATAAGTTTCATACTGCTCAGCTTTGCTCCAGCAAGAGTACTCAATGCTTGCAACTGCTTATCAAATCTTTTGTTAAAGACTTCCAAACCAAAGCATGTCAGGCATGTGACAACACTGACACCTTCAATAGCAATCCCAACCACACTCCCCACTCGCCTTGCAAACAGAGCAACCAGCGGAAACAGCACCGACAACCATCGTTGCATTGTGTACAGAATTGAAAGCCGTGATATACCGTCTTTTACACCTGGAGTATTTTGCCTCTTCACCTTCCAAATACGTCGAAGCGTCTGTAATATTTATTAAACGAAAGCCTGTAATCTTACACCAGGCGCAAGATATGTGGATAGAAGGGCCTTGGTTTTTTATGGCAATTAAAAAAAAAAGTAATCAGCGATTCCATTTTGCAACTTCAGGGGTGTACAATATGCTAGCGTAATAAAATGAAGCAAGATCTATGTGTGTCATATTTATGTAATTTAATTATAGTAGACTTGCCACAATTACTACTTTCACAGCTGTGTTACTGCTTAATACTTCTACATTTGCTCCTTTTTTAATAGCAATGAATACTTTTGCTGAAAAGAAAAGGGGAGACTGCCAGTGCTAATATTTTAGGAAGGTTACAAAGTAAAGTAGATTATAGCACTGTCAGGGGAGAGAAATGTGCATGATCGACCAGTGATCATAGATCTACTGTGGCCAAAGCACAAAAAAAAAAAAGAGATAGGAAAGAGAGGGGGCGCTAAAAAAGTGACTGAAAGCAATGCATATGGAAGCCCCCCCGAAGGGGGGCGTATCACATATCCCACTGTTCCAGCCACTCAGTGCATGGAAATTTAAATCTAGGTCCCCCCAAAGGGGGTCCAGATATTTAGCCGGTGTGGACAGCTGTTTCGGTCTTGGCGACCTCCTCAGCACACCATCGGCGATACTGGAGGAGGCAGGAATTTCTGCCTACCTGCAAAGACAACCACATTTTACTGTGGTGTCTGCAAGGGCATACATTCCATGCCACCACCTAGAGCCAAATTTCCATGCACCCTAAAAGAGAACCTACCAAAAGGGGGGAAGGGGTTGCAGTCGATATTGTAGTAGTAAATGAAAAGAAAAGGGGAGACTGCCAGTGCTAATATTTTAGGAAGGTTACAAAGTAAAGTAGATTATAGCACTGTCAGGGGAGAGAAATGTGCATGATCGACCAGTGATCATAGATCTACTGTGGCCAAAGCACAAAAAAAAAAGAGATAGGAAAGAGAGGGGGCGCTAAAAAAGTGACTGAAAGCAATGCATATGGAAGCCCCCCCGAAGGGGGGCGTATCACATATCCCACTGTTCCAGCCACTCAGTGCAATACTTTTGCTGACTCATCACTGGGCTATCCCATGTAAGAAATGAAAAGAAAAGGGGAGACTCCCACTTTTCATTCTTTATCAAAACCATGTACATCAGCTAAATATTTTAACTCTATTAATCGGTGTAATTCTTGGCTTCGGACCACCACTCATTTTGTTCAACAAAAATAAAATTTATTTAACTTCCAACACAACACAAAAATCATGCATCAGAACTGGTTTACCATCCTGATTACAGATACACACATTGATTTAAAGAAACTGGCACCTAATTTTTTAATCACTAAATTAGGAAATCTAACAACTACGCTATCACAATAAGCAGCTGGTAAACATCTTAACAAAGTTGAATTTGTGCACATTTTCAGTCGTTTTCAGTTCTTTCAAATGAACATTAAATACTGTGTGTACTGACAAATTAACAGGATATTTTTCAGTTATTTTATTTTCATTTGGTTTTAACGTCACCGTCTAGCCACCAGTATTAACACCACCCATGATCAATCCTCATCCGTACTACTTACAAAATAGCCTATTAAACCAAGTAAAGTTGCAAGTTTATTTGAAATTGTAAACATAGGTCTTGGAAATTCTAATTGACCAAATAAGTTAGCCAGATTTAAAGTTGCCTTAATTTTTAATTCACTTTGAAACCAGTTAGCTAAAGTACAAAAGTCATAATACCCTGATGGTATAAAGTGTGTATCACAGTGACTCTATGACTTACATGATAACTAGTATCATCTTTTATATTAAACTTACAACCTTGTTACCATCTCGATTATCAATTCCAATTGTTAACACCACTGATTTAATTGTATCAAGATTTGCTAAAGTAACAAACATTTTTATTATCACATAAAAAGCAATGGACTTGAAATCACCAACAAGCTTTTCAATTCAATGTGGATGCCAAGTACAATGTCGCACCAGCCAGAAATTAATTAAAATAAATCAGCTCGACATGACTGTGTCAGGCGCAAGTGACAGAGATTCCTTTAAAGTAAAAGTTCGAAATCCTGTTGATCATTACCTAAACCCAATTACAGATGATTGAACCACAAGAAAGTGGTCCTCGAGATCTTTGCTTTTGTGGTGTTTCTTTTACAGACCATTTGAATCACTCAAACAAACTGATTAGGTCTGTGTATCGTTTCCACACGTATTACCAGCATAGAAGAATACTGTCAGAACTCCATGTTCCACTGCCAACTGAATCCAGTTTTAATCAGTTTAATAACCTCATGGATATGAAAGCGTTTGAACGTATCTGTAATGAATTTGTATGACTTCACAAAACGCTTGATGATCACCATGGAATGGGAACATTGTATTATGCTCTCAGTCAAAGACAGTCACACACAAAAAAAAAAAAAAAAAAATGAAATCTGGTTAGTCTCAATAAAACAGAAAAAGTCTAATGCCTACACCACATTTGTCTTACTTTACTCAAGCAGAAGTCGAACGCATTAATGAGTATCAGAACGTATGTGTGAAATATGTGTCAACTGGGTTTTTTTACTCATGACTGCAGATCTTTTGGGTCAGAAGGTGGAGCCAGACGCGGACCTGAAGGTGTTCAGTCACTGTCACCAGAGACAGCCATTACCACGCGCTACAGAACTGATAATAAATCCAAGAGCAGTAATTAAATTTACAATAGTGATACCCTGCTCTCTGGAGTGTTTTTAATCTCTCAGCCAAAGTTGTGATTTATGAGTATTTCTGAATCGTTTCTCTAATTCTGTTGACTTGTTTTCAGTTTTTTCTTTCCCAATATTACTCTACCCTAGCTGATCTTTCTATCTGCAAATCCTTTAATCGTCTTTGTATTCTTTCTTTTATTTTCATGTCATAATTCTCATCGTCTTCTTTACCCAATGTTTCCCCCCCCCCCCCCCCCCCCATTTCTATGTGATTATCAAGCTCACCTAGTTTGGCTACATTATTTACCAGTTCAACTAATTGTCTGGAGTGTCTTGTTCAACCCCATTATCTCCTGCATGGGCAAGGAAAGGTTATTTATTGTTTTCATCCGTAAAAGAGGTTTCTTGGTTTGCTCTGTCTGCTATTTATGATAACCCTTTTATCTCCGTCATTTCAATTGTTTTTACTGTTTGAAACCCTTTTTGCACATCTTCAAGAGCACTCTCTAGTTTGTTTGGTCACCCAAAGTAACGCTGCTGTGCTGTACCACCTACTTTAGTTTTGATTGTGCTTAAAGATCTAAACTTAGCGGGGTTGCTTTTATGGGTTAGATGCACTTTCCTTTGTCTGTATTTACAAATAAGTAAAACTTTATCCTTTATCGTGATGTAAACATATCCGTTGTATTATTACCATAGGCATACATATCTTCCATTTCAATACCATGGCCAAATCCGCTGCCATTGTTGTATTTGTATTTAATAATTATTTTTGATTTTTACATAAATAAAATGACATCATTCAACGGATCAAAGTTAAACCCTTACAGAAAACTACGTGAACCTCTAGGTGTTAAGAGCATTAGGCAATCAATTGTCATCACAAACAATCGATCAAAACCAAACTGTTACTGTCAAGTTTACGAACCTAGGTCCCAGTGATGTTATTGTTCCTGGTACTGCATGCCTTGCTTTTAATATTGAACTTTCATCAGAATCTGACGCAAACAGAACATTAGTTGGTAATGTTGGTAGAGCAATTATTATTAGTAAAAGTTAAACTTGAAGGTCAAGAAGTGTTCAGTTGGATGATGCTGATGTATCGTACTGCTAAAAAGATCTGTGGCTCACTAAGGAAGAACGTGAAGACCGTGTCTGATAACGTTTCTAAACTTAGAATCGATGCACGCGACAAATCTATCACCCTGGGATGTTATACTAGCAGAAACATTATGGAAGTGTACATTCCACTTGAATTTGAAATCCTAACAGCACATAAGGAGCACTGAATGACCGTCTAAACTTTGAACTAACTTTCAATGATTACTCCAAAGTTATCAGTTCATCTGATCTCAACCAACATACAAGATCTCAAACCATATCTTTGGAATTGAAATTGTCACACATACTGATCTAGCAAGATTCATACAAAGTCAGAACCAGACAAAACTGCCGATTTATTATGACCAATAAAACACAGTTTTAATGCACAAAGACAAAAGTAAACCAATGTGAAAAATCAACTTGAACACGCCTGAAGGCATTCTTATGTTGTTGAACTGGGAAGTCCATACAAAAGAGAGACAAATTCTACAATCCAAAGATTACACACTTATCCTGCACTATTGAAGGGCGCCCTCGCGCTGGGACCATATGGCGTTGAGGCGCGTCCCCTGGGTGGTGGATAAGGGGTCCCTCGCGAGAGGGGTGCACCCTACGAGACCCGGTCTGGAACACCGGGGCGTGGTAGGGGTCGGGGTCATGGTCAGGGGAGTCCCACGGGGAGCGGCTAGCGGTGTGGCCCCGGCCCTGGCGATGCTGTCCGTCAGGAAACCGCTAGGTTCTTGTGTTGGAATGTGGACGGTCTTGTGCAGAAGTTAAGTGAGTCAGATTTCGTCAACTTTATTACTTCTTTTGACTTCTCTTGTCTTATAGAAACATTCACCAATTTGTCGTTTGATTTCTCCATCACATTTTGTGACTTTATTGTTTTCCACGCCCCAGTCAACAAACTGTCGAAACTAGGTAGGGGATCCGGTGGAGTGGTTTTGCTTGTGAAGAAAAGTATAGCACGTTACGTGACCAGGATAGATACTAATCTTGACAATACCATAGTGGTGAAAATAGCAGGAACTATAGTGGGGTTAATGCAAGATGTGATTTTAGTGTGTTCATATGTACCTCCATCGTCATCACCTTACTACAAAGAGAAAACTGTAAATAGTAACATCCCGTTGCTCGAACAGTTGATTTTCGATATGCAGGAGAAGGAAAATAACTGTCACATTATAGTCTGTGGTGACTTAAATGCACGAACTGGGCTATGGCAAAACAAAACGGACGATGGCAATATTGATGGGTTGATAGGGATTGACCAGGTGGATGATAATTTTAGAAACTCTGATGATGTTGTAATTAACCATTTCGGACGACTATTAATAGAAATGTGTTCCTCTACATCACTGTGGGTGCTAAATGGGGACAGTGATACCAGCTCAGGTAAATTTACTTATGTATCTCCTCATGGTAACAGTGTGGTGGACTACTTTCTGTGTAGCTATGATATTGTGCGACAGTGTACAGTAGAAATTGTACATAGAGTGGAATCGCCCCACATGCCTTTGGTACTGCAGATGTCATGCCATTGTCAAGCATCCGATGAGCCCGTTGAAAAGCAGTTTGTTTCTAAATATATCTGGAATCCGGAGTTGCAACAGGAATACACGGATAGAGTGAATTCTGACGAGGGTCAGATGATGCTTGATGAGGCTCATCATACCATTGATTTGTCTGCAGACATAGCCATTAAACATTTCACGGAGTATCTCTACTATTGTGCAGATTGTATGAAAAAACAGGTTTGTGTGGGCGGTTCCTCTCGCTGTACAGGCTCAGTGTGGTTCGACAATGACTGTCGTGACCTGAAAAGAGAAGCGAGGAAAGCGCTGCATGTGTTCAGTAGGTCACGTTGTGATGAGGATAGACAGGCATACTGTGACAAGAGACGTGCGTATAAGGCCATGTTGGTAACTAAGAAAAGACACCACAACCAATCCACGTGCAGACGGCTACTGGACAATGCAAACAACAGTGCGGTGTTTTGGAAACACGTGCGAATCGCGAACAGAAGGAAACAAGAACAGCCCAAGATAAAAATAGAGACTTGGGAGACACATTTTCGCACTGTGCTCAGTGGTCACTTACCGGACAAGGACGACCTGGAATTCCCGCTACCAACCTGCTCTGTTCCTGGGCCGAAGGACTCGGGAACATGTAGGCACGTGCCCGAGTTGGACGGCCCAGTAACAGAGCAAGAGGTCAGACACGCTGTGTGCAAGCTGAAATCTGGGAAAGCGGCAGGCATTGATCAAGTGTTATCAGAGTACCTGAAACATGCAGGTGATACTATTGTGCCATTTTTGACGAAATACTTTAATCACCTGCTCGATAACCAGTACTTTCCTGTTGAGTGGAGTCGTTCCGTGATTGTTCCGATCTTTAAGAAGGGCGATACAAATAACCCAGCCAACTATAGAGGGGTATCTCTGCTCAGTGTGACCAGTAAAGCTTTTACTTCCATTCTAAACAGTAGACTGTACAAGTGGGCAGAAAAAGAGGGAAAAATAAACGAAGAGCAAGCCGGGTTTCGGCAGGGATACTCGACTGTTGATCATATATTCACTTTGATATCTATTATACAAAGATCCCTTGCTCGAAATAAGAAACTATATGTGGCTTTCATCGATTACAAGCGTGCTTTTGACTCTGTAGACAGGGAAATGTTGTGGTCTGTTCTTACCCATGTACAGGTCTCTACAAAAATGGTTCAGATGCTGAAAGCCATGTATGCATCTGTTCAGGCGTGTGTAAGGGCGGGCTTCCAATACTCGGATTTTTTCGACTGCCCCGCCGGGGTCAGGCAGGGTTGTTTAGCAAGCCCTGTAATTTTCTCTTTGTTAATTAATGAAGTTGCAAACTACGTAAATGAAAATGGTCGACACGGAGTACAACTACTGCCTGGTCTGAGAGAACTTTTTTCATTACTTTTTGCTGACGATGTAGCTCTATTGTCCACAAGCGCTGTGGGGCTGCAGAACCAGATAACTAACCTCAAGCGCTCTTCTGATAGACTTGGTTTAGAGGTTAGTCTCGAGAAAACCAAGGTAATGGTTTTTAGAAAAGGCGGGCGACTGCCAGCGAAAGACAAATGGTATATTGGTGCAACCGAAATGGAAGTGGTTAACAGTTATAAATACCTTGGTTTCACACTGACCACAAAACTATCGTTTACTGTGGCGCTCTCCGACTATGCTGTAAAGGCGAAGGCGAAAGTTTCTCAGTTATTGAGGACTATGTGGAAACTTGGCAACCTTAACCCATGTATTTTCTTTAAGCTTTTTGATACCCAGGTGGCGCCGATGCTCGTCTGAAGTATGGGGGCTGAAGCAGTTCGAAACAATAGAAAAGGTGCACACTTTCGCCTGCAAGAGACTACTGAGTGTGGATGTCAGAACCCCAAATCAGACAGCGTATGGTGAAACGGGTAGGCATCCACTGCACATAAATAGCATAATAAGAGCTACAAAGTATTGGGTGAAACTGATTAAGATGTCTGATACAAGACTTCCTATGCAGGCGTACAAGATGCAGTTGAACTGTACCGTAGCAAGTTGTTTTTGGGCGAACCAAATTGAAAGCACCCTACACAAGTATGGCTTTGGCCACGTTTGGCAAAACGGTGGTGTGGGTGATGAAAGGGCTTTTTTTGTTGTTGTACAGGCAAAGACTGAAAGAGTCATTTGTACAGTCATGGGAAACGAAGGTTCAGTCAAGCGACAGGTTTGCAACTTACAAGCAGTTCAAAACCGTATTGGAACCAGAAAGATATCTATTCCAGATTACGATAAAAAAATTCAGGGACAGCCTTATACGTTTCAGACTGGGAACAGTAGAACTGAATGTGAATAATAGGTATTCAAATACACATGTGAAGAACTGTCCATTCTGTATTGGGACTGTGGAGAATGAAGAACACTTCCTCTTGTATTGTAATAGATACTCAGCACTGAGGAATAAGTACTTGGCTAGCCTTTTGAATGACACTAAGAATGAGACATAAGCTTGTTGCTTGCAAACCTGGACTGCGACTCTATCAGAAAAGTTGCAATGTTCATATTCTATGCACTTAAATTACGCAATGAACAACTATCTGTGTAATAGGACATTACCTATGGGCCGATGGCCGCAAAACATCTCACACTGTTCAGTCTGCCTCAAAGTGGGGTAGACCCCCTGATGCAGCGCGTCTGTGCGCGCTGTGCGGCGTGTGTGTATGCGTGTGTGTGTGTGCGTGTGTGTGTGTGTGTGTGTGTGTGTGTGTGTGTGTGTGTGTGTGTGTGTGTGTGTGTGTGTGTGTGTGTGATTATTATGAGTACCAATTCCAAGAAGAAATTGTTGTTTCTTTTTATTCATATCTTGTCTGTTTCCTTTCTCGTGTTGTCATTGGTTTTTCCAGTTATGTAATCTCACCCCAATTCGAATGGGTCGTTGACCTACCGAATAAAGTGTTCTGAGTTCTGAGTTCTGAATGAAATAAGGTACCGTGAACCAGCATGGTCTAAGGGAAGGTGACCCCGACAGAAAACCCCTGGTCCTCCTAGTAAGGGGCGTGGGGGTAGCTTCCCCACCCTGCAAATAAGGAAATAGCTACAAAAACGCCGACGAATAGACAAACAGCAATTCCTTTCCTTCCTACCAGAAGATTTATTACGTGCTGTGGTGAAAGCCGAAAGTCTTCGGAAGCCACGGAAGCCTCTCTCTATCCAGGGACATGGAATGTCAAGACCGGGCGGCAAGGCCGCCCAGATAGCAGCGGAAATGCAAAAGTACAAAATTTACCTGCTAGGCAAGCATTGTCATGGAACCCCCAGGGAAAGAGGAAAAGAGGCAGGCCGAGAAACACCTGGCGTCGAGACCTCCAAGCGGACATCAAGAGACTGGGAACCACCTGGAGTAAAATCGAAGGAGAAGTACAGGACAGGAGTCGCTGGAGGTCTCTCGTCGACGGCCTATATCCGGGAAGGGTAAGTAAGTAAGTAATTGAAGGGCGCCCTAATCAAGTGTATGCTTTAGGCATGCTACCTTACCAACACTATGACGAGATCATAAGATGGTCAGCTGGAAGACAGAGAAAAACCAGCATCTGTATGACGTAAGAATTCAATACCCGACAGACAAGAATCAACTTTGGTGATGTTATGTAGTGTCGCCTCACCCCAGCCTTCGACACCAAAATCTGTAGCGTCGCTGACCGTGTGCAATGTTTGTGACCGGTGAATGTGTATGTAAATGTTTGCTCGTGTCAGGATGCCAAGTTCACACACACAAGCTCAGTCACTCGCACTCGATACTAACTACAATAAGACATGTGAAACGAATATCGCATTTCGTATATACTATATTGCAGTACAAGCTAATAGTGATAAAGCGACAACAAATGCCCCGGCATGAGGCCGTTTGAGAAAAATATATTCTCTGCTGGTCACAATGTCCTCAGAGTAAAGTACTAATATCTAAGTCGTGCCTCTAAAAAGAATGACAAAGTCCGAACAAAGGAGAATCTAGTAAAATAACTAAGTCGGAGAGGCCATTAGATAAAAGGAAGCCTCGGCAAAAATGACAAAGTCTAAAGTGCCTAAGTAGCTAAGTCAGAGAGGCCTTTGGTAAAATAAAAGACCTGTACAAAACTGACTAAGTCCAAAGCGCCCTTTGTAAAAGGGAAGCCTTGGAAAACGACAGTCCAAGGCGCCCTTTACAAAAGAAGAGCCCCAAAAATAACAGTCCAAAACGCCCTTTGAAAAGAGAAAATTCGGGAAAACGACAGAGTCCGAGCCGCCCTTCAAAAGGATAGCTATCTAACAAAATGGCAGAGTCCAAAATGTCTTTTGATAATGGGAAGCCTCGGGAAAACGACAGAGTCCGAGGCGCCCGTTATAAAGGAAAACCTCGGAAAAAACGGCAGAGTCCGAAGCGCCTGTTATAACGAATTCTAAAAAAAATGACATAGTCCAAAAGGTCCTTTGATAAAGGGAAGCCTCGGAAAAACGAGGTAAATCCTGAAGCCTGCGTGTGCGCGATGTGAGCACCGTTTTTTCCTACACAGCACACTGACTACACAAAAAGAGGAAAATAATAAGATGTAAAAACGTGTACAAGGCATTTTTACCACACTTATAACGATACCCGACAAACATGAACGAGAAGTTGTAAAAAACAAACTGAAATCATCTAAAGCTTATCTTAAAGACAAATCAACCCACTGGGTATGGATTAATAAATTAATTTAGACTTTTGTTTTGGTCATAAAAGTGATGGACAGACAAGAGACTTTGAGGATATTAACTATATTCACGCTCCCAAAGACCTGATAGAAAACTATATCAATAGCATCAATATGCATGACAGGTAGTTTAATGTAGGGTATTGTAGATGAATGAATATCAATTGTACAGAACATAATTGTTGACATTTAAACAATTAACTTTTGTTGGACAATTTAAAAAAAAAAAAAAAAAGACTGACAGACAAGAGATTGACGTTACAGAATGCTTCAGCTATATCCTGCACTTTGATCAGTTAAGAACAGATTTCAAACAGCAGTGAAGCAGTGATATTCGTGTTATATCATATAACTTTAGAACTATTTGAGGAGCTACCATTTGTAGAGTACATGCCTGTTGATCTTAAATCACACATTTAAAGTTGGTGATCAAAACTGGTTTGAGACTGTGTGAACAAATATTCAGAGAACTATGTGTGAATTTTTTTTTCTATCTATTATTTTGTCGGTCTATAAAAAATGACCGACAGATTGCAAGCTAGCGAAACGTATTTCACACAACAAACTTGCCTATATCTAATGTTCACAATGTTATTGAATCAACAGAAAAATCTTTTACCGTAATACATGATAATCTTCTCGATGGTAGTGTAAAGATTCAGGTTGTTGCTAAAATATAATTCAACAAGGGAGACGATGAAGTGATAGTATCATATATCTCAACGAGACAACATACAGTTAATGTAGGAAGGGAACTGGTGAACGTGTTTAGAAACAAAATGTTGCCCGACTTCCAGGAAGTAATTGATAAAGCCAAAATGAGGGGGTCTGGTTGGTATGAAGGGCATGTACACGAACTACAACTGAAGCAGTCAAGATATCTTCCTTCCTATTTTAGGCAAACTATGGTCGCAACTACCAAGGTTGCAAACAAAAAAGCTGTCGTTAATATTCAAAGCGATGACAGTCACTGTTTAATGTGGTGTGTGCTTGCTAAACTTCTCTTTGTAAAAACAAAACCTGAGCGTGTATCTGTAAACTGTAACACCACTTGCCCCCACCTACGAACAGCCAGAAAATAAGCATGTTGACCTTCCTGCCGATGGCGATAACTTTCACTCCTCGCGCTGGGACCATATGGCGTTGAGGCGCGTCCCCTGGGTGGTGGATAGGGAGGGGTGCACCGAATGAAATAAGGTGCCGTGAACCAGCATGGTCTAAGGGAAGGTGACCCCGACAGAAAACCCCTGGTCCTCCTAGTAAGGGGGATGGGCGTGGGGGTAGCTTCCCCACCCTGCAAAAAAGGAAATAGCTACAAAAACGCCGACTAACAGTAATTCCTTTCCTGGAGAAGACTTATGACGTCCTGTGGTGAAAGCCGGAAGTCTTCGGAAGCCACAGGACCGAGCCGCCTCTCTCTATCCAGGGATACAACCATGGGCACATGGAACGTCAAGACCATGTACCAGAGCGGCAAGGCCGCCCAGATAGCAGCGGAAATGCAAAAGTACAACCTTTCCCTGCTAGGTATCAGTGAAGCCAGATGGACGCAGTCTGGCCAGAAAAGGCTGTTAAGTGGGGAGATGATTCTGTATTCAGGTCATGAAGAGGAGAATGCCCCCCATACAGAAGGTGTAGCATTCATGCTGTCACCAGTGGCACAGAGAGCGCTGATGGGCTGGGAACCTCTTGGGCCAAGAATTATCACAGCAGCCTTTAGAACCAAGAAAAAGCTCAAGCTGAACGTCATCCAGTGTTATGCGCGCCCACTAATGACAGTGACGAGGAAGAGAAACAAGAGTTCTACGACCGACTCCAGAGTGCCTTGGACAAATGTGCGGAGCGAGACATCACCATCGTCATGGGCGATTTTAATGACAAAAAAAGGGGAGGACAACACCGGATACGAAGAGGTGATGGGGAGACAGGGACTAGGCTCGGAGATGAGTGAGAACGGGGAGAGGTTTGTAGACTTTTGTGCTCTAAATCGACGTCATTGGAGGCAGCATCTTCCCACACAGAAGAATACACAAAGCAACTTGGGTCTCACCTGACCATACAACAGAGAACCAAATAGACCATATCTGCATTAGCAAAAAATTTAGAAGATCCCTTCAAGATGTTCGAGTGAGGAGGGGAGCAGATGTCGCCTCAGACCACCATCTGCTTACCTTAAGAATGAAGCTCAAGCTAAAGAAAAGCCGCACAGAGACAACAAGAAGACAGCGCTATAATGTAGGCCTCCTGAGAGAAACTGGAGTTAGAGAAGAGTTCAAACTGGTGCTGTCCAACCGGTTTCAAGCGCTACAGGAGCTAGTAAATGAAGAGGAGGCGGTTAGAGAGGCGCTGAACTCAACCTGCAAAGACACTGTAGGGTTCAGGAAACACCACCACAAGGACTGGCTGTCGGCACAGACCTTGAAGAAGATAGAAGTGAGGAAGCAGAAGAAAGCAGCTGTCAACAATAGTCGCACGAGAGCAGCCAAAGTAAGGGCACAGGGGGAATACTCGGAAGCCAACCGCGAGGTGAAGAGTAGTATCAGAGCAGACACAAGAGGGCCTACACAGACAGCCTGGCAGCAGAGGCAGAAAAGGCAGCAGGCAGCGGCAACATGAAACATCTCTACGACATTACCAGAAGATTGTCAGGCAAGTATGGCCATACAGAAAGACCAGTAAAAGACAAAGAAGGCAAGCCTATTGCAGACAGAGCAGACCAACTCGACAGATGGGCCGAGTATTTTGAAGAGTTACTGAACAGACCTAGCCCACCCGACCCCCCAGACATCCAGCCGGCAGAGACCGACCTACCCATCAGCTGTGACAGACCCAGCCGGGAAGAGATCAGAAGAGCAGTGGCATTCTTGAAGAACGGCAAAGCAGCAGGCCCAGATGGCATCCCAGCGGAGTCTCTGAAAGCAGAACTAGAGACAACAGCGGAGATGCTGTACCCACTGTTTGGAAAGTTCTGGGAAGAGGAGGTGATGCCGGCTGACTGGAAGGAGGGGTACCTAATCAAGCTTCCTAAGAAAGGCGACCTCAGCAAGTGTTCCAACTACAGAGGAATCACCTTGCTGTCAGTACCAGGAAAGGTCTTCAACAGGATCATCCTGGAGAGAATGAAGAGTTTTGTTGACCCCCAGCTGAGAGACCAGCAAGCAGGATTCAGGAAGAACCGATCATGTACAGACCAGATCGCCACTCTCCGCATCATCGTGGAACAGTATCTGGAGTGGAGCTCCCCGCTGTACGTCAACTTTGTGGATTATGAGAAAGCATTTGACAGTGTGGACCGAGAGACTCTGTGGAAACTCCTACGACACTACGGTGTACCCACAAAGCTCGTCCGCCTTATCAAGAGCAGCTACGATGGCATGACATGTCGCGTGATCCACGAAGGGCAGTTCACCAGGGAGCTCCAGGTCAGAACCGGTGTCAGGCAGGGGTGTCTGCTGTCTCCGTTCCTCTTCCTACTGGCCATAGACTGGGTCATGAAGATGACCACAGAGCACAGACGAAGTGGAATACAGTGGACACTGTGGACACAGCTTGACGACCTCGATTTTGCAGACGACTTGGCATTACTGTCCCACACTCATCAACAAATACAGGACAAGACCACGAGGCTCGCTGACATCTCGTCCCAAGTGGGCCTCACCATTCACAAACAGAAAACAAAGACAATGAGGCTGAACGCAACCAGGGAAGAACCAGTCTTGCTTGCTGGCACCCCGTTGGAGGAGGTGGAGTCCTTCACCTATCTCGGGAGCATCATAGACAAAAAAGGCGGCACTGATGCAGATGTCAGAGCACGAATCGGTAAAGCCAGTTGAAAAAAGTGTGGAGCTCCAGAGAGCTGTCACAACACACCAAAGTCCGGATTTTCAACTCCAATGTAAAAGCAGTTCTCCTATATGGAGCAGAGACTTGGAGATTGACAAAAACCACAGTCAACAGAGTACAGACTTCATGAACAGTTGCCTTAGAAGAATTTTGAAAATCCACTGGCCAGAAAAGATCAGCAACGTCAGACTCTGGGAGAGAACAGAGCAGATAACAGCAGAGAATGAAATTGGGCGAAGAAGATGGGGATGGATCGGTCACAGTCTGAGAAAGCCAGCTTCCAGTATCACTAGGCAGGCATTGTCATGGAACCCCCAGGGAAAGAGGAAAAGAGTTAGGCCGAGAAACTCCTGGCGTCGAGACCTCCAAGCAGACATCAAGAAACTGGGAACCACCTGGAGTAGAATCGAAGGAGAAGCACAGTACAGGAGTTGCTGGAGGTCTCTCGTCGACGGCCTATACCCGGGTAGGGGTGACAGGCGTAAGTAAGTAAGTAATAACTTTCACTACACTGTTATCAGAATTATGTCGCAGCTAATTCATGAACATGTATCAAAACACAACGGGAAACAGGAATTTTGTAAAAGTTGTTTACAAATGTTTTCCTCTATTAAAGTAGCACACATGTTCAACATTGCAGATCGGCTTATGACATTCAACAATATTAGGTATCCAAAACATGGTAGCCAGGTATATTCTGAGAACTGTGGAAAACAGCAAAAGCTGCATCTTGTAGTGTATGGCGATTTTGAATCACTGGTTGTACCATATGAGGGACTGTTCCAGAAGCACTACCAAAGACTGTGAAATTAAGTTATCAATTGGTGTGCTCTTTTGCTTACATTCTTGTTATGTCAGATGGTGAGGATACAGAACCTGTTATCTTACATACTTACTTACACCTGTCACCCCTACCCGGGTATAGGCCGTCGACGAGAGACCTCCAGCAACTCCTGTCCTGTGCTTCTCCTTCGATTCTACTCCAGGTGGTTCCCAGTCTCTTGATGTCTGCTTGGAGGTCTCGACGCCAGGAGTTTCTCGGCCTACCTCTTTTCCTCTTTCCCTGGGGGTTCCATGACAATGCCTGCCTAGTGATACTGGAAGCTGGCTTTCTCAGACTGTGACTGATCCATCCCCATCTTCTTCGCCCAATTTCATTCTCTGCTGTTATCTGCTCTGTTCTCTCCCAGAGTCTGACGTTGCTGATCTTCTCTGGCCAGTGGATTTTCAAAATTCTTCTAAGGCAACTGTTCATGAAGGTCTGTACTCTGTTGACTGTGGTTTTTGTCAATCTCCATGTCTCTGCTCCATATAGGAGAACTGCTTTTACATTGGAGTTGAAAATCCGGACTTTGGTGTGTTGTGACAGCTCTCTGGAACTCCACACTTTTTTCAACTGGAGAAAGGCTGCTCTGGCTTTACCGATTCGTGCTCTGACATCTGCATCAGTGCCGCCTTTTTTGTCTATGATGCTCCCGAGATAGGTGAAGGACTCCACCTCCTCCAACGGGGTGCCAGCAAGCAAGACTGGTTCTTCCCTGGTTGCGTTCAGCCTCATTGTCTTTGTTTTCTGTTTGTGAATGGTGAGGCCCACTTGGGACGAGATGTCAGCAAGCCTCGTGGTCTTGTCCTGCATTTGTTGATGAGTGTGGGACAGTAATGCCAAGTCGTCTGCAAAATCGAGGTCATCAAGCTGTGTCCACAGTGTCCACTGTATTCCACTTCGTCTGTGCTCTGTGGTCATCTTCATGACCCAGTCTATGGCCAGTAGGAAGAGGAACGGAGACAGCAGACACCCCTGCCTGACACCAGTTCTGACCTGGAGCTCTCTGGTGAACTGCCCTTCGTGGATCACGCGACATGTCATGCCATCATAGCTGCTCTTGATCAGGCGGATGAGCTTTGTGGGTACACCGTAGTGTCGTAGGAGTTTCCACAGAGTCTCTCGGTCCACGCTGTCAAATGCTTTCTCATAATCCACAAAGTTGACGTACAGCGGGGAGCTCCACTCCAGAGACTGTTCCACGATGATGCGGAGAGTGGCGATCTGGTCTGTACATGATCGGTTCTTCCTGAATCCTGCTCTCAGCTGGGGGTCAACGGAGCTCTTCATTCTCTCTAGGATGATCCTGTTGAAGACCTTTCCTGGTACTGACAGCAAGGTGATTCCTCTGTAGTTGGAACACTTGCTGAGGTCGCCTTTCTTGGGAAGCTTGATTAGGTACCCCTCCTTCCAGTCAGCTGGCATCACCTCCTCTTCCCAGATCTTTCCAAACAGTGGGTACAGCATCTCAACTGTTGTCTCTAGGTCTGCTTTCAGAGACTCCGCTGGGATGCCATCTGGCCCTGCTGCTTTGCCATTCTTCAAAAATGCCACTGCTTTTCTGATCTCTTCCCGGCTGAGTCTGTCACAGCTGATGGGTAGGTCGGTCTCTGCCGGCTGGATGTCGGGGGGGTCGGGTGGGCTAGGTCTGTTCAGTAACTCTTCAAAATACTCGGCCCATCTGTCGAGTTGGTCTGCTCTGTCTGCAATAGGCTTGCCTTCTTTGGTCTTTCTGTATGGCCATACTTACCCGACAATCTTCTGGTAATGTCGTAGAGCTGTTTCATGTTGCCGCTGCCTGCTGCCTTTTCTGCCTCTGCTGCCAGTCTGTCTGTGTAGGCCCTCTTGTCTGCCCTGATACTCCTAACCTGTTATCTACAGAGGTGAAAATGCTGCAGGTCTGCTTAACAGAAATGCAGTCAGTTGGTACATTATCTCACATGTCAGATGCCTTTGATGTTGACAGAAGAGGATAAAGTGGATTTTAACACAGCAGAGATATATTGAATTTGTGAACAACTCATGGGGGGGCGATACAGTTTGTGACCACGACCACATAACTGGACGTTACAGAGGTGCTGCACATAACAATTTAACTTGCTATTAAAAATAGAACCCCAAAACTTTATAGTTGCCTATCTTTTTCCACAATCTCAAGGGTACGATTCACACATTATCATGCAGGCTGTAGATGAGTCTTACAAGAACATTAGTTGTATTGCCCAGAAAACTGAGAAATACTTGACTTTTAGGTTAGACAACAAATTAGTCTTATGACTCCATGCAGCATTTGTCCTCAGGGCTTGCTAGTGTGGCAAAATGACTGACAGCTTTTCCAATAACAAATAAATATTTGGAGCCGGAGTTAATCAAGAAAGGTGTGTACATTAATGACTGGGTTGTGTTTGAGGAAACGTCTCTGCCTCCAAAAGATAAATTTTATTCTACACTTAATGGAATTTCTGACTCTGAATACCCAAATGCTCTTAATGCTTGGAGTAAATTAGAATGTGAAACGATTGGTGACAACCATGATCGGAGGGTGATGACCAAATTGGCCATTAATTAGTGGTCAGCTGGTCAGCTTAAGAAAATCTCCAAATCCTGAAGGACCAAGAAATGCTTTGTTAATGATTTGAAAATATACTGAATGTACTTAGGAATACAGGGACTTTGCGTATACGAAGAAAACGCAACGTTGAAAAATTCGCGTTTTTATTGCCTCATGTTTTTATATGTGTGTAGTATATGAAAAGCTATAAATACACGCATTTTGGACTAGTCTGTTTAAAGTGAAAAATATGCCTGAAAAATAAGTTCATTCACCTGTGTTCACTATAGCAATGTGTAGAGACGACGTACGTATTGCAACAAACGGAATGTTTTTAGAATTGAACAGTCCCTGTATTCTGTTATTTTATTTATTTTAAATTTTTTT
Organism: Semisulcospira habei; assembly: GCA_036245525.1. Taxonomy (NCBI): domain Eukaryota; kingdom Metazoa; phylum Mollusca; class Gastropoda; family Semisulcospiridae; genus Semisulcospira; species Semisulcospira habei. Next base: position 175,661,497 of record BTPG01000008.1, on the reverse strand, counting down.
TGCTGTTGGAAATGCTGCGCACACGTTTTTAAAAGATAGCTGTATGTCTGTTCGAACATAGGCGGCGAATATCCGGCGGAACACCGAAGGCGGTGTAGATCCTGCGTAACTGACAGGATCGACGGCGTGAGTTCGTGCATCGCAAAGCAAGTCATGAATATGTGATGGTACAGAACCTCCTTCACCGCGCATGATCTGAAAGCAAAATAACAACACTGACTTGTAACCGGTGAATATCGCTAGCACTACGTGCCAGTAGCACTAGAAGTACAATCGTTAGCATTACAGATCAATGGGCGACACGTCAATACTAAACTTGACGATCGCCTGTACTCCTAACACTACTTGCCGACAGCGTTAGCCGGCATTACGGAGCAAAGGACCATACCCGTGTCACTCATTCTCAACAAAAATTTACAAATACGAAAAAAAGTGTCTTTTACTTGCCTCAGTCTCCATACTGAGACATGATTTGATTGACTGGTATCGTCCAGTGCACAACCGGAACGTTATACACAGCGGAACGAATTGTGTAGCTCAGCCTGAAACACTCCTTTTTATGTGTGACCTCCTTAAAGCGATCTGCTCCATGGTGGGCTTTACGTTACAACGGGTTATCCGTGTTGTCCTGCCTCCTTAAGACTTAAAAAAAAAAAGTCTACCCTTCCTTGAACAATCCATGCGAGTAGGCACGCATACCAGAGGTTTTCCATTGTGTTTTTTTAGCGTATCGGAAAGAACTCTTCTGCGTACAAAGGAGAAAAAGAGCAGAAACGTCTTTCATTTTACTACATTCAAACTTCGTTATTTTAAGTTCGCCCCTTTGTGCAACATTATTTTCAGACATACGAAGCACATTAATAAAGGAGATATTATCTGTCGTATTATGAGTTAGGCTTTGCCGGTGGCTCTTGTCGCCTGGAGGGTCCGGTCGGAAGGGGTTGGGGGGGGGGGGAGGGAGTCAATATCGGATGTAAGAGTCGAGGGCTTTAGCCCCCCCCCCCCCCCCCACCCAAGATAAGCCGAACACAACGCGAGCATGTATTTATATTGTTGCATAACCCCTCTCCCCCCCCCCCCCCAATTGTTATTTATCCAGCGTTTTGCTTACTAGCCGTTCAGAATTAAGGTAGAGCAGTACGTAGGACATAGGGCCTTCCCTTGAATTTTTCTGTAGTTGATATGTAACTTATTCAGTTATTCAGTTACGTTTTGGTGGGCCAAAGAGAAAAAATGTAAAGAGACTGAAAGAATACAATATTTGTTGTATTACAAATTATGCTTTGCCAGTGCTTCTTGTTGCTTGGAGGGTCCGATCAGGGGTTTAATGTCGGAGGTGAAAGTCAAGGGCTTTAGCCCGAAACTTTCACCTCCGACATTAAACACCCTGATCGGACCCGAGAGGCTTTTGGCGCCTCTGGCAATAACCAATGGCAAAGCCTAACTCGTAATACAACGATTATGTCTTCAACCGTAAAAAGTATTCCGCCAGATGTATAACCTTGAAAGAACCCCAAGCTTCGTACGTGTCGGTCAACAATTTCGCGCGAACTGCTTAAGGGTCAAAGTCACGGGGGATTAGAAAACAGGTTACAAAATAGTAATTTTGACACCCCCATCCTCCAAAAAATCTCCAATACTATTCACAATTTTAAATCTAAATTTGGTACAGAAATACCTGATAAGACCTTCAGGTGCATACCAATTTGAATGATCCCCCGAAAATGTCAAAGGTCACAAGAGATTAGGTCACAAACATCCATCCAGTGTTATGCGCCCACTAATGACAGTGACGAGGAAGAGAAACAAGAGTTCTACGACCGACTCCAGAGTGCCGTGGACAAATGTGCGGAGCGAGACATCACCATCGTCATGGGCGATTTTAATGCCAATATAGGGGAGGACAACACCGGATACGAAGAGGTGATGGGGAGACAGGGACTAGGCTCGGAGATGAGTGAGAACGGGGAGAGGTTTGTAGACTTTTGTGCTCTAAACCGACTTGTCATTGGAGGCAGCATCTTCCCACACAGAAGAATACACAAAGCAACTTGGGTCTCACCTGACCATACAACAGAGAACCAAATAGACCATATCTGCATTAGCAAGAAATTTAGAAGATCCCTTCAAGATGTTCGAATGAGGAGGGGAGCAGATGTCGCCTCAGACCACCATCTGCTTACCTTAAGAATGAAGCTCAAGCTAAAGAAAAGCCGCACAGAGACAACAAGAAGACAGCGCTATAATGTAGGCCTCCTGGAGGCCTAACTGGAGTTAGAGAAGAGTTCAAACTGGTGCTGTCCAACCGGTTTCAAGCGCTACAGGCAGTCACCACAGAGCAGCAGTGGAAGGCAGTTAGAGAGGCGCTGAACTCAACCTGCAAAGACACTGTAGGGATCAGGAAACACCATCACAAGGACTGGCTGTCGGCACAGACCTTGAAGAAGATAGAAGTGAGGAAGCAGAAGAAAGCAGCTGTCAACAACAGTCGCACGAGAGCAGCCAAAGCAAGGGCACAGGAGGAATACTTGGAAGCCAACCGCGAGGTGAAGAGGAGTATCAGGGCAGACAAGAGGACCTACACAGACAGCCTGGCAGCAGAGGCAGAAAAGGCAGCAGGCAGCGGCAACATGAAACAGCTCTACGACATTACCAGAAGATTGTCGGGCAAGTATGGCCATACAGAAAGACCAGTAAAAGACAAAGAAGGCAAGCCTATTGCAGACAGAGCAGACCAACTCAACAGATGGGCTGAGTATTTTGAAGAATTACTGAACAGACCTAGCCCACCCGACCCACCAGACATCCAGCCGGCAGAGACCGACCTACCCATCAGCTGTGACAGACCCAGCCGGGAAGAGATCAGAAGAGCAGTGGCATTTTTGAAGAATGGCAAAGCAGCAGGGCCAGATGGCATCCCAGCGGAGTCTCTGAAAGCAGACCTAGAGACAACAGTGGAGATGCTGTACCCACTGTTTGGAAAGATCTGGGAAGAGGAGGTGATGCCGGCTGACTGGAAGGAGGGGTACCTAATCAAGCTTCCCAAGAAAGGCGACCTCAGCAAGTGTTCCAACTACAGAGGAATCACCTTGCTGTCAGTACCAGGAAAGGTCTTCAACAGGATCATCCTGGAGAGAATGAAGAGCTCCGTTGACCCCCAGCTGAGAGACCAGCAGGCAGGATTCAGGAAGAACCGATCATGTACAGACCAGATCGCCACTCTCCGCATCATCGTGGAACAGTCTCTGGAGTGGAGCTCCCCGCTGTACGTCAACTTTGTGGATTATGCGAAAGCATTTGACAGCGTGGACCGAGAGACTCTGTGGAAACTCCTACGACACTACGGTGTACCCACAGAGCTCGTCCGCCTGATCAAGAGCAGCTATGATGGCATGACATGTCGCGTGATCCGCGGAGGGCAGTTCACCGGGGAGCTCCAGGTCAGAACTGGTGTCAGGCAGGGGTGTCTGCTGTCTCCGTTCCTCTTCATACTGGCCATAGAGGTCATGAAGATTACCACAGAGCACAGACGAGGTGGAATACAGTGGACACTGTGGACACAGCTTGACGACCTCGATTTTGCAGACGACTTGGCATTACTGTCCCACACTCGTCAACAAATGCAGGACGGGACCACGAGGCTTGCTGACATCTCGTCCACCATTCACAAACAGAAAACAAAGACAGTGAGGCTGAACGCAACCAGGGAAGAACCAGTCTTGCTTGCTGGCACCCCGTTGGAGGAGGTGGAGTCCTTCACCTGTCTCGGGAGCATCATGGACAAAAAAGGCGGCACTGATGCGGATGTCAGAGCACGAATCGGTAAAGCCAGAGCAGCCTTTCTCCAGTTGAAAAAGGTGTGGAGTTCCAGGGGGCTGTCACGGCACACCAGTGTCCGGATTTTCAACTCCAATGTAAAGGCAGTTCTCCTATATGGAGCAGAGACTTGGAGATTGACAAAAACCACAGTCAACAGAGTACAGACCTTCATGAACAGTTGCCTTAGAAGAATTTTGAAAATCCACTGGCCAGAGAAGATCAGCAACGTCATACTCTGTTAGAGAACAGAGCAGATAACAGCAGAGAATGAAATTGGGCGAGGAAGATGGGGATGGATCGGTCACAGTCTGAGAAAGCCAGCTACCAGTATCACTATGCAGGCATTGTCATGGAACCCCCAAGGAGAGAGGAAAAGAGGTAGGCCGAGAAACTCCTGGCGTCGAGACCTCCAAGCAGACATCAAGAGACTGGGAACCGCCTGGAGTATAATCGAAGGAGAAGCACAGGAGAATGTCACCTCGGGAAAGTCAAGGGTCACAAGGTCATCGGCAAACGTTGTCTTCTTCTTTTTTTCGTTTTACAAATTTTTACTTTTCATCAGCATTTTAGCACGACTTTTGAACCAAATTTGGCAGAAAGGTAACTGATCAAAATGTAATGCATACATTTGTTCTGAAACACGTGGGTTGAAAAGGAAAGCATTTACTTATTTTAGAACACTTTAACATTTGCTTATTTCAGTGACCCGTCGGACAGGTCAAGGTCACAAATGCCAAATTAATTATGTGTAATGGAGCTTTAAGGGTTTTTTCCATTCTTGTTATTCTGTGTTTTCATGATTTGTCGAGAACAGAGTTATGAATTAGTATAACTTACTTAATTAATTTGCAACACGATGGAAGTTTTACAAATAACTTTTGTTGACTGGAAATATTCCTGTCTTTCCCTCCAAACCGTTCAAGACCCAACTAAAAACATTATGTTCAACTTGCATTTGGATTAAATAGATCTCTTTTCCCGCAGACGTTGATGCAATCTTTTATAGGTCTTTGAAATAATAATAATAAATGTTTCTTAAATAGGGCAAAATCCCCACGTAGTAGGCTCAAAGCGCTTTACAAAGCGCTAAGCAAGCATGACGTAACAAAAAGATATAATAAAACGCAATACAAGTAAACAGGAAATTGTCCAACAGTTGAACAGATAAAAGATTTGCACCAGCGCATGCAGGAAAAGAGACCTATTTAGTACTAAACGCAAGTTGAAAAAAAGAGAACTATTTAGTACTAAACGCAAGTTGAAAAAAAGAGAACTATTTAGTACTAAACGCAAGTTGAAAAAAAGAGAACTATTTAGTACTAAACGCAAGTTGAAAATAATGTGTTTTAAGCTGTAGAGTTGTAAGATCTTCTGCTTACGCTTTGTACTGCTTGCTTTGCATGGTGTGCGCAACTGATCTTAGCTGTCTTCTCACGTACTTTGTAACAATTATCTTGTACACTAATACATGTATTAAATAGGAACTATCATTTGTGGGATCAGTATTTGCATCCGCGATTGTACATCAAAGTTGTAACTCGAAACTTTCCTCCATACCCCGAGAAGGGACTAGAGTAAATTAAATTGCATTCTGGCGTTTCAATGTTTGAGAGAGACTAATGTAACTAAAAGAAATCACAATGCGATTCTTATCGCTGTGAAGAAAGATCAAGAACCCTTGCAATACACAAACACATGCACATCACACCACATCACAAGGCACGCATGCACGCACGCACGCACTCACGCGCACGCACGCACGCACGCACACGCACGCACGCACACGCACGCACGCACGCACGCACGCACACACACACACACACACACACACACACACACACACACACACACACACACACATCGGCATGTGGACAGGTCGGTACTTGAACACATCATTGCGTTTAAAGAAAGTCGGTCGATCCGTATCAGTTCAACTCCTCAGTTTTGTTAAAACATGTCACTTTTTGAAAGGCGTATTGTGTTCTCATCTGTGATTTTAAACTTAAGTCATACGACCGTAAAACACAAAATCTCAGACCAGCACACATTCATCAGTGTACACATTTACGTCGTACTTTAACTGATAATAACAGGGTTCTTCTTCCTCGAACAGATAATAATAGGGTTCGAGAAATGTTGAATATGGCGTTTGACCGAAACATCTTCAGAAATACGCAAAATTGGGATGTTTTGAGCATCTGAAAATGCATGATTGTTGTGCTTTTGTGGGGAAATATACAAAAAGCTGTCTCTATCGGGCCTTCAGTGCGAATCAACATATGAGTTGATGGCCGAGATCGATCTGGCAGAGAAACACACAGTCAGTCTGCTTTGTAACAGGTCGATAATTCATCGACTGGAAGAATAACACTCGCTATTAGGTGCCCCAGCACGCAGGAAGCTATAACTGTGGTTGACAATTATTTGCAATTATGCAGATTGCTGTGCGATCAAACTAAATCAGGAACCCACTGCTCAATAGTTACTGGGGGACATTGTTTAAATGTGCCAGTCACTTAAGTTAGAATGAATACGCCCTGAGCACATTCTATGTCAATGCGTTTATGGCGTTTTGAAATTTCTTTTAAAATTTGCTTATTGTCCCATAAAAGCTACATTACAGATTGGGAGATAAATCACTTTAGTTCAGGGGTGGTGCCAGAATAGGTTGACGACTGAGGCGCCAAGCTGTTCTGGCACCACCCTTTAACTGTCAGATAATTTATTTCAAGCAAGAGTGTATCAGGATGAGAGATAGAAATAGTGGGGTCCCAAAACCACTCCATAATTTGTACCCAACAGATACCTAAAACAATTATATTTTAAACATCCACAGCTCTAACAAAACCTGTCTCAAGTCACACCATAATGTATATACATCAAATACGTCAAGTACGACATACATATACATCAAGTACGTCATGTACGGCAAGTATGCCACATAAGCCATGTACGCTATATACATATGTACGTCATATACGACATATACGTCATGTACATCATACACATCATATACGTCAGGTACGTCATAGAGTCAAGTACGTCATGTATGTCGTGTACGTCATGAGCGGTCATTGAAAAAAAGGATGTGACCAAACATCTGTGGTCAAGGCTGAGGTTTGGTCAACTGACTGAAATGCATAATGACCTCATCAGAGCTATTTTAGTTCCACCTCCTCAAATTAACCTTAGATTTTTTTTTACTAAAGCACAATAGTACAAAGCTGTGATTATTTGTTTTTGTTTAAAAATGCATGATTAATAGCTGTTTTCTCATTTAATATCTACTTTTTTACATTTTACTTTTTGACACCGGTTTTTTTATATGATAACGATTTCGTCTCATCATTTGATTTTGTTTGTTTGGTCGAAACATTTTTGATCGATTTGACCACTACCATTTTAGTCTCTCATATTAGGAAACTGAGCAGTCAGGGACGAGCGTCTGGTGGTGTTGAGTTGTTTATGAGAAAATGCCTAGCGTCGTCTGTGTTGAAATTTCACTCGAGCTTTTGAACGTAGGGAAGGAATTGTGCTTATTTGCCCCATGTGACTCCTGCTTACCATACCAGCTTACCATACCAGCGATTTTGATGATGGCATTTCTCTACTTGAGCTGGAACTGCCGGAAGCTCAGTTTATAATTTGTGGTGATCTTAACGCTAGAACAGCTGCTGACAGTCCTGTCAGTATCGACCTGGCATCTCCTGGTTGTCAGGTGGATACTGGTATGAAAACTGATTACACCTGTGACAGTCAAAGGACAACGTTGTAAATGCCTATGGTACTTCCTTGCTACGGTTTTCTCCACATACTAAATGGGGTATGTGACGGGGATAATATACCTGGCAACTATACTTTCATTTCCCAGCAAGGTTGTAGTGTAATCGATTATTTCATCATGTCCAGTTCAGTAGCGTCCTTGTGCCTAAAGTTAAATGTAGAAGAAAAGATTGATTCTTATCATATGCCTGTCACATGCCACATGCAGTGTTGTTGACACGCCCACTCTCCGGCGACCTGACCCTGTTTTTGTGCACAAACTGAAATACTTGCTCGGCCAATTTCGTGAAGCACTGCACTCTGCAGAAGTAGTCAACTCATTCAGGATGCAGAAAGCATGATCACTACAAATATTGATTCTTCTGTTGACATGTTGTTGTTTTTTTTTTTTCAGGTCTTAACCGTGCTGCTGCCTGTATGCAGAAAATAAATCCGTGTTGACAAGACATAGTCGTGACTGGTTTGATAAAGAATGTAAAAACAAGCGTGCAGAGGTCAGAAAGAGCTTGAGAGATTTTAAGCATTTTGGCCTTTCTGCTGACCTAACGGGTTGTGTGAAAAAAAGAAGAGATTATAAAAAGCTGTTAAAACGTAAACAGAAATGTCACAGATGAGGAAGGTGATAGAGAATAACATAACCGATTCTCGTACTTTTTGGGGAACAATTAAGAAATTATCCCTCAAACAGGGCTTTCTGCGGAGCAATTTCTAAGGAACAATGGTTTGTGCACTTGAAGAACGTTTTTGGTGCAGATCAAATTGACGATTCAAATGGGGATGACAATTTATTCAGTAGTTCTGACATGTCAACAGATGAAAACTTAGACGCAGATATTTCAGCAGAGGAAGTGAATGAGGCCATCAAGCACCTAGAAAATAATAAAGTTGCTGGTCCAGATGGTCTCATTCCTGAAGTCTTTTAAGCATGCCTCTGATGTGATTATCCCATTTATTGTGAAGCAGTTTAATCACACCTTCTCCACAGGCCTGTATCCTGAGTCTTACTCAGAAACGACCATCCAGCCTATCCATAAAAAGGGCAATATGGATGTACCTGATAATTACCGTGGCATTTCACTAGTCCATGTCTGTAGTAAAATATATAGTTTCATTTTAAATACGCGTTTGACCGATTGGTCCGAAAGTCATGATGTGCTGGGAGAAGTGCAGGTTGGGTTCAGAAGAGATCACTCTACTATTGATCACATCTTTATTCAAAGATATTTTACCCGCAATAACAATTTTCAGAAAGCATTTGACTGTATATCACGTCCTAAATTATGGACAATTCTTAAGAAAAGGGGCGTTAATGGCAGGAAGCTGCATGCATTTCAAAGCATGTACAATGTATTTAAAGCTCGTGTAAGGTGCGGCCAAAGTGTGACTGATCTCTTCCTCTGCCCTAGAGGCTTGAAGCAAAACCAGCTTGATATTTTGACCAATTTTTTTTTTTTGGGGGGGGGGGGGGAAATGACAATCGGGTAGAAAAATACAGTCCTAAATATTTATAAGTATTAACTACTTACACTTGTGTACCTTTAATAAGCCACTTCTCTCTGTGTGCTAAGTACCCTTGTTTACGAAAGACAACAATGTTTGACTTTCCCAGGTTAACAGACAAGTCCATAGCGTCAGCATTTGCAGACCACGTGGTGTGTATGACACAAGTACTAAGTCATCTGCAAACAATAAAATAAAAACTTCAACTAAGTCTGGGAGAAGCTGAACACCATGTTTTCCATTATTCATAATTTCAGTGGCAATTTCGTTAATAAACAAGGAGAAAAGTGCGGGCGAGGTTATCTCCCCCTGCTTCAAGCGGAGCCTTCTTGGACTAGTTCTGCAGGGATGTTGTCTGCTCCTGCTGCCTTCCCTTTATTCAACGATTTCACAGCAGCCTCTACCTCTTCTCGGAGGATGGGATAGTTGCCATTGTTGGTCACAGGTGGGTTGACAAGTATGCAGCTCAGTGGTCTGTACAGGCACGAAGAGATTGAGTAATTACATCTCATTGCACTCAAAAAGCTGCTTAATGTAATTCCACGTACACCAAATGACCTTGATTATGGCGAAACCGGCCGATATCCACTATACATCTATGCCAGGGTTAGCTGTCTAAGGTATTGGTTTCGTCTGTCACAGACTTCCTTCTAAAGCGTACAAAATGTTGCTAGCTTTACAAAATAGTGGAAAAGACTGTTGGGTCACTCGTGTTCATGATGAATTGTACCGATGGTTTTGGTTTTGTGTGAGAAAACCAAGGTGTTGGCAATGTTGACAGGTTTCTACTAGAATACAAAGAAAGATTGATTGATTCCTTTAGGCATAGTCACTTGGCAGACAGTCCACGGTTCCATGTGTATAAGCGTTTTAAAGCATCTTTATATTAGAAACCTACTTCTTTGAAATTCACAATAAACAGTTACGGGACCTTCTTATACGGTTTAGAATTGGGGCTTCAAAAATTTCATACGCACAAATTCAGATATACTAATGATACCAATTTGGCCTATACTTGTCCGTAATGCAAATGCCGACTTGAGGACGAAATGCATTTTTTGTTTCATTGCAGATCACTTGAAGACCTTAGACAAAAGTTTATTCCTACTAAATACTACTTTATGATAATTATGGTTCCCTCAGTCGTCTGCTTAATGACAGAGAGTCGGTGCATTTATTACAGTTTAAAACGCCGCCGTCATGTCCGCTGATATTTGTGTGGCTCACGAGCTTGCCAACACTGCCCTATTTTGAAAAACGCAGCTGGTCCATTCTTGGCAAGAATGAACTTACTTCGTTTTTTATGACGCGGGCATGAAATACGCATGGAGTGTGTGCACAACTTATTTGCGTTTTGTAATTTGTATTGTTGTTGTTGTTGTTGTTGTACGTTTTACCAGAGATTTGGCCTAAACAATAAAATGAGTCTTGAGTCTTGAATGGACTTCCCGGTTCAACCAATAACATAAGAATGCCTTTCAGTGACCTAGCAGGTGTGTTCAAGTTGATTTTCCACATTGGATCACCTTTGTCTTTTGTGCAATAAACTGTGTCATCAAACGGTCATACTAAATTGGAAGTCTTGACTGGTACTTATTTTGTATGAGTCTGGCTTACTTACTTACTTACGCCTGTCACCCCTCCCAGGGTATAGGCCGTCGACGAGAGACCTCCAGCTTCTCCTTCGATTATACTTCAGTTGGTTCCCAGTCTCTTGATGTCTGCTTGGAGGTCTCGATGCATACCTGGGTGGGACCGGTCTTGCTTTTTTACCACTGATCTGAAGGTGCGTAGCACCGACCTGACTAGGACCCGTGAATAGCCACCCGATTTTTTTAGGGTCGTTTGCTATCCTCAGCAATGTGCAAAACCAGTCACTTTGGTTTCACCTACGCCTCGCTTTCAAATCCTGGCATAATATGCCCATCTCATTCTCCTTTCACTCGGACTGTGCGAACAGGAAAAATATCGCATCTTCATTGCTCTACTGGACCATCAAGATTGAATCGACAAACACACGAAGGGACTAAGCGTAATACAGCGGCCCACCATCACTCATCTTCACTTCGCGGCCAGAGTGATGATGCAATCAGGATGACGCCACCGCTATCGGCCCCACGCGCGCACCGTTAGGAGTGGCCACGCTTCAATGCACACAACCTCCAACCTCAGTCTCACCGTCCTCAGGGGATCGGAACACTGATTCAACGAAGCAGAGAGCGCCTCTTAAATAAGAGGAGATAGCTCATATCAGTGCCGGTAGAAGAGCAATCCAGCTAGCTCACTTTCTAGCAAACACTTACGGAAGACGGACGTGTCATGACAGATGTTTACTCTAAGCATCCAGCTAAAACACCATCAACAGACAACTACTTCTCATCCCCACGTCTATACGGCTGACAGAGATATAGCATACCACAAAAATGGACCGGCCGACATAGAAGATAACTCCGCCATGGCCGGTCCCAAGCCCGGATGTGAAAGGAGGAGGGTTGGGCGTGGGGTCAGCTGCCCCACCCCATAAAAACACACATTGCTACAGAAACGCCAACAAGAAAACCAACAACTGACTCGGCCCTGGGAGAGGATGGACCATCAGCTGGAGGATTTATGACGCGGGGTGGTGAAAGCCGAAAGGAAGCCACTCAGCAGACTACCATCCTTTCGACCAGGGCAACCATCAACATCGGAACATGGAATGTGAAGACCATGTACGAAGCAGGGAAAACAGCTCAGGTGGCAGTGGAGATGAGGAACTACCGTCTCGACGTCCTTGGCATCAGTGAGGCCAGATGGACGGGCAGCGGACAGAAGAGACTGACCACAGGAGAGAGGCTGCTGTTTTCCGGCCATGAGGAGGACAATGCACCGCACACAGAGTGGCTCTCATGCTCTCCAAAACTGCGCAGAGTGCTCTCATCGGGTGGGAAGCCCATGGCCCACGCATCATCACAGCCTCGTTCAGAACACAGCAGAAGAGGATTAGCATGAACATCATCCAGTGCTATGCCCCAACCAACGACAGCGATGACGAGACCAAAGACCAGTTTTATAATAGACTGCAGACCATCGTTGGAACCCTTTCTAGAAGAGATTTCAACATCATCATGGGCGATTTCAACGCCAAGGTCGGCAGCGATAACAGGGGCTTCGAGGAGGTTATGGGGCAGCAGGGTTTGGGAGTAATGAACGATAACGGAGAGAGATTTGCAGACCTATGCGCCATAAGCAACCTTGTCATAGGCGGCACAGTCTTCCCGCACAAGCGCATCCACAAGGCGACATGGGTATCACCGGACCATTTTTTTTTAACGGAGAATCAGATCGACCACGTGTGCATCTCGAGAAGGTTCCGAAGATCTCTCCAGGACGTCCGAGCGAAGAGAGGAGCCGACGTTGCTTCAGACCACCACCTGGTTGTTGCCAAAATGAAACTGAAGCTGAAGAGGAACTGGACCGGCGAGACCTGTCAGCGCCAGAGGTTCAACACTACGCTGCTGAAAGATTCAGGCAAGCATGAGGAGTATCCCAACACCTCCTTGCATGCTGCAGTTACTGCGTCTCTCACCCCTCTCCAACAGGTTCCAGGTTCTCCAAGAGCTTCTGGACGAAGGAACCATTGACGAGCAGAGTGGAGAGGGGTGAGAGACGCAGTAACTGCAGCATGCAAGGAGGTGTTGGGATACAGGAAGCACACTCACAAAGAGTGGATAACACCAATGACACTTGAGAAAGTAGTAGATAGAAAGAAGAAGAAAGCAGAAGTAAACAACAGCCGCACAAGAACAGAGAAGGCCCGCGCTCAGGAGGCATACACAACAGCCAACAAAATAGTAAACAATAGCATCAAGGCAGACAAGAGAAATTTTGTAGAGTCACTGGCACAAGAAGCAGAGGAGGCAGCCCGACATGGAAACATGAGAGAGCTTTCAGGGAAGTTTGCCAAGCCAGAGAGGCCAGTAAAGGATAAACAGGGAAGAGCCATCCAAGGAGAGGAGGGACAGAAGAACAGATGGAAGGAGCACTTTGAGGAGCTCTTAAATAGACCAGCTCCACAAGACCCACCAGACATTCAGGTAGCCGAGAGAGACTTGCCGATAGACTGTAGCGAGCCCACCAAGGAGGAGATCCGGAAAGCCATCAAACAGCTCAAGTCGGGCAAGGCAGCCGGACCCGACAGTATACCGGCAGAAGCTCTAAAGGCGGATACTGAAACCATAATCGAGATGCTCCACCCCCTCTTCAGGAAAATCTGGCAGAGAGAACAAGTACCAGCAGAGGTGGAAGGAGGGTCAAGCTGCCAAAAAATGGAGACCTCAGCAACTGTGCCAACTATAGAGGAATCACCCTACTGTCTGTCCCAGGTAAAATCTTCAGCAGGATCCTACTCAACAGATGAAGGACACAGTGGACCCCCAACTTCGAGATCAACAGGCGGGCTTTCGCAAGGACCGATCATGCACTGACCAGATCGCCACGCTGCGAATCATCCTGGAACAGTCGCTAGAGTGGAACTCGTCCCTCTACATCAACTTCCTTGATTACGAGAAGGCCTTCGACAGCGTCAACAATCCACCTTGTGGAAGTTGCTGAGACACTATGGAGTACCTGAAAAGCTCACCAACATCATCAGGAACTCCTACGAGGGACTGACCTGCAGAGTGATCTGTGGAAACCAGCTCACCCACGCCTTCCAAGTCCGGACAGGGGTGAGACAGGGGTGCTTGCTGTCACCGTTCCTGTTCCTTCTGGCCATCGACTGGGTCATGACGACATCCACAGCACAGAAGCGAAATGGCATCCAATGGACACTTTGGACCCAACTGGACGACCTGGACTTTGCAGATGACCTAGCCCTGCTCTCGCACACCCAACAACAGATGCAAGAAAAGACAGACGCAGTGGCAGTGAACTCCGCAAGGCTAGGCCTGAACATCCACCGTGGAAAGAGCAAGGTGCTGAATGTCAATGCTGCCAGTGGAACGCCCATCACACTGGAAGGCGAGGCGCTAGAAGAGGTGGAGAGCTTCACCTACCTCGGCAGCATAGTCGACAAGAAGGGTGGGACGGATGCTGACGTGAAGACCAGGATAGGCAAGGCCAGGGCAGCATTTCTCCAGCTAAAGAACGTCTGGACTTCAAGAGATCTGTCAGTCGACACCAAGATCCGACTGTTCAACACCAATGTGAAACCAGTACTCCTCTATGGAGCAGAGACCTGGAGGACCACAGTGTCGACCACCAAGAAAATACAGACGTTCATCAACAACAGTCTGAGAAGGCTCCTCGGGATACGCTGGCCGGACAAAATCAGCAACGAGGAATTGTGGCAGCGGACAAAGCAGAAGCCTGCAGAAGTGGAGCTTCAACAACGCCGCTGGAGATGGATAGGTCACACACTACGCAAGCCAGCAACCAACACCACAAAGCAAGCCCTAAGATGGAACCCACAGGGAAAAAGGAAGAGAGGTCGGCCACGAAACACCTGGCGACGTGACCTGGAGACAGATGCCAAGAAGATGGGCCACACCTGGGGACAGCTGGAGAGACTCGCCCAGGACAGAGACGGCTGGAGGGACCTTGTCGGCGGCCTATGCCCCAGGGGGGGGGTGATGGGCGTAAGAAGACATAGAAGATACTCCACCTGCAACCAAGGTCCCACACCTATAATAGGGTGGTTGAGACCCACTCTCCCACACCTATAATAGGGTGGTTGAAACACATTCCCTACACCTGAGAGAGGATGGATGGAACGAAAACCACCAAGTAACTCGTCCCCCACGGCTGAAAAAGGCTGGAACTGAATCCAGGTGGAAAAATATAACACCACACGACCGACAAGCTAGAACAAGCGACAAACTACACTGCGATCATATTTTTCTGCTGCTTTAACAAGACACGTGTGAGCCAGCTACTCAACCGAGGCCAACAATCGGCCCTGCAGCCCCCACGGCAAAGCCCTCTACTGTCATGAATCGCTACACGCTATGACGTCTTACTGTTTGCTAAAAGACTTACCTCCCGCCAACGAGAAAGGCAAGCCACCTTGTCTACAACACGGACTAAGAATGGAGGAAACGGACATTGCCTACTTGGCATCGACCACAAAACAACGCAGCACCAACTTTAATCTACAACACCAGGCAACACTGGTCACAAAGAACTCGTTCTAAAGCGCACAAAAGTGAAAGGAAGACTGAAACGCTCGCAACAAGCGAGGCCAACTATTCTGTGAAGCACTCGAAGAATTGAAGGCCCTTCTACAACGACAAAACCCGGCACCTACCACTGACCAAAACGGTATACAATTCAGGCGGCCCAACAAGCCAACGGCAACAACAGCAATCAACGAAACGACAGCCACACCAAAACAGCAGCAACAGCTTTAACATTAAAGCATCAACTGTGAGATATGCACCACGGCAACACTGCGTACCACCTACACAGAGGAAAACACTAGTCTGTCGTATGGAAGGCAACACAGCCACACAAACAACCGGCATCGTCTACAAACACGAATACACGGAGAATCAACAACAACAACAACGACACTAAGTCTGGGATTGATCCGTCAAAACGAGGGATTAATAAACAAAGAGTATGACTCCCACGTCCATACACGCAAACTCCGCCCAACGGTTCCTGTTGTCTTATCGCGGCTAAGCCCCGCTGAGCAGGAAATGACCTTGGAACTGACAGGCACAAGCGCCGAGGGAACAGAAGATGCGGCGATACAATCGGATCCCGACACAAGACTGGACCCTGCAAGGATTTGAAGCGACCATATTTGACATCAATAACACCGCATCAGGAATACTGCAAGGATTTGAAAGCGTTCATACTAGACATCAATAACACCGCGTCAGGAGTACTGCAAGGGTTTGAAAGCGACCATACTGGACATCAATAATGCCGCGTCAGGAGTCAGGACTACAGTTACATGCATGGACTACACGGATAACAGGTCCTTATGTAAGGAATTAAATGCGACACACTTAGAGGAAGACACCAAGGAATGGACTGAATTGTAGGCCGGTTCCCTGATGAGTAAATCGGAGCCTGTAGTTACTAACTACGAATACCGATCGAAACACCCCCGAGTGCTTCACTTTCTTCTTTCACTTTCTTCTGCTCGGATATTTTGAGGCGTCGGGACTAAGAGTGACCGGATGCATACCTGGGTGGGACCGGTCTTGCTTTTTTACCACTGATCTGAAGGTGCGTAGCACCGACCTGACTAGGACCCGTGAATAGCCACCCGATTTTTTAAGGGTCGTTTGCTATCCTCAGCAATGTGCAAAACCAGTCACTTTGGTTTCACCTACGCCTCGCTTTCAAATCCTGGCATAATATGCCCATCTCATTCCCCTTTCACTCGGACTGTGCGAACAGGAAAAGCATCGCATCTTCATTGCTCTACTGGACCATCAAGATTTAATCGACAAACACAGGAAGGGACTAAGCGTAATACAGCGGCCCACCATCGCCAGAGTGATGATGCAATCAGGATGACGCCACCGCTATCGGCCCCACGCGCGCACCGTTAGGAGTGGCCACGCTTCAATGCACACGACCCCCAACCTCAGTCTCACCGTCTTCAGGGGATCGGAACACTGATTCAACGAAGCAGAGAGCGCCTCTTAAATAAGAGGAGATAGCTCATATCAGTGCCGGTAGAAGAGCAATCCAGCTAGCTCACTTTCTAGCAAACACTTACGGAAGACGGACGTGTCATGACAGATGTTTACTCTAAGCATCCAGGTAAAACACCATCAACAGACAACCTCTCATCCCCACGTCTATACGGCTGACAGAGATATAGCATACCACAAAAATGGACCGGCCGACATAGAAGATAGACTCCACCTGCAACCGAGGTCACAAGACGCTATCTCACACGGACAGCGGGCGACCAGTCCGACCGCGACAGCCGACCAATGAGATTCGACCATACGTCATCGGCACGCGCGCTGCACTAAGCCGCTCTGCCCTCACACCCAGCAAAGCCTCATTCGAAGCGAGACGACGAAGGAAACAACAGCTGCCAGCCCTAACTCCGCCAGAAACGGCGAACAAGACCCAAGACTTCTTTGTCAACGGAGAACTACAAGCAAGAAGAAAGTCATCGATGGTTTCCCACACTTGAAACAGGGTGGTCGAGACCCTTTCCCCACACCGGAAAAAGGGTGGATGGAACGAATACAACCAAGAAAACCACAAGCAAGAAGGAGCTCATCGACCATTCTCCCACACCTATAATAGGGTGGTTGAGACCAACTCCCACACCTATAATAGGGTGGTTGAGACCCACTCCCACACCTATAATAGGGTGGTTGAGATCCACTCTCCCACACCTATAATAGGGTGGTTGAAACGCATTCCCCACACCTGAGAAAAGGGTGGATGGAACGAAAACCACCAAGCAACTCGCCCCCCACGGCTGAAAAAGGCTGGAAATCCAGGTGGAAAAATATACCACACGACCGACAATCTAGAACAAGCAACAAACTACACTGCGATCCTATTTTTCTGCTGCTTTAACAAGACACGTGTGAGCCAGCTAATCAACCGAGGCCAACAATCGGCCCTGCAGCCCGCCACGGCAAAACCCTCTACTGAAGTGACATCTGTCATGAATCGCTACACGCTATGACGTCATACTGTTTGCTAAAAGACTTACCTCCCGCCAACGAGAAAGGCAAGCCACCTTGTCTACAACACGGACTAAGAATAGAGGAAACGGACACTGCCTACTTGGCATCGACCACAAAACAACGCAGCACCAACTTTAATCTACAACACCAGGCAACACTGGTCACAAAGAACTCGTTCTAAAGCGCACAAAAGTGAAAGGAAAACTGAAACGCTCGCAACAAGCGAGGCCAACTATTCTGTGAAGCACTCGAAGAATTGAAGGCCCTTCTACAACGACAAAACCCGGCACCTACCACCAAAACGGTATACAATTCAGGCGGCCCAACAAGCCAACGGCAACAACAGCAATCAACGAAACGACAGCCACACCAAAACAGCAGCAACAGGTACAACATTAAAGCATCAACTGTGAGATATGCACCACGGCAACACTGCGTACCACCTACACAGAGGACAATACTAGAAACACTAGTCTGTCGTATGGAAGGCAACACAGCCACACAAACAACTGGCATCGTCTACAAACACGAATACACGGAGAATCAACAACAACAACAACGACACTAAGTCTGGGATTGATCCGTCAAAACGAGGGATTAATAAACAAAGAATATGACTCCCACGTCCATACACGCAAACTCCGCCCAACGGTTCCTGTTGTCTTATCGCGGCTAAGCCCCGCTGAGCAGGAAATGACCTTGGAACTGACAGGCACAAGCGCCGAGGGAACAGAAGATGCGGCGATACAATCGGATCCCGACACAAGACTGGACCCTGCAAGGATTTGAAGCGACCATATTTGACATCAATAACACCGCATCAGGAATACTGCAAGGATTTGAAAGCGTTCATACTAGACATCAATAACACCGCGTCAGGAGTACTGCAAGGGTTTGAAAGCGACCATACTGGACATCAATAATGCCGCGTCAGGAGTCAGGACTACAGTTACATGCATGGACTACACGGATAACAGGTCCTTATGTAAGGAATTAAATGCGACACACTTAGAGGAAGACACCAAGGAATGGACTGAATTGTAGGCCGGTTCCCTGATGAGTAAATCGGAGCCTGTAGTTACTAACTACGAATACCGATCGAAACGCCCCCGAGTGCTTCACTTTCTTCTTTCACTTTCTTCTGCTCGGATATTTTGAGGCGTCGGGACCAGAGTGACCGGATGCATACCTGGGTGGAACCGGTCTTGCTTTTTTACCACACATTTATTATTAGTACTGGAGCGCCAGCCGTAATGGCTGTAGCCAGGAGTGTCGGTGGTGGTTCAACTCTGTCTCCAGCTGCTGCGGATGCGGATGTGTCAACACAACTAACACATATATCAGATAGCCGTGAAAGAAATGGATGCTTTGCCTGGTATAATAGGAAGTGTTGTCAGTTGGTTGTACAGTCGGGTTTATGGCAGAACATGTGTGGGTCTTTCTGGTGACAGTAGGAAGATTAATCAGGTAAAGAAGTAATATTCCTAATCCAGTAAGGCTTATTACCAATGCAGTTCTCTCTGACTCATGTGTGTTTGGCTGTGGATGTTCTGGTGTTACTGATGCAACTGCTACTAGTGTAACTGGTGTGACTGGTTCTGTTGTGTCAGGTGTTGGTGCGACTGGTTTGGGTGTAACTGGAATTATTAGTGGTTGTAAGTGTGGGCTTAAGTTTACTGATTGATCGAGTCCTAATTTCTGATCACGCCCTGCAACAATTATTTATATAATTTTTTATTGTCCCCATTTAGAGTTCAAGGTCAGATGTAAGATGCCAACCACAAAGTCAACTTTTATCTGGCATACCTGAGAACGTCTTGGTAGCGTAGGAGTCTTGGTAGCGTAGCGTACTGCTATATAGCATCTTGGTAGCGTAGCGTACTGCTATATAGCATCTTCCAGGTTTGCAAGAAATTGTTTTTGTGCTTCAAATTTGACATTTCCATTTAAGATGTTTGATTTTGTTTGAGCTTGTGCTCCTAGTATACACCACAGATACGTTCTAATGCTTGAGTAAACCCCTCACTTCTAAGACAAATGGGGTGCAGGCATTTATGTTTTATTGAGCCTAACCAGATTTTATTTTTGTGTGTGAATAAAGGAAAGTAATCTTGGGGGTATTGTTTGTGACTAAGAGCATAATACAATGTTCACATGCCATGGTGATCATCAAGCTTTTGTGTGAAGTCATACTTGGTGCTAATGAATTCATTACAGATGCGTTCGAACGCTTTCACATCCATGGGGTTATTAAAATGGTTGAAACAGGATTCAGTGGAACATGAAGTTTTGACAGTATTCTTCTAAACTGGTAATATACACAGACCAAATCAGTTTGTTTGAGTGATTCAAATGGTCTGTAAAAGAAACACCACAGCCAGTAGTTGAACATAGTTCAGCAAAGAGAAGGTGGTTTTGGACTTGACTTTGGACTGTAGTGGACTTGAGGACAACTTTCTTGTAATTGAATCATCTGTAGTTGGTGGGTTTATGTAAGGATCAATAGGGTTTGGATCTTTTACTTGAAGGGAATCTCCTTCGCTTGCACCTGGCACGCCTATGTCGAGCTGATTTAGTTGAATTAATTTCTGGTCATAACTACTTATACTTGGCATCCACGTTGAATTGAAACAGGTTTGTACTATTGTGCTATTTTATGTGATAATAAAAATGTTTATTACTTTAACAAACCTTGATACAAGTAAACCACTGTTAACTAATGGAATTTATAATCACGATGGAAATAGCTAAAATAGCTAGTAAAGTGGTAATATGTAGAACACGATAATTGTTATTTGTCTGTTGGTAGTGGTATGTCTATTGTTACCTTTAAAATATCATCTGGGTATTATGACTTTTGTACTTTAGCTAACTGGTTTTAACGACAGTCAAAGAGATGATTCTTCAAGGAGAGCTTCCTTCAACAGCTAATCTCCTCATCAAAAGCGGCCTAAGCAACCTAACTTTTACCTTCTCCCCAAAATTCACAAACTCAACAATCCCGGCCGCCCCATAGTGTCAGCTTGCAGCTGTCCCACAGAACACATCTCCGAATACCTGGACATCATCTTCCAACCCTTTGTCCAGTCTCTACCTACCTACATTAAAGACACCAACCATGCTCTAGAGATCACAGACCAAGTCAACCAGAAACAACTTTTCAAACCTGAACTGTTGTTCTCCCTTGATGTCACTTCACTATATACTGTTATACCGCACAGTGACGGCCTCAATGCACTTGCATACTTCCTCAACCAAAGAAGTCATAAACAACCTCCTACTCATACACTATGTCTTGATGAATTGGTTCTCTCTCTTAACCTGTTGATGGCGTCACCTTCGCTCAGTGCAGTGGCGTAGCGATGGGCACAAAAATGGGACCCAGCTATGCTTGCCTTTTCATGGGTTTCCTTGAGCAACAAATACTTGAGCAATACACCGGGCCTGTCACTGAGATGTCGCTACATCGATGACGGTTTAGGAGCTACACATATGACCCAAGCTGCACTTTTAGACTTCATTCACTTCGTGCAGGACTTCCATCAAGTTCACATACACTATATCAGCTACTTCAGTCGACTTTCTGGACATGAGGACTGACTGCGGAATGTTGAAAACTTCAATACATTACAAACCTCACATTCCTACCTCGACTACAGATCTTCTCACAACCCCAAAACTAAAAACAGCATCCCATATTCCCAGTTTCTTCGGCTAAAAAGAATATGTTCCAAAGAATCAGATTTTGATGTTCAATCCAAAGAAATGGCTGGACTTTTCATCGACAGGATCTCTCCAAATGGTACAAAAACTTAGCCGCGCGAGTATACTGCAGACTAAACATACCGCTGATAGTGACAGGCCTATCGTTACCATGATCTACCATCCCCACACCAATCCGGTTGGTAAAATCCTTCTTTCTAACTGGGGTCTTTTGTCATCCAGTCAAGAATCTGCTGCTATCTTTTCTGAACCTCCGTTGGTAGCTTTCAAGATGGATATTAATTTGCGGGACATGCTTGTTCGCTCTACTCTCAAGCCTCGTCATACGTCATACCCTCCGTGCAATGTTCCTAATTTCAAGACGTGTCCTTTTATTTGCCCTTCCACCGTGGTGAATGGTCCACGTTACAACTTCACGTGTCAAACCACCAACGTGATTTATGTCATCTCCTGTGTGAAATGCGGCCAACTCTATGTTGGAGAGACGGAAAGTACCATCAACGACCGTTTCAAAGAACATCTTCAGTCTGTCAAGTACCAATACAACAGACCGGTTGGAAGACATTTCAATCAGGCCGACCACTCCGTCTCGGACATTCGGGTTAAAGGCCTCTGGCTTATGCAAGCCAGTAATGTCTGGGCCAGGAAAGACCGTGAAAAATTTCTGATTAATAAACTGGGCACTGTGGCGCCACTCGGGGTGAATATGAAAGATTAACTTTTTTTACCATGCTTGTGTCTGCTAACTGTACCTTTTTTGAGTTACCCTTGAAGACGGTTTCACAACTACCTACTCTCCACTTATACCAATATTCTCTTACTGAATTTGATTATTTGCTTTGTTTCAATGACTTATTACTTGTGTACCGTGCTAAATGCTGTTGTTTTTTTCCCGGGGTCCTCCCGTTTTTCCCCGAGGTAGTCCTCAACTTGAAGGTGATATAAAGTTTGCCTTCGGGTTCGTGTTTAGCAGGTTTTGTGTATTAGACACTCAGCCTACTTCGTGCCCAAGGGTACTCCCCGTTCTCGCGAGCTCACGAATGTAGCACACCAAAAAAAGTTCAGAGTCAATTAGCGATGCAAAATTAGGCGATTTCGTCACTAATCAAAGTTCTACTGTTTGGATTTTACTACCAGTGTCTTGGCCTATCTACGCTGATCATAACGGTGTAAATTTGGACTTTGTGCGACCACAGACCTGCCATCTGACTGGTTTTCCTGTATCGCCATTGAACTGAGTACGACAATCGTCGGTGTGACTGTTAGTACAACACTGCCAGACGTGCACTGTCTAGTACTGTCTATTACTGTGTAGCACTGTTGTGTCAATCGAACTGTGCTAAGATGGCAGACAAAGAAGCTCTATCCGCATATCCACTCGAGGTCTCTGGAACTACACCACCTTTAGTTACTGTCAGTGACATTCAGCGTATAATCGACAAGCAGACACAGGTGATTGACGAGAAACTGGGGTCTCTTCGTGCTGACCTTTGTGATGTGCTGACCTCTATACAGGCGATTGGCACCGACATTGCTGACTTGAAGCAACGCGCTCGCAGCCTGGAGGACACCTGCAAGGAACTGACTGAGAAGCAGGAGGAGGTTTCCGAGTCTGTAGAAGACTTGCAGGAGGACATGGAAGATCTGCGGAAACGCTACGAGGAAGAACTAGACAAGCTAGAGGCGTTCTCACGTAGGGACAATCTGCGACTCTTTGGAATCGTGGAAACGCCAGGCGAGACCTTCGATTCCTGTGCCACCAAAGTACTGGAATGTCTGCAGGGCACAGTGCCAAATAAACCTGGACTGAGGACGATTTGGTACGCGCACACCGGGTGGGGAACAAACCGGACTTTGCATCTGTAGCAGCCAACCGTGCCAGAGCCAACAACAAGCCCCGCCCCATGATCGTGAAATTCGCGAGATGGAGGGACAAGATGGACGTCCTGACCAAGGGTCGTGCTGCACTCAAGCAAAAGGGGGTTAATGTTGCTGGTGACTTAACCAACCGGCAACATGAACAGATCAGGCTGCACCGGGAGAAAGGAATGCGGGCGTACTACAAGGGAAACAAGCTGGTCGTCGCTGGACCCCTAGTTCAACGGAACCACGACACCGACAACTTCGGCCGCCGTCATGCGACAGACAACAGCGTCGACAGAAGACCGGACAACCGTATCCAAGGACTCGGTGCCGCCGCAGCTACTGGTCAGCAGGTCAACGCAACACCGGCACGTGCGCCACACTTGGTGTCCCCGTTACAGCCTTCACCTAAACCAGCGAAACGGCGCCGGCCACACAGTTCCCCTACAATTGAGGTCGGGGACGAATCCAGTGACCCGTGATATGTCGGCCAAGCCGCGTCTCCCACCTCAATTGCACGGGATGTGTCACCGATGCGCGCGTGTGTTGTAGAGCAGCCAGTAGATAATGTGTTGCATACACTTACCTTTCTGTCATGGAATGTTGATGGACTGTGGAGCAAGCTATCTGACCCAGACTTTCTACAATATGTAAGTAATTATGACATTGTGTGTTTGTTTGAAACATTTTTAGACAATGCTTTCGTCCCGCCTGACTGCTGGTCTGATTTCACGTGTTTTTCCTTACCTGCAGTCAAACTGTCACGTCAAGGAAGAAGCTCGGGAGGTGTTGTTGTGTTAGTAAAAAATGTGTATGCCAAGTTTGTTTTCCAAGTGAACATGACATGCGCTCAAAGTGTCTTTCTCAAACTTGACAGATCATTGTTTGGTACTGAATGCGATGTGCTTTTGGTCGCGTGCTATGTTCCGCCCAAGGATTCACCATTTTATAGACAATTACCGTACGACTGCCTTTTGGAAGAATTAGAACAGTGTCTTGCTAGTGCCCTCGAGCAATTTGGAGACATTCATTTCCTAATGTGTGGTGATTTTAATGGTAGAACTGGGGATTTGCAGCCTAATCCATATTTGTTTCAGCTTGATCCTGATGAAACACTACTAACTAATACCGCTCTATTTGAACCTTAACGATTTACTGAAGATATGACTGTAAATACATTTGGAAGAAAACTATTAGATTTGTGTGCATGTTTTGAACTGATGATTCTGAATGGGTTCTGTAGCCCTGATCTGTCAAAGCACCTGACATTTATTTCTCCCACTGGTTGTAGTATTAATGATTATTTTGTTGCATCTCCTGACTTTATTTGTTTGTGTGACAAACTTGAAGTTGGCGAGAGGATAGAGTCTGTACACATGCCACTGGTCCTTACTGTGTCTTGTGTACGTGTATCACCCCACAACGATGTTTCTGATGATGATACGCAGTGTTTTTCATTTGATAAGATTATCTGGGAACCTGCTAAGGCCCAAACGCTCAGCGACAGTTTAACTACTCCTGCATTCCAGGATGCTCTAGTAGCTGCTACTGCTGAGATCGATGATGATATTAATAGTGCATTAGACATTTTCACATGTGCTATCAAAGACGCTGCTAGTTGCATGACAAAACAATTTCATTCCTCCACAAGCAATACACACAAAACAAACACCGCTAGTCACCCCTGGTTTGACCAGGAATGCAGAAATGCAAAAATGCGAACGCGTAAAGCCTTACGTACATACACAAAAAATAAAACCATGGAAAATAAAGCATCGTTTGTTAATGAGAGAAAACAATACAAGAGATTACTTAGAGCTAAAGAAGTTAATTTTAAGAGGGAAGCTGTTGACAAAATTCTTGAGTATAGACATAACTCTCAGGCATTTTGGAAGGAAATAAAGAAGTGGAAAAGAAAACGTCGTTTAAGAAACAATATAACAAAGAAGCAGTGGTTTGATCACTTCTCTAGCATTCTAAATGAAAACATAGCACAGCAAGAGAATAATGATGATGTATATTCTTCAGAAGACTCTGAGTCTGATGAAGCCTTATTTCATGACCTAGATATCAACATAGAAGAAGCAGAAGTTATTGCTGCTATAAAACATGCCAAAGCAGGAAAGGCCCCCGGGCCTGATGAAATTATAAATGAAGTTCTTAAAGTCTCCAACCCAGCTATCATCTCCTTTCTCACTAAGTATTTTAATGCTCTATTCAACAAAGGGTTGTTCCCCAGCGAATGGTCTAAAGCTATTATTTTCCCACTCCACAAGAAAGGAGATGTAAATAATCCAGATAATTATCGTGGTATTGCTCTCATTAGCTGTGTTAGTAAACTGTATACCTACATTTTGAACAGAAGGTTAACAGACTGGGCTGAGGAACATAATATTCTGTCTGAAACACAAGCCGGGTTTAGGAAATCCTACTCTACTGTGGACCATATATTTACACTTTATGCTATTGTTCAAAAACAACTTCTACAAAATAAGAAAGTTTATGTGGCTTTTGTTGACTTCCGCAAAGCTTTCGATACTGTTAAAAGAGGTGTGCTTTGGAATATTTTATTGAAGGCTGGAGTGCGCGGCAAAATGCTTTCAGCTATGAAGGCAATGTATGACTCGGTGAAATTTTGTGTTAGAGACAGCCTGAATTGTACAGCGTTTTTTGAGTGTTTCCAAGGTTTAAAACAAGGATGTTTAGCATCGCCGACATTGTTCTCCTTTTTGATTAACGAGCTTGCTGTGTACATTATTGAAAATGGTAAACATGGTTTCCAGCTAAAAGCCGATGCAGCAGAACTGTTTTTGTTGATGTTTGCAGATGACATTGCTTTGTTTTCATCAACCCCCAATGGCCTTCAGACTCAGCTGAACAATTTATACAAAGAAGCATCTAAGCTTGGTTTGTCTGTTAACCTAGACAAGACAAAAATAATTGTGTTTCGAAATGGTGGGTATTTGTCAAAATATGAAAAATGGATTTACGGGGGAACGAGGGTAAAGTTGTCAATATGTATAAGTACCTTGGGTTAAACTTTACCACACGTTTGAGTTTAAACACATCCGTTGATGACTTAGTGACTAAGGCAAAAAAATGTGTAATCGATATTTTCTGTATGTTGAAGAAAATTAACTGCGCTAGTCCTGATGTTTTTTTCAAGCTGTTTGATGCGCAGGTTGTCCCAATTTTGTTGTATGCCTCAGAAATTTGGGGTATAAACGAGTGTGCCGAAATTGAAAGAGTCCATACATTTGCATGTAAACGTTTTCTTAATGTCAACTTCCGCACACCGAACCTGATGGTTTATGGTGAACTTGGTCGATATCCCCTGTCAGTATTAACGTCAGTAAGATGTGTTTCCTACTGGCTTCGACTCTGCGCTTTACCTGTTACTAGATTTGCAAATATGGCTTATCATATGCTTAAGGATTTAGACGATAAAGGGAAAGAAACATGGGTGTCAAAGATAAAGAATTTGCTTTTCCGAAATGGGTTTGGTCATGTATGGATTTCACAAGGTGTTGGAAACAGGAATGCTTTTATAAACAAGTTTAAACAAAGGATGGTTGATTGTGCCAAACAAAACTGGTCATCAAAGCTTTCTGAGAGTGAACGTTTTACTGTGTATCGTAGTTTTAAACATACACTTGTCCAAGAAAATTATTTTGAACTGGTTAAGCCAACCTATGTCAAAAATCTATACATTAAATTTAGACTTGGCATAACCGAATTGCAAAGTAACAAACAAAGATATAGTACTCCCAATGCTGTAACGAAAGTGTGTCCATTGTGTGCCAAGGCTGTGGAAGATGAAGTTCACTTTATGTTTTATTGTCCATTCTATGATGAACTGCGAGCCAAATACCTATGTAAGTTTGACCTTGTGGAACTCAGAAAGAAAGAATTGTGTATCCTAGACACTACCAACCCGCAGTCTATTGCCGATTTAGCAAGATTTGTATGTCATGCTTTTAAACTCCGTAGCAGCATGCTTGTATGATTCCACGTGCAAACTGTGGTTCTTACTCCGACCTGGTCTGTGTAGTACACGGCTGTGGCCTGGATTTGGATACCGCATTTTACATGTAGGTCAAAAGTGGCTATTATGTGCTGGCGTAGATCGAATGGAAATGTGTGTGTGTGTGTGTGTGTGTGATGGCCTTTATATACACCTAAATTATAAATTATGTAATGTCTCACTCCATTGTATGGACAATTTGTCTGAACAATAAACTGTCTGAGTCTGAGTCTGAGTCTGAGTCTCTCTCCGTCTCGCTGTGTGTGTGTGTCTCTCTCTCTCTCTTTCTCTCTCTCTCCCTTTCTCTCTCTCTCTCTCTTTCTCTGGCCTCACCTACACGCATTTACTTTTGCTCGCTCCTGCACGTGCTTGCATACACTCTTGTCTCTTGTGTTTAGGTTCTCTCCGAGTCTCTCTCTTATGATTTTTCGTTGACGTCATTTTTACTGTTTCCGCACTGTTGTTCTTCCTTTTCTTTTATTTTACGTCACCTCCTTCAGTTGCCACATTCCTTCTGGAAATGAAGATAAGTAGCGGCTAATCTCTCTGTTTGTTTGTTGTGACAAAGGGTATTTACCCGAAATGTCCTGTGTTTTTCTTGTACTGTGTTTGTCTTCAGTGTGTATGTGTGTGTGCCACGTTAGCGTGCGTGTTGGGTCAGTGCGCAGCGCTTTGAGCCGATCCTCAGAATTGTAAAAAGCGCCTATATAATAACCGGTATTATTATTATTAGGCAGCAATATCTGGTCATATATTTTCATTGTCTCATATTTGTGACAATACTCTTAGAATATTTGAAGCACTCCTAATGATAAAACATTACACTCTAATTAAATCAGTTAAACATATCTCTTAGAATATGCTTTTTTAAGTAGAGAAAGGCAGACACAGAGCATGGGTCTCATGTTGCAGCTATGTACATAGTAGTTCACAACAGCTACAATTTTGGAAAACGTTGTCTGGAGAGTCTTTTCTAGGGACGCATGCATGCTACACACAACAACCCAAAAAAAAAACGAAAAAAAAAAAAAAAAAAAAAAAAAAAAGGGGGGGGGGGGGGTGAGCACGAAAGATTTTCGTTTGAACAGTTCATAGCGCGGTTGTTCTGCTTGTGGCAGCGTTGTCAATAGACGCACCCATGGTTCCGTCGCGCTGTTTTGTGTTAAAGTTCCAGGTTGCTTGAAGTGTTTTCCTTGGCCAATTGGGCATCCTTCTTCTACCACATTCCGCTGGACATGATATTTGTGGTGCTTTCTTTAAGCAATGCCACCACACGTGCCCCCCCTTGGTAAGTTGCCCGGTGGAGAACGTGTAACCTAAGTGCATCCGCCGTTAGTGGTATAGCCTCCAGAGATTTGCACTGTCTGGGGAAAAGCGCCTGACTTACTGGCTTGTTTTGTCGTACATGAGTACAACAAAGCGTTCTATTGTCTCCATCCAAGAAAATAACGCAAAGACGGATCCAGGATACCAGACGCAACGAAGCAGAACTCTGTTGAAAGGAAAACTCTGGACATCTATTTACACTCAATTTTTGGACATTACTGGTGATTTTACTGTACTCTTTTACTCTCAGTCTAAATAGAGTAGATGTAAAATGTACAAACAGTAGAAAGGCAGACCCAGATCATGGGTGCCATGTCACAGCTATGTGCACAGTAGTTTACGGCAGTCTCTTATCTCATGAACACTATACACGTATGAATTCAAGCAGTTCGTGCATATATGCTAAATAAAATAAATAAATAAAATTAAATAATAACATAGGCGGGTCTAGGTCAAGTGAGATAGGCGTGGAAGATTCGATTAAAAAAACAAACAACGGTAGCCTAGTTGTATTGGAATGCACTGCTCTGCGTGGTGTGATGTGTTTTAGCAGACTGATCCACAGTTGTACAGAGCTGTACACGCTAGGCTGATTTTATTTTCTGCATCTTCCAGAATGGCGTCTTTTGTTGAGGACTGGCATCCTTTGTTGCAAGAACATCTGATCAGTTCATAGCACGACTATTCTGCTTGCTGCAGTTTTGTCTATAGATATACCGACGGTATGTTCCGTATTGCCGACCTGCATAGTAGGTTTTTAAATTATCATGAGACTGTTGGGTGATGCTAAAGAAGCAAAATTGCACAGGGAATCAAACTTATGTGGGATAACTCATTGATGGAGTCAGAAAAGAATTAGGAAAGACACATGTAGAAGTATTGAGTAATAACCCAGCTGTTAAAGTAGTAGTTGATAAACTGAGTCTTATTTCATTAAATTAAATAAACCTGACACATATAGATCTTGTTTTGTTTTATTACGCTGGCAAATTATGCATCCCAGAGGAGTTACAAAATGTAATCGCTGATTAAATAAAAAAAATATTTTGCCATAAAATTGCACCTGATGAAAAATTACAGGCAGACTCGTTTTGTTTAATAAATATTACAGACGCGTTGAAGTATTTGGAAGGTGAAGAGGCAAAATTCTCAAGGTGTAAAACATGGTACAGTACGGTTTTCAATTCTGTACACAATATAACAATGGTTGTCGGTGCTGATTCTGCCAGTTGCTCTGTTTGCAACGGGAGTTGGGAGTGTTATTGGGATCGCTATTGAAGGTGTCAGTGTTTTACATGCCTGGATGTCCTTAACAAAAGCTTTCATAAGAAGTTGCAAAAGCATGAAGAATTGAGTACTCTTGCTGGAGTAATGCTCAACTCTTGCTGGAGCAATGCTGAGTAGTATAAAACATATTATCAGCAAAGTTTAGAAGACAATAAAATCGATTATGATGAGTTTCAGAAAGTGCAAGATGATTTGGATAATTACAAATGACAGAAGACTGAAATTCAAAATAAGATGCGTAGTCAGCCTGTGAATGTTGAAGAACTGAAAACTACTTTTTTAGAAGAAGGGAAAATGAGTAAAAGAGACCATGGAAAAAGTGCAAGGTCTTCTAAGCCAGTAAGGATAAGCTTTTCTTTATTTCTGTCATACAATTTTCAGAGAAATGTCACACTTAGCTATTTAACTCATTCTACCCCAGACACACCACAGCAAGATAAGCATTGACCATGATAGTTCAAGGGTGATGCCAGAATAGCTTGGCGCCTATGGGCGCCAAGCTATTCTGGCATCACCCTTCAACTAGCAGGGTCGATCTGTGTCCTGCACTGCAATGCAGTCTTCAGCGGACAACGGCAAAATTTGGGGATTTCGGTGTTAGGGTAGAATGAGTTAACACCATCGGCTCCACGTCCAGACTATTACTGAAAAAAAGTTGTCCATGTAACTTGACAAAATTGTCCAAGTAACCTGGTGACTTGAGTCAAAAACGTATAAGAACTTATGTTACGTTACTTACTTACTTACGCCTGTCACCCCTCCCCGGGTATAGGCCGTCGACGAGAGACCTCCAGCGATTCCTGTCCTGTGCTTCTCCTTCGATTTTACTCCAGGTCTCACTTATAAAATCTCATGTCAACTAACTTATAAGAACTTACACAGTTACTTGCCAGTTGTAGGTAACTTATAGGTTATATCAAGTACTTGTAATTTACTTAACTTAAAGAGTTGTTGATGTTGTGTTATTTAATATGGCAGGATTACTTAACTTCCCGTCTATCTGCCTAGCGTGGTATTTTTTTTATCCTCTCAAAATACGGTTTGTGGTTAGAGTGAGACAGGTTTTGTTAGAGCTGTGGGTGTTGATGTTTCAAATAGAATTGTTTTAGGCAATCTGCTCAGTACAAATTTGGGGGTGGTTTTGGGACCCCACTATTCCTATCTCTGGATGAAAAGGGTTACATATTTTAAATAAGGTGCAACACGCGCTGAACATCAAGCATCCCAAAATTCAGTCCAACATTATTCACAAATGCAGCGAATTATACACGTTTTCCCCACGGCGCAACCTTTTCAGTGATAACTTGACATGCGGTTATTAAGTCCCTTCTATTTATAGAAGGGATTTTTTATGATGGGTGGCGGTGGAGCAGAATTAACAGCATGTTCATGATGTCAAAGGCGTGCAGGCCTAATCCTCTGACAACTGAAGTAACAAGATGAGGATTTCATCCTAAAGTCTACCGAGCTCATATGCGTTTATCTTTAAGGAACATTCAGAGTTGTTAATATTTTTAGGCTTATAATGCTGATCTATTTCCTTCCTCTCTAAGCCAACCTCTGATCAACGCGCACGTCGGCGCACAAAAATAAAGTAGCGCTTCCCACCATTAGTACCCACAGTGGGCTCGTGTAGCGACAGGATTCCATCTCCTTCTACCCACCTTCTGATCCACACACACTGGCACACAGAAATAGAAGACGAACACACGGCGATTCCTTTCATTCGTAAGCTCTGTGGTGGCGTAGCATAGCTATTCTGAAGAAGAATAATAATAGCACGAGCAGCGAAATGGCTTCAACTCAAGCTTCACGTCATGGCATCATTACCACGACACCGTGTTTATATCGACGACTCGATTTTATACGTCACTCATCGTAGTACTAACATTTGACTTAGCTTTGCAATTTTCTTGCTGATTTTCACGTCAACGGCTTACAGGTCACAATTTGATCAAATCCTACCCCTACAAACAGCAGGCTTATGCAAACACTGTTTCTGAAAAATCATGCGAGAAGATATTCTTTTTCGCAAAAGAAGGTCTCGAGATTCTTTTAGGGACAATATCCTAAAATATCAAACACACACACACACACACACACACACACACACACACACACACACACACACACACACACACACACACACACACACACACACACACACACACACGCACACACACACACACACACACACACAAGCGCTTTGACGCCGAAAAGACGTTCTCTAGCAAGGTTTAGACGTAACGCCATTTTTATCTTGTTACTTCTTTGCCA
Organism: Semisulcospira habei; assembly: GCA_036245525.1. Taxonomy (NCBI): domain Eukaryota; kingdom Metazoa; phylum Mollusca; class Gastropoda; family Semisulcospiridae; genus Semisulcospira; species Semisulcospira habei. The sequence goes on along the minus strand of BTPG01000008.1, from coordinate 175,629,241 downwards.
GAATTTCTGCCGCGCACGACAAAAGTCATGTGCATGCTCCCAAATGCGCGCCGAGCAGCCCCATTTCAAAGTTATTGCTTCATGTCTAGTTACGATAACCTCGCTTCTGAACGTACTTTTGGCGCGAAGCGCCGTATGAGCGTATGTGCGTGTGCACGTATGTATGTAGACACGAGTTCCTCTGATATTTCTGTACACACAAACTTCAAACTTCCCGAAATATTTTTTTTCCAGGGCGGCTAAGCCTCCGAGCATATTGTAATTTGGATGTCTCATTGAAGACTTAAAAGACCGTTTATATATAGGAAGTCGGTTGACCCAGATTAGAGTCTGTAATTGTTGTCATATTTACATGAAAATTTGGATATAGCTAGTTTGGAGAAAGACAATGGATGAATCCGTTAGCCAGCTTTGTACTCTTTCAATTTCAGTAAAATGTAATTCTTTTCATTAAAGAAATTAAAATAAAAACCTTGACCACTGTATCGGAACAAGTCGCTAACCCATCTCCGTTGCTGGGTTAATTTAACTTGGGGTAGTTTTGTAGTCATGTGATCAACATAACTCGATTTTAAGTCCGAGATAACTGGATCGTGTTATCACCCAAAACTTAGTTTTAAGTTCGTTCTGTTTTGTCCCGGAAGCAAGGTAGGCCTTTTATGTCAGGTTCAAAGTCCCACACAAAATTTGGATATTTCTAGTTTGGAGAAAGACAATGGATGAATCCGTTAGCCAGCTTTGTACTCTTTCAATTTCAATAATTGGAAGCATCTCATTTAAACAGAGGTGAAGGTCAAGGCCGAGGCCGTGGCAATCATATTTGTTTCACACTGTGTATTGTTCTCTGGACCATATAGGTAACCGTTAACTTGGTTTTGACTGAAACATTAGCTAGTGATACTGAAATTATAGTCTAGCGTTATGATAAACAGTTAGGTTACTGCATGCACAGTCAAGGCTATAGTAATATTTATTTAAGATCCATCTAGCCCATAATCCCTCGCTCTGGGACCATATGGCGTTGACCTGGGTGGTGGGTAAGGGGTCCCTCGCGAGAGGGGTGCACCGAATGAAAAGGTGCCGTGAACCAACATGGTCTAAGGGAAGGTGACCCCGACAGAAAACCCCTGGTCCTCCTAGTAAGGGGGTTGGGCGTAACATAACTCGATTTTAAGTCCGAGATAAACTGTAGCTTCCACACCCTGCAAAAAACTAAATAGCTACAAAAACGCCGATGAAAAAACAAACAGTGATTCCTTTCCTGGAGGAGGAAGGTTCTTCTACCAGAAGATTTATGACGTCCTGTGGTGAAAGCCGGAAGTCATCGGAAGCCACAGGACCGAGCCGCCTCTCTCTATCCAATGACACAATCACATGGAACGTCAAGACCATATACCAGAGCGGCAAGGCCGCCCAGATAGCAGCGGAAATGCAAAAGTACAACCTTTCCCTGCTCGGTAGCAGTGAAGCCAGGTGGACGCAGTCTGGCCAGAAAAGGCTGGTAAGTGGGGAGATGATTCTGTATTCAGGTCATGAAGAGGAGAATGCCCCCCATACAGGAGCAGCATTCATGCTGTCACCAGTGGCACAGAGAGCGCTGATGGGCTGGGAACCTCTTGGGCCAAGAATTATCACAGCAGCCTTTAGAACTGTGAGGAGCGAGACATCACCATCATCAAGGGCGATTTTAATGTCAAAATAGGGGAGGACAACACCGGATACGAAGAGGTGATGGGTGAGTGAGAACGGGGAGAGGTTTGTAGACTTTTGTGTTCAAAACAGACTTGTCATTGGAGGCAGCATCTTCCCACACAGAAGAATACACAAAGCAACTACTACAGAGAACCAAATAGACCATATCTACATTAGTAAGAAATTTAGAAGATCCCTTCAAGATGTTCGAGTGAGGAGGGGAGCAGATATCGCCTCAGACCACCACCTGCTTACCTTAAGAATAAAGCTTAAGTTAAAGAAAATCCGCACAGAGACAAGAAGAAGACAGCGCTATAATGTAGGCCTCCTGAGAGACTGGAGTGAGAGAAGAGTTCAAACTGGTGCTGTCCAACCGGTTTCAAGCGCTACATGAGCTAGTAAATGAAGAGGAGGCGGTCACCACAGAGCAGCAATGGAAGGCAGTTAGAGAGACGCTGAACTCAACCTGCAAAGACACTGTAGGGTTCAGGAGACACCATCACAAGGACTGGCTGTCGGCACAGACCTTGAAGAAGATAGAAGTGAGGAAGCAGAAGAAAGCAGTTGTCAACAACAGTCGCACGAGAGCAGCCAAAGCAAGGGCACAGGAGGAATACTCGGAAGCCAACCGCGAGGTAAAGAGGAGTATCACGGCAGACAAGAGGGCCTACACAAGAGGGCAGAAAAGGCAGCGGCAACATGAAACAGCTCTACGACATTACCAGAAGGGCAACTTGTCGGGCAAGTATGGCCATACAGAAAGACCAGTCAAAGTCAAAGAAGGCAAGCCTATTGCTGCCAGAGCAGACCAACTCGACAGATGGGCCGAGTATTTTGAAGAGTTACCGAACAGACCCAGCCAACCCGACCCCCCAGACATCCAGCCAGCAGAGACCGACCTACCCATCAGCTGTGACAGACCCAGCCGGGAAGAGATCAGAAAAGCAGTGGCATTTTTGAAGAACGGCAAAGCAGCAGGGCCAGATGGCATCCCAGCGGAGTCTCTGAAAGCAGAGATAGAGACAACAGTAGAGATGCTGTACCCACTGTTTGGAAAGATCTGGGAAGAGGAGGTGATGCCGGCTGACTGGAATCAAGCTTCCCAAAAAAGGAAATATGTTTGAACAGCTTCCCATTGTATTCATGTGTATACTTATCATATACATGAATTTATAACAATGAACAAATCAAACACAACACAACACACATGCAAGAAAAGTTTTGTAACCCAACAGACATCGGTCTTCAATCTTTTTTTTATCACCAGAATATATTACATGTTATATGAACAAACTAAATTTCAACACAAATGACCGCATTCAGTCCAGTTAATATACAACAGTTGTCTCACTGCCACTCATATCTGTTGTGCATAGTGGTCACCCGAGTACAAATAATTTTGTTTTTTACAATTTTTGTTTACATGTTACGAGACCATGCCCTACATTCTGGGATGGTCTATGGAACCCTACAGTTCACATCAGGGCAACATTAGACATGGCACAGCATTGCAACTGAACGCACATGCACACAGTTGATGTGACGGTAAACTCAATACAGAATTGTTGATGACACAGCTCCAGCACTTCATGTTACGGAGGCACTACACAGACTATTATAACAAGATGCAATAATCAAGCCCAAAGCTCTTCCTATTTTTAAGTTTATCATTCTCATCCACACTACCGTCTGATCCAAGCAAGCTGACAGTGGTACACATAAATACCAAGTGATGCACAGCACTTTGCGCTAGTTGCACTTCTGTAGACTGGCATAGTGCCAGCTGGTTGGTTGGTTGTACAGTGCTTAACGTCCCTACAGCAACAATACTTTCTCAGGATGTGCCTGCCATGCTTGTAAATTAAAAAAAATAAAACTGAACTAAGTGACCAGCTGGTCCAATACACTATATAAACATAAGACATGCTGAGGACGATGCGCCTTCATGCTAATTTGAATTTGTTGTATCCTAGTTAACAAAGAAAAGAGTAGAAAATGATTACAATTATAAAATATGCACCATATATGGAAAATGATATTGAAAATTGTGTTAACCACAAACGCATAAATTATCAGCTCTTAGATGTAGCAGACATTTCGCAATAAACATCCACTATCAAAGACTAGGAAGCACAAAGTAGACGTTAAAGAAGGAAAATAAAGGTAAATGAATGGTTGGGTGGGTATACATTGCTCACACATCCCGTCAACAAGAAGACTTTCTCAGGACTTTCCTGCACTGATTGTGAAGAAAATCCCTTAAAAAAAAAACACCAAAATACTGAGTTATGTCACCAGATGGTCTAGTATTAGTAGTAGTATTTGAACATTGCTTAACATCCTGACAGCAACAAGACTTTCCCAGGACGTGCCTGCACTGCTTGTGAAAAAACCCCAACTAAACAGAATATTGAACGTATGTCGCCAGCCGGTCTAATACGCTAAATAACCCTAAGACCACTTAGCAACACACATCCAATACCAAGAGCTACAGGCAGTGCAGACAGTAAAAACAAGCGTTTAAAAAAGGAAAATACAGGTGAATGAACCAAGAAACACACGCCCCAGAATAGAGGGAAAAACCCACCCTGTGGGGCTGACCAGGGTGACCCTGGGAACTAAAAAGCAGTTAACCCCACCCAAGTCCCCCAGGGCAGACCCGGTTGAGGGTCCAGATGGTCTAATATAATTCATGGTAACATTATGGACTAATATGCCCATCAACATGAAGACATGCACGAGGATATCTCACATGGGCAAAATAAGACACATTTCAATTATTTCACTGTGCAAATTTTCAACTTTTTCTAACATGAATCTTTTCAATAAATGAATTAATCATCAATCAAGAAAATTGAAGAGGTACAAAACTGGCTAAACAACTCATCCATTCAGAATGTAAACTTTCAAGTGAATATGACAAAAATTATGCACTCAAATGCGGGGTCAATGTGACAATTTCTGTGCAATAGCTCTCTTCGCAGTTTTAGATTGAGAGAACGTCCAAAAGTTTCAAGCCCCCAAGAACAGAAACAGTGGAACATATTTAGTGACACATACACACCACTTGGTACCAAAAGTACATTATACAGAGACAACTGTTGATATGTGACATAACTTTTACCGTGTTGCCATAATTTACATCAAGTGCTCACTACTGAAAGCGCTCCACTGCGCCCCATTTCAAAGTTGTTCATATTATTTTAAAAAATTTGTGAAAAAACCCAAACAAACACACCAATCAAAATGCTTGGGTAAGCTCTATCAAGTCAATCCAACCGTGAAACCAGCATGATACAACAAAGGGATCATCCGACAGTGGGATTAATATGTTACACCATGGCCACTGCTGATTCACGTGCCTCGACTTCCTTTTGATGCACAGTTCTAGCTACTCAGCTTGTTAATCATCAGCAATCATGGTTTCATATATACATATAAGTTAAACCATGAGCGATGGTGATTTACAAGCCAAGACCTGCTTATGACACCAAAGTTCTGGATATAATAAAGTTCTGCTGAGAAGCCAATGCCCAAAGTGTCATGCCGGTTTCGCTGTTGAATTGACATGATACAGTCTACACACAAGCGTTTCAAGGCCTCCATATCATTGATAATCAAGCCTCAACAGCTATGATGTAAAAACTTCTTCAGTGTCTTCCAATAAATACATGACAGAACCTGCATCCACCCCACGGACAATATTGGTGAAAGCTGGCACATATATCTGGTAGAAAAAAAAAAGTTCTCCTGGTCATTTACAGATCACAAGTCCAGCTAAATGGTGCCAAATTACTGCAAAGTCTGTTTTTCACATTTTCAAATTCAATAAATCCAAAATTAAACAATAAATATTCACATAGCATGCTGCATCCGTTAGCAGCAGTTATGATCTTAAAGTTAAAGCAAAATTATACTTTTGATCTCAAAGTTACAGCAAGAATTATTCTTCTACGGTATTTGGTTATTTTGCTGTACATGCTCGATTCATGTACATTATAAGTTAGTGGTAGCAGGGACCCTTGTAGCCCTATTGTACCCAAAAGGCCTGAAAATAAATTTGTTTTCATCCCTCCACTGTTATTATAAAAGAAATCACGCTGAAGTCGTCTGACCTGGATTACGCCAGACATGACCAACGTCAACAGTATTTGATGACATATAACATCTTTCTTGACGTTTCCACCTGCATGACCATCAAAATTGTCAGAGTAATGCAATGGAAAAGATTTTCAAATTTTTTAAACAAAATAGTTGCATCACTCCCTCATGTGCTTAGATTCCGCCAAGACTCTTTCTGTCGTCTGTTACACACTATTGCTGTATATGTGTGCTGAAAAGAACTCCAGTAGTGTGGTTGTTTCCAATAACACAAGTAACTTTGTACTTTAGAACGTTTTGGTGATCTTTCAAAACTGGCACCCAAGACGCATCATAAAGAGGGCTACAAGACGCCCACCATTAGTCGCTATAAGGGTTTGTGTACCGAGGTCACATGGTACAGTTTGTGTTAAAAAGATTGGTCGTGTGACGTAGGAATAAAAACAAATTATTTTGATTAATATAAACCACACAGTATGTTGGTGATAGTGGATCATCCTAGACTATGTTAAACTGTTCAGTAACAGCATCCACTATGCAAACTTTAATTTCCTCACCCAAAAACATGGCATTTACACACACACATACTTGCAAATGCTGAACCATTTAAATAGTGATAATAAAAATTTGGTGTAAATAACATGCACCGATCATTTTGGCTCCATCAAACAACATACAAGGTGAACAATGTTTGTGTTTATAATTCAAGAGAACGTGTTTGCCTACGCATTTATGCCATGTGCCTCCTTCTGCATATAGTTTTCTTCATTGTGAAATGTGACTGAAAACAGCCTTCAAAGTTGACATTGTGACCAGTTTCACGCCCGACACCTGACATGTGGTTCCAATGTCAGAAAATCTGATAATGATAATGATAATCTGCCCATGACCAAGCCACATAATAGACCGACGGACTTTATTGGAGTGAATATTTAGAATCTGCCCCTTTAGTCATATACGGCAAACTTTGGTACAAGCATTCATATAATAGCATTACGGAAAACAGTGCGAGTGTAGACTGCTTGTATATTCAAGTACCTTATTCGACAGATGCTCATTGCTGAGGTTTTCACTGAAAATGCTTTTACGATCTTGTAAAGTAAATCATTATAGGAGCTGTAAACAAATCAGTAGAAGCTAGTAATTGGGTTTAATCAGTATTGCGAGTGGGGATATTGTCAGTCTAGAGATCATGTTGTGCGTTACTCGAAACTTGCCATTTTATTAAACGTGGAAAATCATCTAATTTTGAAATGTGATTAAACTATAAACCTTTCAAATTGTGCATGGCTACACATTGTTGTGCTCTCTGGTAATATCAGTTTTTATGTGTTTACAATTTGAAATTATCTGCTATCCAATCTCCAGGTGGGCATACGTAGCCTCTACGTAGCCGTCTGTCAGAAAACCCATTTTCCCCAGGCTGAGAACTGCTGCTGGAATACAGAACAGCAGAAATGTTACTTAACCCATTTCATCATGTGGCTGATCTTGTTTACTTGCTCATTGTCCTATGAAGGCTACATTACAGATTAGGTGATAGATCAACCATTTTAGTTCAAGGGTGGTGCCAGAATAGCATGGTGCCTCAGATGCCAAGCTATTCTGGCACCACCTTTGAACTATCATAGTCAAATTAATTGCAAGAAGAAGTGTATCAGGATGAAAAGGGTTAAGAGCATAGCAGTAATGTCTTGTGATTCTCTCAGAGTTGTTGATCATGTTGCCTACCGTAAGCTTTAATACACTCTTTCATGTCAGCCAGTCATGAGAAAGGTTTAGGAATGGAATAACCGCACAAATGAATATCGTTCAGTCTGTCAGGAACATGACTTACATTGCCCATAACAACAGTGCTTTTCAGGCATCTCCAGTACTGCCGAAATTGGCTAAAAGAACATAAATTACTGATGCCGCTTTATGTATGAAAGCAACAAATTGGCTGTTTTTACAGTACCTGCCACATCTTGGCCCAAACCGCTTGGGGCTCGATTACAATACAGGTGCTGACTGGTCCCAGGGCTCTCACGCGCCCAGTACGATTGATATTTCTGACAAAGTGGATTGCGAATTAATCTCACCTTTGTGACTTTGACATTTCCGACAGGTCAATGAAATCAGCAGTTGATCAAGTGTCCAAACATAGGTAAAAGGTTTGCTTTTATACCTTCAAAATCCACGTTCTCTCTAAATGTTAGCATTGGCACACTTGTCAACATCCCATGACCCTTGACCAATGCCAGGGGGTTTGCACAGAAAGGCCTTTTCATCAGCTAACTTAATTTGTACCAAACTTGATTAAAAACTGTAAAAGCACTGATAGAAAAAAAATTATACCACTTCCATGGCATATTTGAGGGTGGACTAACAATGTGTGATTTAATAAAAACTCTAGCTCCATCAACTGATGATCTCAATTTGCAGCAATTCACCAAAAGTGATGAAATAAGTCTCCTAACATTCTTTATGGAAACGACACGTGTGCAGCTGAGAAGTGCACTGCTTTTAACTTTAAAGTATTAGGGTGTGATGCAATTTGTAGTACCGGCATCATGCGAAAGTACAGAAATTTGATGCAAGTACCCACAATGATTTCAAACAAGATATGTGGTAGACACAGCCTAGATGTTTTCTTTTTTTTTTCTAATTGGTATAAAACAGAATAATCACATTTTCTGGCATCAAAAGGACACCTGCTACCTTAGATATGTCAAACATGTCGCGTAGTCAACGTATAATACTTTTTCTGATCATACTTTAAACTCCCAAAATGGTAAGTGGAAAGAAGACGATTTTGAGGCGTCGGGACCAGAGTGACCGGGTGCATACCTGGGTGGGACCGGTCTTGCTCTTTTACCACTGGATTGAAGGTGCGTAGCACCGACCTGACTAGGACCCGTGAATAGCCACCCGATTTTTTTAGGGTCGTTTGCTATCCTCAGCAATGTGCAAAACCGGTCACTTTTGGTTTCACCTACGCCTCGCTTTCAAATCCTGGCATATTATGCCTACTTCATTCTCCTTTCACTCGGACTGTGCGAACAGGAAAAATATCGCATCTTCATTGCTCTACTGGACCATCAAGATTGAATCGACAAACACAGGAAGGGACTAAGCGTAATACAGCTGCCCACCATCACTCATCTTCACTTCGCGGCCAGAATGATGATGCAATCAGGATGACGCCACCGCTATCGGCCCCGGCCACGCGCGCACCGTTAGGAGTGGCCACGCTTCAATGCACACAACCCCAACCTCAGGCTCACCGTCCTGAGGGGATCGGAACACTGATTCAACAAAGCAGAGAGCGCCTCTTAAATAAGAGGAGATAGCTCATATCAGTGCCGGTAAAAGAGCAACCCAGCTAGCTCACTTTCTAGCAAACACTTACGGGAGACGGACGTGTCATGACAGATGTTTACTCTAAGCATCCAGATATACACCATCAACAGACAACTACCTCTCATTTCCACGTCTATACGGCTGACAGAGATATAGCATACCACAAAAATGGACTGGCCGACATAGAAGATAGACTCCACCTGCAACCAAGGTCACAAGACGCTATCTCACACGGACAGCGGGCGATCAGTCCGACCACGACAGCCGACCAATGGGATTCGACCATACGTCATCGGCACGCGCGCTGCACTAAGCCGCTCTGCCCTCACACCCAGCAAAGCCTCATTCGAAGCGAGACGACAGCTGCCAGCCCTAACTCCGCCAGAAACGGGGATCAAGACCCAAGACATCTATGTCAACGGAGAACTACAAAGAAGAAGAAAGTCATCGATGGTTTCCCACACCTGAAACAGGGTGGTTGAGACCCATTCCCCACGCCTGATAAAGGGTGGATGGAACGACTGAATACAACCAAGAAACCGCAAGCAAGAAGGAGCTCTTCGACCATTCTCCCACACCTATAATAGGGTGGTTGAGACCCACTCCCACACCTATAATAGGGTGGTTGAGACCCACTCCCACACCTATAATAGGGTGGTTGAGACCCACTCCCACACCTATAATAGGGTGGTTGAGACCCACTCCCACACCTATAATAGGGTGGTTGGAACGCACTCCTCACACCTGAGAAAATGTGGATGGAACGAAAATCACCAATTAACACCACACGATCGACAAGCTAGAACAAGCGACAAACTACACTACGATCCTTTTTTTCTGCTACTTTAACAAGACACGTGTGAGCCAGCTACTCAACTGAGGCCACCAATCGGCCCTGCAGCCCCCACGGCAAAACCCTCTACTGAAGTGACATCTGTCATGAATCGCTACACGCTATGACGTCATACTGTTTGCTAAAAGACTTACCTCCCGCCAACGAGAAAGGCAAGCCACTTTGTCTACAACACGGACTAAGAATAGAGGAAACGGACATTGTCTACTTCACACCGACCACAAAACTACGCAGCACCAACTTTAATCTACAACACCAGGCAACACTGGTCACAAAGAACTCGTTCTAAAGCGCACATAAGTGAAAGGAGGACTGGAACGCTCGCAACAAGCGAGGCCAAAGCACTCGAAGAATTGAAGGCCCTTCTACAACGACAAAACCCGGCACCTACCACCAAAACGGTATACAATTCAGGCGGCCCAACAAGCCAACGGCAACAACAGCAATCAACGAAACGACAGCCACACCAAAACAGCAGCAACAGCTACAACAATAAGCTGATTTTAAAGCATCAACTGTGAGATATGCACCACGGCAACACTGCGTACCACCTACACAGAGGACAATACTAGAAACACTAGTCTGTCGTATGGAAGGCAACACAGCCGCACAAACAACCGGCATCGTCTACAAACACGAATACACGGAGAATCAACAACAACAACAACGACACTCAGTCTGGGATTGATCCGTCAAAACGGACGGATTAATAAACAAAGAATATGACTCCCACGTCGATACACGCAAACTCCGCCCAACGGTTCCTTGTATCTTATCGCGGCTAAGCCCCGCTGAGCAGGAAATGATCTTGGAACGGACAGGCACAGGCGCCGAGGGAACAGAAGACGCAGCGATACAATCGGATCCCGACACAAGACTGGACCCTGCAAGGATTTGAAGCAATCATACTTGACATCAATAACACCGCATCAGGAATACTGCAAGGATTTGAAAGCGTTCATACTAGACATCTATAACACCGCGTCAGGAATACTGCAAGGGTTTGAAAGCGACCGCGTCAGGACTACAGTTACATGCATGGACTACACGGATAACATGTCCTTATGTAAGGATTTAAATGCGACACACTGGGAGGAAGACAACAAGAAATGGACTGAGAATTGTAGGCCGGTTCCCTGATGAGTAAATCGGAGCCTGTAGTTACCGAATACCGATCGAAACGCCCCCGAGTGCTTCACATTCTTCTGCTCGGACATTTTGAGGCGTCGGGACCAGAGTGACCGGATGCATACCTGGGTGGGACCGGTCTTGCTCTTTTACCACAAGTCTAACATTATTTTCAGCTCACACGCATTTTCCAATATCACCTAATCAGTTAGCCAAGTGAGTGTTATCAAAGCTAGCACGCTGTTAAAATAAAAAGGTTGAAAATGAAGCAAACTTTGAAAATGGCGTGTTCAATAGCTAGTACGCATTAACATAGATGGGCAAGGGCCAAACAGCAACAGTGTAGTAAAAGGATAACAACAAAGGCAAAGCTCTTATAGCTCATGTGTATGACAGATTTACACGTGTGACCTTTGTGACAATAAGTAAAGAGTTGGCTTCTGCAACAGCAAAATCCATGATTTCTCAAAATAAAAGCTATTTCACACACCTGTCACCCCCCCCCCCCCTTCCAGTGACCCTTAATCTTGTGATGATTCCACTAAATTAGTATGCATAGGAAGGTCCTATCATCAGCTACCTTTGTAACAAATTTAATTCAAAAGTTTGCAAAAATGTTGATAAAAATAAAAATCTATCAAAAACTGGCATTTCACACACATTTGCCAACCTCTTGTAACCTACAAAGGTCCATCAGGTATCTTTGCACAAAGTTTGGGTTTGAAAATAGTATTTGAGAAAAAAAAAAAAAATTTCAAAATATATTTCACCTATTTCCAGATCACTTGTGACCATTGAGCTTTCCGGTGGGTCAACAAAATTAGTATGAATAGAAGGTCCTGTTTCAAAATAGTCTGTACTTTTTCGTATTCTTATTAGATATTTTGCATATAGCTAGATTAAATAAAGACAATGAATGAGTTCACTAGCCAGGATTACTTACTTACTTACGCCTTTCACCCCTACCCGGGTATAGGCCGTCGACGAGAGACCTCCAGCAACTCCTGTCCTGTGCTTCTCCTTCGATTCTACTCCAGGTGGTTCCCAGTCTCTTGATGTCTGCTTGGAGGTCTCGACGCCAGGAGTTTCTCGGCCTACCTCTTTTCCTCTTTCCCTGGGGTTCCATGACAATGCCTGCCTAGTGATACTGGAAGCTGGAGTGTGAAGAGAATGTCCTATCATGCAACTTCATTTGGAGTTGTGCATCTTGCACCACATATCAGCGACAGAGTTAGTTATTGGGGTTTAACGCCAAGCAGGCGACTAAGGCCATCTCACAGCGGATCAGCAACAGATGTGTTGATGTGCAAATCTCGGATATCAAAAGAAGTGAAAACAGGTTGTGATGTTTCAAAAGACAGTAGGCTGTCAGTTACAATTGGCAGCTAACACAGGAATGTGTTATCCCTTCATCATTAATTTCCGGGTTTGTATTGTCTGTGCCATTGTCAATAAAACCATGAAAATTCCTTTTGCGGTTCTCAGTAAACAGAATACCGTTTGCAGTGATGGAGTCGTATTTTTGGCAATCTTTGTGCTAAGGTGTGCTGATTGTGCTTAAGATCCTGTTGTAACATGTATTCTGGTAGTAGATGTCTTCTAATGCCATGCACTTGGCATCGTCCATTGAATCTTGATGAATTTTACAGTAAGTATGGTCACATAATGGAGTTGCTGGAGGTCTCTCGTCGACGGCCTATACCCGGGTAGGGGTGACAGGCGTAAGTAATGGTCACATAACTGATGTTTCTGACAAATATGAAAATTCCAAGTATGGGCTAAAACAGGTTGTCACAGCTAAAATTCAGACCTTGTGGTCTTGATATCTCAGTGTGCATATGTTATGTTAGTTAGTTAGTTATTTGGGTTTAATGTCAAACAGGCAACTAAGGCCATTTCACGGCGGCAAAAGTGAGTTTATTGATTTATATATTGAGTGAGTTCAGTCATTGTCCATTGTCTGTGGTAAACTCTAATGTTCGCATTTTGTCATAGACCACTGAAGCAGCAGTATTCAAAGCTGACCCAAGCGTACTTTCTAAAGTTCCTATTTCGATGACCTCATAGTCATAGCCATATTTTTTCAAAACGTTTTCTCAAATACTATTATCCAGTCTTGGTAATACCGCGTGGTAAGATCGTTGTTCATGGTAAAAACGTGGCATTTTTAGGAGACTATTCAAGCCAGAGTCTTCAAACATGTCCCAAGGATTCTTTGTGGCAAGACCTTTCTAAACATACGCAAAGATCGAGATCACAGGGATCAGGAAATATACCACAAATAGCTATATTTTGACATAATGTTTTTTTTTTTTCTCAAATACTATTCACAACTTCAAACCCAAACTTGGTACAAAGATACCTGATGGTAAGACTTTCTAAGCTAATTAAATTACTTGAGTGAGACGCCCTTAGTTGCCTGCTCGGCGTTAAACCCCAATAACTAACTAATTTGGTTGATCCCTTTGAAAGGTGCTAAGGAAATAGTAAAAAAAATAGCCATATTTTGACAAAAGATGGTTTTTCTCAATTACTATTCACAACTTCAAACCCAAACATAGTACAAAGATACCTGATGGTAAGACCTTTCTATGCATACTGATTTGATTGATCCCTCGGAAAGGTCAATGGTCAAAAGAGCTCAGGAAATAGGTCTAAAATAGCCATATTTTGACAAGATTTTTTTTCTCAAATACTATTTACAACATCAAACTCAAACTTGGTACAGAGATACCTGATGGTAAGATTGATTGATTGTTTGTACATTGCTTAACGTCCCGACAGCAACAAGGCTTTCTCAGGACGTGCCTGCACTGCTTGTGAAAAAATAAAAAAGAAACAGAACATTGAATGTATGTCGCCAGCCGGTCAAATACGTTAAATAAACCTAACACATGGGGCCTAAATAAAGCTAAGACCATTTAGCAACACACATCCAATATCAAGAGCTACAGGCAGTGCAGACAGTAGGGAGTTTTAAAAAGGCAAATACAGGTGAATGGACAAAGGGTAGACAGAAACACATGCCCCAGAATAGAGAGAAAAACCCACCCTGTGGGGCTGACCAGGGTGACCCTGGGAACTAAAAAATACCTAACCCCACCCAAGTCCCCAGAGCAGACCCGGGTGGGGTACCTGATGGTAAGACCTATCTATGCATACTAATTTGGATGACCCCTCGGAAAGGTCAAAGGTCACAAGAGGTCGACAAACGTGTATATAATGGCAATATATATTTTTTTAACATAGAATTGAAGTTATTATCAACATTTTCAATGAAATTTGGCACAGGTAGCTGTTATTATCATTGCAAAGGTTAAGGGTTACGGGGGATTCACAGATGTGTGAAACTGACTAAATTTTGAGAACACATAGATTTTGTTGGTGCAGAAACCATCATTTTACTTATTGTCACACATGTGTGGATCGGCCATACACGTGAACCATATGGGCTTTGCCTTTCTTGTTAAATCCTAGTGAAAAGCCTGGTACTTTATATAAAAATAAGTAATAATAAATGCATTTGATTCTCACTTAGTGAGCCCACTACCTAAGCTTCTGTTTTCTACTGGGGCATATGTGTCTGCCTACCTTTGGTCCATTCACCTGCAATTTCTTTTTAAAGTTCTCCCCACTGTCTGCACTGCCTGTAGTCCTTGATATTTGATGTGTGTTGCTAATGGTCTGTTGCACCTGCTGATAAGTTATGTGTTGCAGTTAATGTATTGTTTAATACCATTTCTCTGTAATATTTTTGTAATTGTAAAGATATTCTACTTTTTGTAAATTAGGGTCCAATAAATTAGCAAGTCAGTGCAGCATCCCAAGCATGTCTTATGTTTAATTAGCATATCAGACCGGCTGGCGACATACATTGAATTTTTCTTTCACCAGCAGTGCTGGCACATCCTGAAAAAGTCTTCTTGCTTTCGGGACATTATGCAATGTACAACCAACCAGTTGTTCACGTCATTTGCTCATGCTTTAGTAACAGGTGGATAAAGAGCCAACACACATTCATTTTAATTTATAGTTATTACTGACCATATTGATCTTGCACATTGGCTTTATTTTTACTGTCCTCTGCATTATGCTCCACCTTGCAAAAGCAATAATAATGATAAATGATGTGTTTGCAGTTAATGCGTTTTGTATATACCATTTCCCTGTACATATTTTGTTATTATAATGATTTCTACTCTATTTTAATAAACTAGAGTGTAAAAATTAGCATAAAGGTCTGCACCTTTATGCTAATTTTTACACTCTCTATCATGTGTTAGGTTTATTTTTGCACAATAGATCCGCTGATGACATGCGTTCAATATTCTGTTGTTGTTTTATTCACAAGCGGCTTAGGCACGTCCTGAGAAAGTTTTGTTGTTGTCGGGAGGATATGCAATGTTCAACCAACCAATCCACATTGTATTTTGTGTTAAATAACGTCATTGTACAACCAAACATTGGTAAAGGCATAAGCCATTCTGTGGGATTTATTACAATATCCCTTAAACTGGCACCATAAAACAGTAACCATGCAGAATTCTGTGTTAATAAATTGTGGTCTTAGAGCCTTTCAGTGTAGTTATTTTGAGTTTTCTTTCGAAATATTTTTTTCTGATGAACCTCATTGTGCAAGCAAATTAATTTCGTCCTGACATTTATGAACTTTTTTTTTTATATATGGTGATTTTTACCTCTTTTATTTTTTTTACTGATATTTTATAGTGTGCTGACACAGTTGAGTAGAGTTGTTATGATGTGATAACTTGTAGAAATACAGCAGAAATCATTATTTAATGATGATTGGACATGTTCCAAGATATGAGGAGGGTGAGCATGATTGGGAAGAAAGTGAAGGATGGCTGATAATCCATGCATTATGTCCCAAACTGCATGTCTAATAATGCTTCTCCATGCAATTTGAGGTGTACAGATGCGAAAGGGAAATAGGAAGGACTAAACGTGGGTGAGTGTTGGAATTACAAAAAAATAGGTGACACTCTGCAAGGCTATTTTTTAATCTTTACATGTTTTTTTTTTTCTGCATGACAATCATCTCAGTACAATCTGTGTCACTTAGTGTTCCATGAACGATAAAATGAAACATGATCATAAGGTGCAGAGTTGCCGTGTTTGCCGAGTATAGCAAAAGGAGAAACATGTTTGACTTAAAAACTACCTTTTAAAATTAGTCCTATAAGAAGAGCTTTGGACAGAGGGGGAGGGGAGGGGGGAGTTTTGGCTCAGGCATTTTATCTTTTTTACCTATCCATGTTCAACATAGGCATATGGGACTGCATTTAAAAATAATTTGAAGAGAAGAAACACGTTCGACTTATCCGAAGTTCAACTTAAGTGAGTTTAAATTATCCCTTGTTAAATTAGTCATATTAAGAGCAGATGGAAATTTTGTTGCTTTTTTGGCTTCAGCATATGTGTACTCAAATCTTTCTTAAAATATTTGACTCTCTCATCGATTCCCATGAACTAGAGATGCACACAGATAGGATATATCTATAAAAACTAGGGACACACAAAGGCTAGAGACATCCATATGAACTTGGGACACACAAAGTGTGGTTACGTCCATACAAACTGGGGACACAAAAACAACTTCACAAATAAATCACACCAAAAGTGACTCATGGGAAACTGACAGAATGAGTTTGATAGAAGAATTATTATGTGACTTTATTATGAACATGAGTTTAGAGAGAGAGATGAGGGGCAGTAAAAGTGAAAAGTTGGAAGTAAAATAGGGTGCAGTGAAAAAAAAGCTGAAATAAAATATGTACAATACAAATGAGGTCCGCAAAATACTACCAATACAATATACAGGTCGATTATAACATTGACAAAGCGAGAATATTGGTGTCCCCGGTTTGTATGGACACAACCCGTGTGTATGTGTGTGTGTGTGTGTGTGTGTCCCCGGTTTGCGTAAGTCCCCGGTTCGTATGGATACAACCCATGAAAACACATGCCAATAAAACAGGTATTTATGGACTTACAGAGACACTGATATAACAGTTAGCATTGCTTATGGATCGGCTTTCCAATGTTAAAAGCGCGATGCTCGGAAAGCATTATTTCATAGGGTCCCCGGTTTGTATGGATACAACCACGTCCCCGGTTCACCGGGTTTACATGCCTGTGTGTGTGTGTGTATGTGTGTGTGTGTGTGTGTGTGCGTACACCAAATCACTGAAATGGGTTACTTTCTTTACCATCCTTATGCAAACTGGGTGTGTGTGAAATTCTGGGTGACCAAGTCAGACACCCATTTTTTCTGATGGTTGTTTCTGTATTATCTTTCATTCAAAAGTCAGAAAAAAATATCAAAATACGATGTCCCCATTTTAACAGATTTACTTCATGGTTGTGTTTCAGGGATGCCCTGGGCCTGTGTGTGGACACGGAAGCGGCCGGAGTGTTTTCAGATCAATTTGCTGATCGCTGATTGGTTAGTCCAACACCGATGAACGGAGTTGTTTCCCATGCTTAAACGTCTTTCGTCTCCAACGGTCAACGGCCATTCTTTCGCGTTTGCAGAGGACAATATGCAATATTTCTTAGTTAACAGCACGCCCAAATGTACTTGTTCAGTGCAGTTATTTAACTGAGAGATGCCTCCAATCCCCGATACCCGTTTGGCCCAGAAAAATAAGGCGTTTTCGGCCTCTCGGCCGCTCTGACCGTTGAGTAAATCATAATAGAACCCCACGATTTTAACAAAAGCTTTCTTCTTCAATGAAAGGAATTCGTTCAATATCCCCATTACAAGGTCAATATGCCACGCGATTTTGTTTCTTCTTTTTTTTTTTTTTTTTCTGACATGTGTTAACTTGCCACATGCATGCACAGTATCAGTTGACTTTTTTTTTTAAAACAAAAATGGCGCCAGATTTCAATCCTCGTTCGCAAAACTGCCTCGTGATTCAAAGAACAAACGTCCACAAACAGGTCTTTAGGAATGTGCAACTGAAGTGTCACTTTTTACTGTATTGCCAGTTTTTAGTTCTCAGGGTCACCCTGGTCAGCCCCACAGGGTGGGTTTTTCTCTCTATTCTGGGGCATGTGTTTCCTCGCGCTGGGACCATATGGCGTTGAGGCGCGTCCCCTGGATGGTGGATAGGCTCCTCCTGAGAGGGGTGCACCGAATGAAATAAGGTGCCGTGAACCAACATGGTCTAAGGGAAGGTGACCCCGACAGAAAACCCCTGGTCCTCCTAGTAAGGGGGTTGGGCCACCCTGCAAAAAAGGAAATAGCTACAAAAACGCCGACGAAAAGACTAACAGTAATTCCTTTCCTGGAGGAGGAAGGTTCTTCTACCAGAAGACTTATGACGTCCTGTGGTGAAAGCCGGAAGTCTTCGGAAGCCACAGGACCGAGCCGCCTCTCTCTATCCAGGGACACAACCATGGGCACATGGAACGTCAAGACCATGTACCAGAGCGGCAAGGCCGCCCAGATAGCAGCGGAAATGCAAAAGTACAACCTTTCCCAGCTAGGTATCAGTGAAGCCAGATGGACGCAGTCTGGCCAGAAAAGGCTGTTAAGTGAGGAGATGATTCTGTATTCAGGTCACGAAGAGGAGAATGCCCCCCCCCCCCCCCCCCCATACAGAAGGAGTAGCATTCATGCTGTCACCAGTGGCACAGAGCGCGATGATGGTCTGGGAACCTCTTGGGCCAAGAGAGAGAAAAAAAGAGAGAATTGAAGCTTCATTATCATAATGACTGAGTTAACCCTCTTATTATAACTTTTTGACCCCCCATTACCCATGTTCCCCATACAGAGTAAATACCATCGGAATTTACCCCTAAATCATTGCTTTTTAAACAGCCACAATTTTATGAAAATCAAAAATAATAATTGAAGGGGTTAACTCAGTCATTGTGTTAATAATACTTCAATTCTCTCTTTCTTTTTCTCTCATAATTAGCTCATATGTCCGATGTCGCAATGTTACTATGTACGTAAACACAGCCCGTCGCCAGCACTCTAGGCATGAAAGGACACGACGCGTCAAAATAAAATAAGCGTAGCACTTACAATGTATTCATAGCTGCTAGATATGCACCATGCTTAAGTCTGTATTCATAGCTAGATCGATATGTACCATTCCTATATCGATCGATATTCATAGCTGCTAGATCGATATGAGCCATGCTTAAGTCTGTATTCACAACACCTATCTCGATAGTTTCTCAATATGTACCACCCCTATCTCGATATTCATGAAGGATCTCAGCGAGTACGTTACAAGGGTCTTAATCTGTGGCGCATGTCATTTGTAAGCCACCTGTGTTGCCTTATCGTTGCCACGCGCCGCTCAGTGCGGCACGCCGCTATTCACTGCGAGAGGGAACACTTCAGTTTATGAATAAGCCGGCTCTAAGGCTTTTGAAAAGGCTATTTGCTGAGAGGTGTCAATATACTCAAGAAGAGAGCATGTTTCGAAGTTGACTTAATATAATCATGACTGGTTCCCGAGAAATCAAACGGTGGTCATACTCTGCAATATAAACAGGCAGCTGGAAAACAGTTGTATAAGAAACTAACAAGTAATATCTAACACACACACACACACACACAGACGTACACACAAACAAACACACTTACAAACAGACGTACACACACACACACACACTTACAAACAGACGTACACACAAACAAACACACTTACAAACAGACGTACACACACTCATGTCAGTACAATTTACCGTAAGCCTGAGTCTAATCTGACAGGTGGTTGATCGCCCATTGTGTCCCCCCTCACACCCTGCTATTCAATAGCTTCAATTCAGACACTCAGCCGCAACGGGACTGTGCTTTTGAAAAGCTCTCAGCTGTCAAAGGCCTTGTCATAGCTACAGCCTTTCAAATCGCTAAGTGATGTCAAAGATCAACAAGGGGACATCATGATTTGAAAGAGGGGGTGGGGGGATTTGTACAAGTGGGCTTAATGTATTTATGCCTGGTTTCTGAGGAATTAGAAAATCAACTGGTGGTTATTACACTATACAGGCACTGAAAAAAATAGCTGGATAAGAAACTACCAAGTAAAACAATAAGTCACAACTCACTTAAAGGTTACCTTAAAGTGAGTTACCATAAGAACTTATTAACTACTTACCATTAAGAACTTATTAATTACTTACCCTAATTACTTACAAGTACTTAATAACAACTTGACTCTAGTCACGTATACTAAGTCTTTTTTACTAAGATACAAGGGCAACGGAAAAACTTTTTTTTTCAATAATACTCTGGTGGTGGTGCTGATGGGGTTAAATAATTAGCCCTAAACTGTGTAACTGGCATGGCATCTCTCTGTGAAGTGTATGACATTATTAAACGATTACCAAATCTGATTTTTATTTGTTTAAAAGATTGTGTAGCTTTTCTGTGGTTTCCTGTACCCCTATCCTTTTTCCCTCTGCTAAAAAACTAGCCTTCAGTTCTTCAACATTCACGGGAGACTGACTACGCATTTTATTTTGTATTTCAGATTTCATTTGTTTGTAGTTATTTAAATCATCCTGGACTCGCTTAAATTCTTTGTCACTAATAAAATTGTCCTGCAACGCTTTACTTATAATAAGTTTAAGACTACTCAGTTTTGCACTTGCCAGCGTACTCAATGCTTCATGTTTTTCTAACTTTGTGTGAAACCTCTTGTTTATGGCATCCAAACCAAAGCAAGCCAGTCCTGTGGCAATGCTAGCTCCTTCCAGTCCGATTCCAACCAAACTTCCAATTCCAGTTGAAATTAAAACAATACCCCCTACAGAACAACCAGCAGAAAAAGCGCCAACAGCCATAGATGTATTTTGTACAGAATTGAAAATGGTCTGATACCGTCTCTTACACCATGAATATTTCGCCTCCTCTCCTTCCAAATATTTCAAAGCTTCTGTAATATTATTTAATCTGAATGCGTCTGCCTGTAATGTTTTATCTGATGCAATTGACATATGTGGATCAAGCGCAAACGACGACACAGTCTCAGGCGCAAGCATCGTCGGTAGTTGTGGATAGAAGTTTACCATATATTTTTATTTACAAATATTTTTTATTTAATCAGCAATTACATTTTGCAACTCGTCAAAAGTATACAATTTGCTAGCATAATAAAACGAAACAAGATCAATGTGTTCAAGGTTTATGTAACTTAGATGAACAAAAGTTGTTTTGTCGACAACCACCTTGACAGCCGGAACACTGCTCGAAACATTAATAACATCTGCATTTTTTGTAATAGCAATAAAGACCTTTGTTGATTCTGTTACTGTTTCATCCCATGTAAGTTTGATTCCTTGTGCTATATTTGCCTCTTTCACAGAAGCTATAGATCGCAAGATAATTTCAAATACTATTGTGGCTTCTCTAGCCACGACTAAGCTTGCTGGCATAAACACAACAGAAGTATCTGATCTTCCCTTTCTAGTTGTAAGAAGATACCGTCGTTTCTCATAATTTTCAACTTTCAGTTTATCTCTGCTATTGTTGTCTGGGGCAAAACTTGGAACAAGACTTGCAATCAGCGGCCCAGAATTAACAACCTTCCTAAACACTAAGGCGCCTTCGTCATCAGTGTATACATAAGGACTAATAAATTCAATCTTTATGTCCCAGTCAATTACGGGTGCTGGTGCCGGCACAGGTGAAACAACCCACTTATTTCCCACATGTATTAAGTTGTAGGGCACGTTATTTACTGGAGTAGGTACAGTAACATCACGCAGCTGACCAAGTTTAGGAATCTGTCTTTCACCGTCTTTCATGTCAACAATTACTTTCCTCTTGTACATGCCAGTCGAATCAAGTTCAAAACCATATATTTCTTCAATTTCCCCTTCCTTCTCAAAAACCTGTACGTCTGCCAAATCTTTCAACTCTGTTACTGGACATGCAACTGGTATGATTCTCGGCTTTGGACCACCACTCATTTTTTATAAACAAAAATAAAATTATTTAATTTCCAACACAACACTAAAATCATGCATTATAACTGGTTTGTCATCCTGATTAGTTACAGATATACCCAGTGACTCAAAGAAACTAGAACCTAATTCTTAAACTGTGCAGGAAATCTAGCAACCACACTTTCACAATAGGGTGCAGTTCCAGTCGGCACACATCTCAACAAAGTCGAAGGCTTTCCATTGTGTACATTCTCAGTTGTGTTCAGTTCTTTCAAATAAACATTTAGTACTGTATGTACTGACAAATGAACAGGATATTTTCCAGTCAATTTTCCATCAATCATCTCTATTTTCCAAAGCTTTGTTTTAGCTTCAGTTTCATTTATTAATCCAAGTAATAATAGAAGATCATCTGAAAATGTTATCCTACGCTCAGAAGAAAATTCTAATGTAACAAGTAAGTTAGCTGGATTTAAAGTTGCTTTAATTTTTATTTTACTTTGAAACCAGTTAGCTAATGTACAAAAGTAATAATACCCAGATGTTATTTTGTGGTTCTCAATAGGAGAGGTTTCATTACTAACAGATACATAATAATTTATATCATCTGTTACATTAAACCATTTTACACTATAAAACATTTCATGGATAGCTACAGTCTTGCTACCATCACGATTATCAATCCCATTAGTTAACCACACTGGTTTGCTTGTGTCAAGATTTGTTAATGTGATAAACATTTTTATTATCTCATATAAAAAAGGATGGAATTTAAAATACCAACCATTACCACTACAAACGCATTTCAATTTAACATGGATGCCAAATACAATGTCGCACCTACTTATGAACAGAAAATAATTCAACTAAATCAGCTTGATATAGCTGTAAACGAACAAGATTTATTTCAAGTCAAAGTACCAAATCCATTTGACCATTACCTAAACCCTCCAATAACAGATGATGCTACTGCAAGAAAGTGGTCTTCAAGTCCACTACAGATGTTTCAAAATCAACTTAACTTTGCCATACTGTGTTCTACTACAGGCTGTGGTGTTTCATTTACAGACCACTTGAATCACTCAAACAAACTGATTAGGTTTGTGTATCGTTTTCATGTTTATTGCCAGCTTAGACGCATACTGTCAGAACTTCATACACCACTGCCCACTGAATCCAGTTTCAACAGGTATAACAACCCCATGGATATGAAAGCATTTGAACGGATTTGTAATGAATTTAACATAAGCCCTAAGTATGACTTCACACAAAAACTTGATGATCACAACGGCATTGGTACATTGTATTATGCTACGAGTCACAGACAATACCCACAAGATTATTACCCTGGTTACACTTCATTCTCATCAAAATCACAAGTCTGGTTAGGTTCCATTGAGCAGAAGCAGTCTAATGCGTGGACCACATTTATTTTAGACAGGAGTGACGGGTTTACTCAAGCAGGAGTCTAGCGCGTAAATGAGTCTATCAGAACATATGTCTGGTGTTTACTAGGAGCACAATCACTAACAAAATCGAATATTTTGAATGGAAGTGGAAAATTTGAATCTCAAAAACAGTTTCTTGCTAATCTTGAAGATTCAATTAACTCAACAGTCGATCTCCCATCAAGCATACAGCGCTACCAAGACGTACTCAGATATGCCAGATCAAAAGTTGACTTTGTAGTTGGCATCGGGTTATACATGTTGCCATCTGACCTTTAACTCCAAATGGGTACAATAACAAATTATAATAATGAAATCATTGTTGCAGGTCGTGATCAAAAATTAGGACTCAATCAATCTGTAAACTTAGGAGGAACAACCACGCATGTACAGTCATTAAAATCATTACAGATGGTAACACCCCCGGCACCCCCGGCCCAGGCCCCAACACCGCGCCCATACAACCAGTACAGTCAACCCCTGACACACATGAGTCAGAGAGAACTGCATTGGTAATAGGTCTAACGGGGTTAGGGGTTTTACTTCTTTATCTGTTTTATTAAATAACCCACCATTAACCCTCCTACTGTCACCAAAAATACCCACACATGTTCTGCCATAAACCCAACTACCTTTGCTGCTGTAGTAATCATCCAACTGACAACTGTGCCTATAATGCCAGGCAAAGCATCCATTGCTTTCAGAGCCAATTTCTTAAGTAGATCTGAAATATAATAATAAGCGCATTAAATAATAAGCGCATTAAATAGGCGCTTTATCCCAATTCAAAATCGGCTCAAAGCGCCGCCGCGAACTGAACCCAACAAGCACGCTCACGTGAATCACGTGCATTCACTCACACACTGTTTATAAACACAGAACTTTCACGTGGTGCTAAGGGCAAGCTCAAGCGAGCTACTGTAGTTTTTTATTGAAATTCAAAATCGTTTCCATTTGAAATTTGATTAAGTGGGCTGAAACTGATACCAAAGTCTATGAGACAGTTGTTTCTTTACCCATGACTGTAAATCTTTTGGGGGGCCTGGTGGACCTGGTGGACCTGGCGGTGCCGGGGTTGGACCCCCACCACCCCCACCGCCCCCAGCACCAGAGACAGCTAACACAACAGTACTGATAATAAATCCAAGAGCAGTAATTAAACTAGCAATTGTGATACCCTGTTCTCTGAAAAGTGTTTTCAATCTCTCAGCCAGAGTAGTGTCTTCGTGAAGTATTTTCTGAATAGTTTCTCTAATTCTGTTGACCTGTGATTTTAGTTTTTGTCTTCATATACTAATCGTTTCTAACCGCCCTGATCTTTCTATCTGCAAATCATTTAATCTGTGTTGGATTATTTCTTTCATTTCTGTGTCAAGATTCCCATTGTCTGCAGTAGCCAGTTTCTCTTTTTCACGTTCTATGTGTTTATCAAGCTCACCTAGTTTGGCTACGTTATTTACCATCTCACCTCTTATTGTCTGCAGTGATTTATCCAACCCCATAATCTCCCGCATTGACAAAGGTGGATCATCTATTGTTTTTATAACGTCATTTATTTGTCCTTCAGTAAATGAGGTTTCTTGTATCACTGTGTTTGCTATTTCTGGTAGGCTTGTTACAGGTGCCATTTCAATTTGTTGCCCTGTTGGCAACTTTGTTTGCGTGTCATGGAGGGCACTAACCAGTCTTGGTGTGACAGGAGAGCCTCCAATACCAAGATACCTTGCCAACCCAGAGTTACCACCGACTTCACCTTTAATTGTACTTAAAGCTCTAAACTTAGAAGGATTGTTTTTATGTGTTAGATATATTTTCCCCTCTGTCTGTATTTACAAAGTGTCCTTTATCATATTCAAATTGATTAGGATCTATTACATCTGGGCGCGCTCCAACACTGTCATAAAATGAGTTTACTTTGTCTTTTAACAGTTCATGATACATACTAGAAGTAGTTACCATTCCAGTCATATCTGTGATACTGGTATCTGAGACATTCATGTCATCCATTTCAAAATCTTCATGATTAAATCCTCCCGCTGCCATTGTTTTATTAATTTATTATTTTTTATTGTGCATAATAAAAATGACACAGTCTTACAGATCAAAGTTAGACCCATACAGAAAACTACGTGAACCTCTGGGTGTTAAAGCCATTAGACAATCAATTGTCATCACAAACAATCCAAGTACCATAGACCAGAATCAAACACTTACAGTCAAGTTTCCAAACCTAGGTCCCAGTGACGTTATTGTTCCTGGCACTGCACGCCTTGCATTTAATATTGAACTTTCATCAGATGCAGATGCAAACAGAACACTGGTTGACAATCTTGGCAGAGCAATTGTTAGAACTATTAAAGTAAAACTTGAAGGACAGGAAGTGTTTAGTCTTGATGATTCCGATGTGTTTTACTGTTACAAAGATTTGTGGCTCACAAGAGAAGAACGAGAGGACCGTATTTACCAAGGCATACAGACAGATAATGTTGGTAAACTTCGAATCGATGCTGGAGATAAGGTAACTACTGGGGTAGCCAAGGAAGTTATTATAGCAGAAACATATGGAACCAGATTTTACATTCTACTTGAGTTTGAAATCCTAACAGCTCATTTGCCTTATTATCAAGGGGCACTGAATGACCGTCTGAGCTTTGAACTAACTTTCAATGACTACTCCAAAGTTATAAAATCATCTGATCTCAGTGCAACATATAAGATCTCTAACATTTCTTTGGAATATGAAATTGTCACACATACTGAACTAGCCAGACTCATTCAAAATCAGTACCAGTCAAGACTTCCAATTTATTATGACAGGGTGATTAGACATAGTTTAATACCCAAAGACAAGAGTGACCCAATGTGGAACATAAACTTGAACACACCTGCCAGGTCACTGAAAGGTATACTTATGTTGTTTGTTGAACCGGTGAGTCCATACAAAAGAGATTCAGAAAAATTCTACAATCCAAAGATTACACATTTGTCTTGTACAATCGAAGGCCGTCCTAATCAAGTGTACGCTTCAGGTTTGTTACCTTATCAACACTACGATGAGATCACAAAGTATTTTGCGGGTGGAAGGATTAGAGATAAACCTGCAAACATTGCGTGCAAAGATCTACATCTGTATGACGTAAGGATTGGTCAATACCTTACAAATAAGTATGCTTTTTGGTTAGACCTTCGTAGTACGGACGACGACTATCTTCATGGGTCAGGTCGAACTGTTGAGAACGGCAGTGATGGAATAACAATTCAGATACAAAAGAAGGTTGAAACTGCTGCAGCCATAAACATATATTTGTATTTGATTTATGATGCACAACTCAATATTGCAGAAAGCAGACTGAGTGGACACATATATTAAAATTATATTGTGTATTAAAATGAACCGGAGCTTGATGACCCTTGACCCACACTGTGGATTGTTTTGTGGTACGACAGGGTGTGGGAAAACTGAATTTGTTCTTAACCTATTACAAACAAGATACATACACCACTTTGAAAACATTGTAATATTTTGTCCTACAATCAAACATAACAAAGCTTATCACAACCGTTTATTCATTTGGACTGACAACAACATATACTTAGTCGACCCTGAAAAGAAACTAAATGACTACCTACAATATTTTTACAAGCAATTTGAAGGACAGTCAACATTGTTTATTGTTGATGACTGCTCAGCAGAGTAAGACATTGTCAAAAAGAGAAACACTCTAGCAGAACTTGCTTTCAGTGGCAGACACGCAAATGTAAGTGTATGGATTCTCACTCAGAAATATAATGCTGTACTGAAAGATTTTCGAGAACAGTTAAAGTTTATCTGTTTGTTTTACTGTAAGGATCGTGACAGCTTTGAAGACTGTCTCAGAGAGAATGATGTCATCCCAAATAAGCATGAACGGGATGATGTAAAAAATAAACTGAAATCAACTAAGCATCTAAAGCTCATTTTAAAGACAGATCAGCCCACAGGGTATGGGTTAGTAAATTAATTTATACATTTGTTTGTCCAATAAAAATGACAGACGGACAAACCCAAGTGTTTGATGTTACAGAATGCTTCAAAGATGTTATGCACTTTACTGACTTAAAATCACGTGTGTTTGAACCCAGCTTTAAACTCTCAACACCGTCAATAATAATATACACGACATATAATGTTACTTTGGAATATTTAGATGGATTACCACGTTATGATTATGAGACTGTTGATCTTAAGACAAATGCTTTAAAGTTTATAATGCTAACAGTGGCCACTTGCGTTGGTTTGAGGTACTGTGTGAAGACATATTTGATCAATTAAGAAAACTACATTGTTACATTGAAAGTGTTACATTCAATAAAGTGATATTACACCTGCAGGACAAACACCAGGAAAGTAGTTGACTTGTTTATCATAACTACAGATAATACAGTATTACATATGGTGTGTCAGCGGTAATTTTTTTTTCATTTATTATTTTGTCCGACAAATAAAAATGATGGACAATGCTCAAAGCCCATCAGGCTCGTCAAGCTTAAGAAACGTGTTTCACACAACAGACTTGCCTATATCTAATACTAATAATGTTTATGAATCAATAGAAAACTTTTTTTCTGTCATACAAGATAATCTTCTTACAGGCAGTGTGAAGATTCACATTGTTGCTAAAATAGAATTTACTAGAGTAGATGGTGAAGTGATTGTATCATTTATATCAACAAGACAACACACAGTTAACACAAGAAGAAAATTAGAGAACGTGTTTAGAGACAGACTATTACCTGACTTCCTCCAGGCAATTGACAGTGCAAAAATGAAGGGGTCTGGTTGGCACGAAGGACATGTACATGAACTACAACTAAAACAGTCAAGGTATCATCCTATACTAGGCAAATCATGGATACCACTGCCAACAGAGGTTGCAAACAAAAAGGCTGTTGTTAACATACAGAACAAAGACAATTTCTGTTTCATGTGGTGTGTGCTTGCTAAACTACACTTTGTAAAAACAAGACCTGATCGCGTATCTAACTACATCAAATTTGTAAATGAACTCAACTTTAGTGGTATTGAGTTCCCTGTTAAGGTAGAGGACATAGATTTGTTTGAAAAACTAAATCCTGGTATATCTGTAAATGTGTATTTCATTCAGTCCTCTCTGCGCCGTCTGGTGCTTGAGGCGACGGCAAGGGAGCGCCACTTTTGTCTGTCAGCTGCTATTTTGGGTGCTGTTTGCAGAGTAAGGCCTCTGTTCTTGAGCTCTCGCTCCACGGTTCGGCGCCACGTCTCCTTTGGTCGCCCACGGTTTCTCTTCCCCTGTGGTGTCCATCTCAGTGCCACCCTTGGTAATGAGTCAGGTGACATTCTGCAAACGTGGCCTAGCCATCTCCATCTCCGTGTGGCGATGGTTTCAGCGATGCTGTCTGCGCCTGCTCTCTTCCGTAGTTCCTCGTTTGTAATCATGTTTGGCCAGAAGACCTTCATGATCCGTCGCAGGCACTTGTTCTGGAAGACATCCAGCTTGCGTTCCGTAGCGGTAGTGGATTTCCAGCATTCTGACCCATATAGAAGGACACTCAGCACGTTGCTCTTAAAAATACGGAGCTTGGTGTGGATGCTCAGGCTTGTGGTCCTCCAGATGGGTTTCAGCATTGCGAAGGCTTGGTTGGCTTTGCTGATTCTTGTGGTGATCTCCCTTGTGCAGTCTCCATCTGTGGTAACCTTGCTGCCCAGGTACGTGCTGTAAATGTGTATGTGTGGGATAATGAGTCTGTTGACAAGTTACAACCCATTAGAGTATCACCACTTGCTCCAACATATGGACAGTCAGAAGATAGACATGTTGACATGTTATTAATCGGTCCTGCCGGTGATAATGATAACTTTCACTACACAATTATCAGAAATATGTCACGTCTAATTCATGGGCATACAACAAAACACAATGGCAAACAAGAAGTGTGTAAAAATGTTTACAAAGATTCTCTTCTATTTCAGTAGCGCACAAACATGTTTTACACTGCAGGTCAGCTGATGACATACAAACTGTACTTAAGTATCCAGATCCTGGTAGTCAAGTATATTTTAAGAACTATGGGAATCAACAAAAGCTGCCGTTTGTAGTGTATGCTGATTTTGAATCACTGGTTGTGCCATATGAAGGTCATGTTCCAGAATCATTACCAAAGACTATAAAACTAAGTGACCAAGTGGTGTGTTCTTTTGGATACATTATTGTTAGGTCTGACGGCCAGCATACAGAACCTGTTATCTACAGGGGTGAAAATGCAGCATGTCTGTTTTTAACAGAAACGAGACATCTGTACAGTCAGGTAGTACAGTATCTCACAACATGTCAGATGCCTTTGGTAATGACAGAAGAAGACAAACTGAAATTTGATACAGCTGAGATGTGTTGGATTTGTGAACAGCCCCTCCAGGGTGATAAAGTTCGTGACCATGATCACATAACTGGGCGTTACAGAGGTGCTGCACATAACAATTGTAACTTGTTATTAAAAACAGATCCTAAGACATATAAGTTACCAATCTTTTTCCACAATCTCAAAGGATATGATTCACACATTATCATGCAGGCTGTGGATGAGTCTTACAAAAAAATTAGTTGTATTGCCCAGACAACTGAGAAATACTTAACTTTTAGATTGGACAACAAATTAGCATTTTATGACTCTATGCAACATTTGTCTTTAGGGCTTGCTAGTCTGGCAGATGGACTGACTGAGTATCCAATAACCAGTAAATATTTTGAACCAGACTTGATTAAGAAAGGTGTGTATCCATATGAGTACATTGATCACTGGGTTGTGTTTGAGGAAACAAGACTGCCACCAAAAGAGAAATTTTATTGCACACTTAATGGTAAAGGCATTTCTGACTCTGAATACCAACACGCACTTGATGCGTGGGGGAAGTTAGGGTGTCAGACAATTGGTGACTACCACGACCAGTACTTGAAAGCTGACGATAATATGAAATATTTGAAAGTTACTGTGAAAAGTGTTTGTTGCACTACAAGCTTGACCCTGCTTGCTACATAACTAGTCCTGGCATGACATGGGATGCATTTTTGAAATCCAGTAAGATATCTATAGACCTGTTGTCTGATCGTACGATGGGTGAAATGGTGGAACGTGGATTGAGGGGAGGGATTAGTATTGCAGCGAACAATTATGCCAAAGCCAACAATAAATATCTGGACGGCCCGGACTTTGACCCCTCAAGGTCAAGGTCATTCATTACATACTTGGACGCTATTAACCTTTATGGGTTCGCAATGTGTGAGTTATTGCCCTTGAAAAACTTTTGTCTGTATGATTTGTCACAGTATGACATAACAGGGTTAACAAACAATATTATGAATCTTGACCGAAACGACGCGAAGGGTTGGATCTTTGAAGTAGACCTGGAGTACCCACATCATCTACACGATTACCACAATGATTATCCGTTGGCTGTTGAAAAAATGAGTATGACGGGGAAAAAAGAAGACACTAAACTTGTGCCAACTCCGCCATGGCCGGTCCCAAGCCCGGATGTGAAAGGAGGAGGGTTGGGCGTGGGGTCAGCTGCCCCACCCCATAAAAACACACATTGCTACAGAAACGCCAACAAGAAAACCAACAACTGACTCGGCCCTGGGAGAGGATGGACCTTCAGCTGGAGGATTTATGACGCGGGGTGGTGAAAGCCGAAAGGAAGCCACTCAGCAGACTACCATCCTTTCGACCAGGGCAACCATCAACATCGGAACATGGAATGTGAAGACCATGTACGAAGCAGGGAAAACAGCTCAGGTGGCAGTGGAGATGAGGAACTACCGTCTCGACGTCCTT
Organism: Semisulcospira habei; assembly: GCA_036245525.1. Taxonomy (NCBI): domain Eukaryota; kingdom Metazoa; phylum Mollusca; class Gastropoda; family Semisulcospiridae; genus Semisulcospira; species Semisulcospira habei. The sequence continues at coordinate 175,597,894 of BTPG01000008.1, read as the reverse complement.
GGCATCAGTGAGGCCAGATGGACGGGCAGCGGACAGAAGAGACTGACCACAGGAGAGAGGCTGCTGTTTTCCGGCCATGAGGAGGACAATGCACCACACACAGAGGGAGTGGCTCTCATGCTCTCCAAAACTGCGCAGAGTGCTCTCATCGGGTGGGAAGCCCATGGCCCACGCATCATCACAGCCTCGTTCAGAACACAGCAGAAGAGGATTAGCATGAACATCATCCAGTGCTATGCCCCAACCAACGACAGCGATGACGAGACCAAAGACCAGTTTTATAATAGACTGCAGACCATCGTTGGAACCCTCTCTAGAAGAGATTTCAACATCATCATGGGCGATTTCAACGCCAAGGTCGGCAGCGATAACAGGGGCTTCGAGGAGATTATAGGGCAGCAGGGTTTGGGAGTAATGAACGATAACGGAGAGAGATTTGCAGACCTATGCGCCATAAGCAACCTTGTCATAGGCGGCACAGTCTTCCCGCACAAGCGCATCCACAAGGCGACATGGGTATCACCGGACCATTTAACCGAGAATCAGATCGACCACGTGTGCATCTCGAGAAGGTTCCGAAGATCTCTCCAGGACGTCCGAGCGAAGAGAGGAGCCGACGTTGCTTCAGACCACCACCTGGTTGTTGCCAGAATGAAACTGAAACTGAAGAGGAACTGGACCGGCGAGACCTGTCAGCGCCAGAGGTTCAACACTACGCTGCTGAAAGATTCAGGCAAGCATGAGGAGTACAGACTCGCCCTCTCCAACAGGTTCCAGGTTCTCCAAGAGCTTCTGGACGAAGGAACCATTGACGAGCAGTGGAGAGGGGTGAGAGACGCAGTAACTGCAGCATGCAAGGAGGTGTTGGGCTACAGGAAGCACACTCACAAAGAGTGGATAACACCAATGACACTCGAGAAAGTAGTAGATAGAAAGAAGAAGAAAGCAGAAGTAAACAACAGCCGCACAAGAACAGAGAAGGCCCGCGCTCAGGAGGCATACACAACAGCCAACAAAATAGTAAAGAATAGCATCAAGGCAGACAAGAGAAATTTGGTAGAGTCACTGGCACAAGAAGCAGAGGAGGCAGCCCGACATGGAAACATGAGAGAGCTCTACAACACCACAAAAAAGCTTTCAGGGAAGTTTGCCAAGCCAGAGAGGCCAGTAAAGGATAAACAGGGAAGAGCCATCCAAGGAGAGGAGGGACAGAAGAACAGATGGAAGGAGCACTTTGAGGAGCTCTTAAATAGACCAGCTCCACAAGACCCACCAGACATTCAGGTAGCCGAGAAAGACTTGCCGATAGACTGTAGCGAGCCCACCAAGGAGGAGATCCGGAAAGCCATCAAACAGCTCAAGTCGGGCAAGGCAGCCGGACCCGACAGTATACCGGCAGAAGCTCTAAAGGCGGATACTGAAACCATAATCGAGATGCTCCACCCCCTCTTCAGGAAAATCTGGCAGAGAGAACAAGTACCAGCAGAGTGGAAGGAGGGTTACCTGGTCAAGCTGCCAAAAAATGGAGATCTCAGCAACTGTGCCAACTATAGAGGAATCACCCTACTGTCTGTCCCAGGCAAAGTCTTCAGCAGGATCCTACTCAACAGGATGAAGGACACAGTGGACCCCCAACTTCGAGATCAACAGGCGGGCTTCCGCAAGGACCGATCATGCACTGACCAGATCGCCACGCTGCGAATCATCCTGGAACAGTCGCTAGAGTGGAACTCGTCCCTCTACATCAACTTCCTTGATTATGAGAAGGCCTTCGACAGCGTCAACAGAGCCACCTTGTGGAAGTTGCTGAGACACTATGGTGTACCTGAAAAGCTCACTAACATCATCAGGAACTCCTACGAGGGACTGACCTGCAGAGTGATCTGTGGAAACCAGCTCACCCACGCCTTCCAAGTCCGGACAGGGGTGAGACAGGGGTGTTTGCTGTCACCGTTCCTGTTCCTTCTGGCCATCGACTGGATCATGACGACATCCACAGCACAGAAGCGAAATGGCATCCAATGGACACTTTGGACCCAACTGGACGACCTGGACTTTGCAGATGACCTAGCCCTGCTCTCGCACACCCAACAACAGATGCAAGAAAAGACAAACGCAGTGGCAGTGAACTCCGCAAGGCTAGGCCTGAACATCCACCGTGGAAAGAGCAAGGTGCTGAAAGTCAACGCTGCCAGTGGAACGCCCATCACACTGGAAGGCGAGACGCTAGAAGAGGTGAAGAGCTTCACCTACCTCGGCAGCATAGTCGACAAGAAGGGTGGGACGGATGCTGACGTGAGGACCAGGATAGGCAAGGCCAGGGCAGCATTTCTCCAGCTAAAGAACGTCTGGACTTCAAGAGATCTGTCAGTCAACACCAAGATCCGACTGTTCAACACCAATGTGAAACCAGTACTCCTCTATGGAGCAGAGACCTGGAGGACCACAGTGTCGACCACCAAGAAAATACAGATGTTCATCAACAACAGTCTGAGAAGGCTCCTCGGGATATGCTGGCCGGACAAAATCAGCAACGAGGAATTGTGGCAGCGGACAAAGCAGAAGCCTGCAGAAGTGGAGCTTCAACAACGCCGCTGGAGATGGATGGGTCACACACTACGCAAGCCAGCAACCAACACCACAAAGAAAGCCCTAAGATGGAACCCACAGGGAAAAAGGAAGAGAGGTCGGCCACGAAACACCTGGCGACGTGACCTGGAGACAGATGCCAAGAAGATGGGCCACACCTGGGGACAGCTGGAGAGACTCGCCCAGGACAGAGACGGCTGGAGGGACCTTGTCGGCGGCCTATGCCCCAGGGGGGGTGATGGGCGTAAGTAAGTAAGTAAACTTGTGCCAAATTTGAATGACAAATTCAATTACGTTTGTCACTACCGCTTGCTGCAGTTTTACATCAGGCATGGGTTAGTATTAAGGTATTCAATTTGATCAGAGTGCTTTCATGAAAGATTACATAATGAAGAACACAACCCTTTGTGCCAGAGACGGCAACACTGCATTTGACAAAGACTTCTTTAAGCTTATGAACAATGCCTGTTTTGGAAAGACTATGGAAAATCCTCATCACCGCAAAGATGTGAGACTTGTCACAACTGAATCAGGTGCAATTAAACTTACAGGCAAGCCACAGTACACGGGGTACAAAGAGTTTCATTCATCATTGTATGCAGTGTCACTCAAAAAAAAGATTGTTAAACTGGACAAGCCAGTATTCATTGGTATGGCAATTCTTGAGTTATCAAAACTATTGATGCTTGAATTTTATTATGATTACTTCAAACCAAAATATCCTGAGTGTCGTCTGCTATACATTGACACTGACTCTATGATCATTGATGTGTGTACTGAAGACTTTTATGAAGACATGAAAACAGAACTACACATGTATGACACGTCTGACTACCCTAAGGATCATCCACTGTACAGCACACAAAACAAGAAAGTGCCTGGTAAGTTTAAAGATGAACTAAATGGTGTGCCAATAGTTGAGTACGTTGGACTGAGATCCAAAATGTATTCTATACTGCATCAAAAAGGCAGTCAGTCGAAAGCCAAAGGAATTAAAAAAAAACAGCAATAAAAAATAAAGACATTCGTCATGAACATTACAAGCAAGTATTAGATGGTGCATTAATGCCTGATTATCCAAACAAGTCACTGAGATCAAACAAACATAATCTTGAAATAATCCAAACACATAAGAAGTCACTTGCAGTTGGAGACACGAAACGTGTGTTTTTCAGTAAAGAAAAAGCTTATGCACCAGACCATTACAGGCTCAAGTTATCTGAAGACATAGCCGATGAACTGGTTGATGAATTAATTGATGAGTTAGTTACTGAAATGAGTAACGGTGTCTGGGGGAATAATCTGTAATTCTTCTCTGACAAATGCCCTCTGTGGCGCAGGGTCATACAGATAATATATTGTTGCGTCAGGACCGGGGACTATTTTTTTTATATTATGAATGGACGTTGACCAGATGGGGTCTGTTGCCCTGCGTCTGTCGTCGTTTTCAGCCTCCCCTGGTTGATATAAATATCTTACCTGTTTAGTAAACAAACTTGTGTCGGGTGCTGGGGTTGGTCCTGTTTTTGGCTCTGCAATTGTTTTCAATTTAATAGCATCAGCAGGCTTAGGATGACCTTCATTATTCATTGCTTTTATCACATGTGGTAATCTCTTTACCCACTCTGTGTTACGTGCGTCATGCATGAGTTCCTTTGAATACTGGTAACTGAAAAGTCTTTCTGATAACTGTTTGTTAAAGTTCTCTGCCTGTGATCTGTGTACACCTGGAATGCCTCGTCTGACCAGTACGCCATGCTTCGCAAATAACTGATTAACAGCACCTTTGAATTCTGATCCGTCATCGACCTGCACAAGTCTAGGGAATTTTAAAGGGCCTCGACTATATATTTTTGATAATGCTGTAGCAACTGTACTGGCTGTTTTGTCAGATATGGGTTCAGCGTCCTTATACCTTGAAGCTATGTCAACGACAGTCAAAGCGTACTTGTATCGGTTCTTTCTTATTGTGTCATGTGGTAGGAACAAGAGGTCCATTTGATGCGTGTCATTGGGGGTAGTGTTTTCAAAATGGGGTCTAGATATCTTTCTTGGAGCAGGAAGATATATCTGCCAAATTGCTTGTCTCTGCAACCATTGTTTGACTTGATTGAGTGATATATCTCCGCCCACAGCGGCATGTAATTTTTCAATAGCTGTTGCTCCTTTCCAATATCCGATTGGAGAGTAATATATTTTCAACAGTTTATTTTCTACCCCGGGGTTCATTTCTTCTAGCAATATAAAGTCCAATAAAATAAACAAATGTCATTCCCACTAAAACAAAGATTATCTCCCCGTTTCTTTGTTGTGTACTCGGTTGATAGTAGTCACTAAGTTTTGGTTTTGGGATAGACATGTCTTCACCCGTGACAAGAAAATATTCCCTGATTGCTTCGTCTGTATTTGAAAACGTATGCTGTGCGTGACCTTCAAGCTTCAATCTTTCATTGATGAAATCAAGTTTCTCAATTCTATTCTTTTCATATTCTTGTTGTGCTTGAGCGAGTTTCTCTGATGCCTCATTGTGGCGTTTCATTTCTTCTGCAGATTCCTCTCTGCCTACTTTTGAAAAGAGATAGTTTGAGCCACTAAATGCCAGGGCGTCGACCATCGCGCATCCAATTATTACTGCCAAAGTCGCCATATTATTTTTATTTACATAGAAACATTTTCGGGAATAATTCCCTGCTTGACAAGAAAATCTTTTGTCGCAATTGATGCTGTAACAACTACAATTAGTTTAGCACTGTCTTCGAAATCGAGTCTCCCCAAGTCTACAGACCTCATTTTGAGTAGATTTTTTCCTAGCATAGAATAAGATACTGCTAGTCCGCTGATTACGGCAGAATGATACACAAGGTTCATTATGTTCTTTGTGTCGCTCATTTTGTAAGGCAATAAAAATTAAAATAATTTTTTTATTTACTGCATATAAAATGGGTCAACGGCTTTGGATGTTACTGGCAATGTGGAGACTTCTGTTTTTGATGATGGAGTGTTTAATGTTTTGGTCACTGTACGAGTGTGTGGCTTGTATTTTTTGTATAATTGGTAAGCTACAAAACCAGATCCGACAACAAATGCGGCAACTACATATTTTGCTGTTTCAGAATTAGACTGGGTTAAAGGTCTTTCACTTTGATGTGGGTGTAACAGGGGTGATGAGAGCCCTGCCAGTTCTGACGGTCCTAACGGTCCTAACGGTGTTGACGGCGGGTCACTTACATGAACCTTTTCTGTTAGTGCCTGTAGCTGTAACTTTTTCTGCTTGTTCCATTCGGCTAACCTTTTCCCTGCTTGAACCCTTCCTGCATTTTTAATTTTTGTCACTGTGTGAATCGGGGTCTGGACAGGGTCCGGGACAGGGTTCATCTGTGGGGTCGTTTGGGGGGTCGTCTGTTGGTCGTCCATTTTGTTCAGCAAAAATATTTAATTTTGTAAAATCGATATGACTCCCAGTTATTAATAAAGTTATGACAGGTGCGAGATAATTACCAAACCTGTAAAACAACTGGAAGCAGGTTGCAACTTTGGCTCAGTCAATGGCCATCTCGGAGTTAGACCAGGATCAGCTGGCAGATTTCCTTGCCCATGATATTCGGATACATCGCCATATCTACCGCCAACCTCAAGACGTCCTTCAAAAAGCAAAAGTGGCAAAGATTCTTCTGTCAGTTAACAATGTTGACAGTTGACAGATTTTGAGAGTTGCATTAGAGCTGAGCTGGGCGATGATGAAGAGATTGACTTTGACAATGAAGACACATCAGAAACCTGCAGAGAGGTCTCGGGGGGAACAGCACCTGTGAATGAAGCAAGTAGCAAGTCAGCAACACAGGAATCGATGAGCATGATGGAGAAAAGACGTCCAGAGCCTGATGACAATCTAGATAGTTTTGATGATGACAGTACTGCGTCAGCTCCTGTTCGAAAGAAAGCTAGATTTACAAGGAAACCATGTGGGGAAGCTGAAGAGAAAGCTGTTCAAACTCGTTTCAAGACACACCTCGTCATGAACAAACTTCCTGGAAAGGCCGAGATACAGTACGCAATGGCAGAGGAGCCTGCACTTAGACATAGGCGCTGGACAAACATAACAAGGGTTATGTCCGCAACAGACTGAAAAAGTTACAAAAGAAATAAATTGAGGTTCCCCGCCACTCGCGGTATTTTCGATTTCATACAGATTTATTACATGAGTGTTATTATTGGGGTGGTTTCAGCATGTATAGCCTGCTTTTTTTTTATCTGATGGACGCCTGGATCATTTGTGACCTTCTCTCACAAAATCAGTCTTAAGAACTCGCATTTTGGATGTTTTGACATATATACATTTATGAAAACTACAGTGTTTGCTGATTACTGTGATATATGACTGTATGCTGTAGTGCAAAAATTGTTAAAGCTGTTAGTGTTTAAAGTAAAGCCTCCGGCGGCCATTTTGAGAAAACAGCCTGTGAAGTTTCTGTGTGCAGCATAATTGGGGCCAAAGGCAGACTTTTAAAATAATTTTTTACCTATTTAATGGCATTTTTCATAATAAAGATTTTAACCATACGATACTTTGGTGTATGTAGAATACATTTCTCCCAAAAAGTGAAAATGACCCAGATTGACCCCCACCACATATTATTGCGTGTAGTGCTGATTGGCTCGCTGCGAGTTAAGACTGGTTTCGTGAGAAAGGGTCACATTTTGTATACTGTATAACCTTTGGATTTGTAAAACGAAACAGCCGGCTGGGAACAAAAGACAATAATAAGATAAGAAAACCATTGACAATGTAAAGATTGATTACAAGAGTGTTATTATGGGGGGGGGGGGGCGGATCATTTTGTAATATACTGCATGCCATTTTAAAAACTCTGCAAATGAAAGAATGGTTAGTTGTACTGCATACCATTTTAAAAACTCTGCAAATGAAAGAATGGTTGGTTGTTGGAGACGAAAGACGTTAAATAAAGGCTGAAGTTTCCAGTGATTTTTTTTGTGTTGTCAGTTAATTAATTAATGTCAGTGTTCTGTTCTGTCATTTTAACTCATTCTACCCCAAGACCGGAATCCCCAAATGTTGAAGTCGTCTTCAGAAGACTGCGTTGCAGTGAAGGACACAGATCCACCATGATAGTTCAAGGGTGATGCCAGAATAGCTTGGCGCCCATAGGCGCCAAGCTATTCTGGCATCACCCTTGAACTATCATGGTGGATCTTTATTTTGCTGTGGTGTGTCACGATAAGTTAAGCCCAAATGTTGAAGTCGTCTTCAGAAGACTGCGTTGCAGTGCAGGACACAGATCCACCACGATAGTTCAAGGGTGATGCCAGAATAGCTTGGCGCCCATAGGCGCCAAGCTATTCTGGCATCACCCTTGAACTATCGTGGTGGATCTTAAATTTTGCTGGGATAGAATTAAGTTAAGTGTTCGTTTCTTCGTCTGGGTCTTTTTCTATCTTTCATATTTTTCCACACTTTTTGACCCGCATCTTTATTTTGCTGTGGTGTGTCACGATAAGTTAAGCCCAAATGTTGAAGTCGTCTTCAAAAGACTGCGTTGCAGTGCAGGACACAGATCCACCACGATAGTTCAAGGGTGATGCCAGAATAGCTTGGCGCCTATGGGCGCCAAGCTATTCTGGCATCACCCTTGAACTATCGTGGTGGATCTTAAATTTTGCTGGGATAGAATTAAGTTAAGTGTTCGTTTCTTCGTCTGGGTCTTTTTCTATCTTTCATATTTTTCCACACTTTTTGACCCGCATCATAGTCATACTGAGGCTAATAGCTTCAAATTTGTTCACTGCACTAATTCTGTGCAAGCTACATTACAGTACTTACAGATGAGGACATAGACCAATGGCTTTAAGGGTGGTGCCACAATAGCTTGGCGCCTAGAGGCACCAAGCTATTCTGGCACTAACCCTTGGACTATTTCAGTCACACTAGTTGCACACACTGGTGTATTCCAAATGATAAGGGTTAATATTCAAAATGCTCTGTTGCTGTTTGTCTGAAACTCCAGAGTACCCAAAAACACACAAAAAAAAAGTCGTTTAATTTCCAGAATACATTATGTTGATTCTCACATCAATGCCATGATAAACTGTTTTGCTTCAGAAGGACAAAACGCAGCAATGTTTAAAAGATTTCCTCTGTAAAAATCATAATCGAAAGGTTTCGGGCCAGTGTTTATTGAATTTTGCACCATACAATGTAAAGAATGTTAAAGCACACATACACATTAAGTTGGGAAAAAAAATATTAATGTGAAAAAGAAGTATTCCATGAACTTGACCTTATTACAGACGCCTACTGTTGTGAAGACACCCATTTTGACTGTAAGTTTTTGTGTGAAGAGACACCCACCCACTTTATTGGCAGAAACCCATTTTTTCGGCATCTAGTGCCTCTGTTTCTAGAAAATGTCTATTTTATTTTAAGTTATCTCTTGGCTTGACTTCGCGAACGAAGATTTTATAGGAGTTGCCCACGACGTCTGCAGGCTTGTTCGTGGCTGCGGAGGCCAATCCGAGACAGGCAGGTTCGACCGCAGTGGCTGCAGGGGGTATGGCCAGGGTTCTGAGCTGCGGCATCTCTGTTTTTTCTCCTGAGCCACTTGTCCTTAAGGCTAGCTCTGTGAGAGTCCTCAAAGGAGACAGCTGCCTTGTAAATGGTGGAGCGCCAGGTGTCACGGTCCGCAGCAAGCGAAGACCACTGGTGGTGGTCGATTTGGCAGGCACTAAGTGACTTCTTGAGACAGTCTTTGTATCTCTTCTTTGGTGCCCCTCTGTCACGGTGTCCAGTAGCAAGCTCGCCGAACAGGGTGATCTTTGGTAGGCGTGATCCTCCATCCTGGAGACATGCCCCGCCCAGCGGAGCTGTGTCCGCAGCAGCAAAGCCTCGATGCTCAGTTTCAGCCTGTTCAAGGACCTCGACGTTGGTGACATAGTCACTCCAGTGAATGCCCAGGATGGTACGCAGGCAGCGCTGGTGGAAGCGTTCGAGGAGTCGTAGTTATAGAGCTTAGTTATAAGGTGAGTTCTAAACATTCGCATCAATTCCAGAGCCCTAGAATAAATAGAAATATGGTAACCCATTTTCACATGAAATGGTAGGTAACCCACTGTGAGGCTTATGTGCCCCTGTGTGTGTGTGTGTGTGTGTGTGTGTGTGTGTGTGTGTGTGTGTGTGTGTGTGTGTGTGTGTGTGTGTGTGTGTGTGTGTGTGTCACGGTGTGTGTGTCCTCGCGCTGGGACCATATGGCGTTGAGGCGCGTCCCCTGGGTAGTGGATAGGGGGGCCCTCGCAAGAATGAAATAAGATGCCGTGAAACAACATGGTCTAAGGGAAGGTGACCCTACAGAAAAACCCTGGTCCTCCTAATAATTTACATTATGGCTGTCCCATTTGCTGTATGTTGAAAAACCATTGTACCTCGAACCTCGGTAGCTTCCCCACCCTGCAAATAAGGAAATAGCTACAAAAAAAGCCGACGAAAAGACAAACAGCAATTCCTTTCCTGAAGGAGGAAGGTCTTCTACCAGAAGATTTATGACGTCCTGTAGTGAAAGCCGGAAGTCTTCGGAAGCCACAGGACCGAGCCGCCTCTCTATCCAGGGACACAACCATGGGCACATGGAATGTCAAGACCATGTACCAGAGCGGCAAGGCCGCCCAGATAGCAGCGGAAATGTAAGTACAACCTTTCAGTGAAGCCAGATGGACGCAGTCTGACCAGAAAAGGCTGTTAAGTGGGGAGATGATTCTGTATTCAGGTCATGAAGAGGAGAATGCCCCCCCATACAGAAGGAGTAGCATTCATGCTGTCACCAGTGGCACAGAGAGCGCTGATGGGCTGGGAACTTCTTGGGCCAAGAATTATCACAGCAGCCTTTAGAACCAAGAACCAAGCTGAACGTCATCCAGTGTTATGCGCCCACCAATGACAGTGACGAGGAAACAAGAGTTCTGCGACCGACTCCAGAGTGCTGTGGACAAATGTGCGGAGCGAGACATCACCATCGTCATGGGCGATTTTAATGCCAAAATAGGGGTGGACAACACCGGATACGAAGAGGTGATGGAGAGACAGGGACTAGGGGAGATGAGTGAGAACGTGGAGAGGTTTGTAGACTTTTGTGCTCTAAACAGACGTCATTGGAGGCAGCATCTTCCCACACAAAAGAATACACAAAGCAACTTGGGTCTCACCTGACCGTACTACAGAGAACCAAATAGACCATATCTGCATTAGCAAGAAATTTAGAAGATCCCTTCAAGATGTTCGAGTGAGGAGGGATGTCGCCTCAGACCACCATCTGCTTAAGAATAAAGCTAAATTAAAAAACAAAAAGCCGCACAGCACAAACAAGAAGACAGCGCTATAATGTAGGCCTCCTGAGAGAGGCTGGAGTGAGAGAAGAGTTCAAACTGGTCCTGTCCAACCGGTTTCAAGCGCTACAGGAGCTAGTAAATGAAGAGGACGCGGTCACCGCAGAGCAACAGTGGAAGGCAGTTAGAGAGGCGCTGGACTCAACCTGCAAAGACACTGTAACACCATCACAAGGACTGGCTGTAGGCACAGACCTTGAAGAAGATAGTAGAAGAAAGCAACAACAACAGTCGCACGAGAGCAACCAAAGCAAGGGCACAGGTAAAATACTCGGAAGCCAACCGCGAAGTGAAGAGGAGTATCAGGGCAGACAAGAGGGCCTACACAGACAGCCTGGCAGCAGAGGCAGAAAAGGCAGCAGGCAGCGGCAACATGAAACAGCTCTACGACATTACCAGAAGATTGGCCACACAGAAAGATGCATGAACAGAGACTTGAGTCAGACTATCAAGTCCGAGACTAGATAGGGTTAGTCCGCGACTTGTGTCAGGTGCTATTTTTAACGTGGGGAAATCCAGTTCCAAATGCCACTGAGCATGCGCCGCTGGAAAGAGTTATCGCCGTGCACGTGTTTTGACAACAAGTATCTTCCACCTTCACTCTGCCTGTAAGCTGTACTTTTCACTCATCGCTTTTGGTTTTGATGCTTTTGATGACCTTGTGATTGACTTGTCGCTTTGCTGCTACGCCAGTTGTTTGTCTAGATTTAGGGTTGAGCTGTATACTACCACGTAACTTTGTTTTATTAACATGATCATTTGTTCATCACTCCTAAATAGAATGTTGAAAAGATAATGAAAGGCCAATTTCAGCGAGTCGGAGGTGGCGGAGCTTTTAGAGGAGGTGTCCTTTTTGAAGACACTTTTAATTAGTTCGTTTCAAACGAATGTAACGAACAAAAAGAAGCGTGAAGTAGGGGGAAAAATCACCAGTGCTGTGAACGCAGTTAGTGGTAATGGCCGAGATGTGAAAGAGGTGAGAAAGAAACAGAACGTAAAGAATGCGGCTATCAATAAACCGCATATCATGTCGGGGTCCGGTGGAGGTGGCAAGACACCTGATGTGCCATATGAAGATCTCATAATGAGCATCATCGGACACACCTGCAGACAGGGATCCCTGAAATTAAGCATTCCCTTCCAAGTCAGTCACTGTCTGAAAATTTTGTTAGTATTGCACTGTACACAAAATTAAATATAAAATGCTTTCTTAGGTGTTAAATAATATTTTAGCATGCTTAGCGTGCACATTATCTTTCACCGAACCAGGCTTGGAAACTTATTGTCCATGCATCGTGGGGATGCTGCGTAACCCATATGACTCACATAGTACTAGACCGTGAAACTCACGGCCCGTACATCGTGGTTTGCTACGTAACCCAGATGATTCATATAGTCCTGTCTCTGAAACTCGAGGTTGAGCACCCCAATGATAATGTTCACATTATCAGTGTGCACAGTGTGCTTTCTTACGACTCGATCTTGGTCAGAGTTCTAAGTGTTTCAGTCATTGATTTTGATTTTTTTTTTGGCTCACGTGCGAAGCAAAAGTGAGTATGTTCTGGATCAGTGGTCGTCCGTCCGCTGTCAACGGTGGTAAACGATTTAGTTGGCATTTTCTCGGAGACTATTCAAGCTCCAGGTAAAGCCAGAGCAGCCTTTCTCCAGTTGAAAAAAGTGTGGAGTTCCAGAGAGCTGTCACAACACACCAAAGTCCGGATTTTCAACTCCAATATAAAAGCAGTTCTCCTATATGGAGCAGAGACTTGGAGATTGACAAAAACCACAGTCAACAGAGTACAGACCTTCATGAACAGTTGCCTTAGAAGAATTTTGAAAATCCACTGGCCAGAGAAGATCAGCAACGTCAGACTCTGGGAGAGAACAGAGCAGATAACAGCAGAGAATGAAATTGGGCGAAGAAGATGGGGATGGATCGGTCACAGTCTGAGAAAGCCAGCTTCCAGTATCACTAGGCAGGCATTGTCATGGAACCCCCAGGGAAAGAGGAAAAGAGGTAGGCCGAGAAACTCCTGGCGTCGAGACCTCCAAGCAGACATCAAGAGACTGGGAACCACCTGGAGTAGAATCGAAGGAGAAGCACAGGACAGGAGTTGCTGGAGGTCTCTCGTCGACGGCCTATATCCGGGTAGGGGTGACAGGCTTACGTAAGTAATTCAAGCTCCAGTCTTCAAATTTGGCCCAAGGATACTTTGTGGCAAGACCTTTCTAAGCATGCCAGTTTCAGTGACCTCTCTCAAAGGTCAAGGTCATAGGGGATCAGGAAATATATCAACAAAATATGGCTTATGTGTATGACCAATCCACATATGTGTGACAATAAGTAAAGGGATGTAAACCCACGTTTTCTCAAAATGTAATCAGTTTTCAAACATCTGTGAAAGCCCCGTGACCCTTGACCTTTGTGATGAGTCGACTAAATTAGTATACATAGGATACAGATGACTGCCTAAACATACACAAAAAAAAACAAAAACAAGACACCTGTTCCTCACTTGCAAAAAAGTTTTATTTGTAATAAAGATAAATTCTACACTCTTCTAACATTTACTTGAAACACTGTAAAAGGTGGCAATACAATTGTTGAGCAATTGTATTTAATTCTACTTACTGAACATCGAGTATAAGAAAGCAGCTACAACCATTAACAGATTTTACATGGTTGGCAACATATCTCTCTCTCTCTCTCCCTCTCTCTCTCTCAGTCAGTCTCTGTGATGACTGGTATATCTGTGTGTGTGTGTGTGTGTGTGTGTGTGTGTGTGCGCGCGCGCGCGTGTGTGTGTGTGTGTGTGTGTGTGTGTGTGTGTGTGTATGTGTGTGTAATGTGAGCATTTATTATTTAAAATGGAATTATTGTTTCCTGTTCTTTTCCGCACTATTATGTATACTTTAATGGGTTCGGAAATTCAGTTGAGCCTTGGTTTGTTCCAACTTGAGTAGCCTCACTCACACACACACACACATACACACACACACACACTATTTATCATTGTGTGTGTGTGTGTGTGTGTGTGTGTGTGTGTGCGCGCGCGCGTGTGTGTGTGTGTGTGTGTGTGTGTGTAATGTGAGCATTTATTATTTAAAATGGAATTATTGTTTCCTGTTCTTTTCCGCACTATTATGTATACTTTAATGGGTTCGGAAATTCAGTTGAGCCTTGGTTTGTTCCAACTTGAGTAGCCTCACTCACACACACACACACATACACACACACACACACTATTTATCATTGTGTGTGTGTGTGTGTGTGTGTGTGTGTGTGTGTGTGTGTGTGTGTGTGTGTGTGTGTGTGTGTGTGTGTGTGTGTGTGTGTGTGTGTGTGTGTTTATCAGTTTGTGTGTGCTTATTTATGTGTGTGCTTATTTCCAACTTGAGTAGCCTCACTCACACACACACACACACACACGCACACACACACACTATTTATCATTGTGTGTGTGTGTATTTGTGTGTTTGTGTGTGTGTGTGTGAGTGTGTGTTTATCAAACACACAAATACACGGGGGCAGGGGATCTAACTGATAGGCGGGGGCAGGGGATCTAACTATTTGTCTGTCCAGCGCTGTGATTCCCCTTGGTTTGTATGCAATTCTGCCAGCGCTAGCCTCACCTATCTGGTTTGTGAGTGTTTTGAAACGTTCCAGTCGCGTAGAATCGAAGAGCCAAGAGCACTTGTAAAACGGGTGTCAGTGAACCGCTTTGTTCGGCCGGGTATTCGAACAGCATCCGTCAGCTCATAAATTTCACGGCGTGTCGGTGTGTGAAACGAAACTTTTTGTAAAGCTTCGTAACATCAAACTCCTCCAGAGGGTGTCGACGGTCTCTAAATACTCGATTTCGGCGTCGATTTCGTCGAGTTAGATACTTCATGTCAACAGCGGCTGCCATTTTGATTCGCTTTTAGTCAGAGACTAGAAGCTTTACACCTAGTAAATCGTGGGCTTAAATTTTGTCTGTTTAGTCCCTGAGATAGTCTCAAACTTGGCCTAGTCTCCGTTCATGCATTTCTGACTAGAATGTTAGTCTCAGGCGTATGAAGCTAGTCACGGACTTAGGCTCTAGTCTCTGTCCATACATCAGTCCCCAAGAGACTGGGAACCACTGGAGTAAAATCGAAGGAGAAGCACAGGACAGGAGTCGCTGGAGGTCTCTCGTCGACGGTCTATACCCGGGGAGGGGTGACAGGCATAAATAAGTACGGTGTGTGTGTATGTGTATGTGTGTGTGTGCCTCTGTGTGTGTGTGTGTGTGTGTGTGTGTGTGTGTGTGTGTGTGTGTGTGTGTGTGTGTGTGTGTGTGTGTGTGTGTGTGACAGCACCTAGAGCCCGCATTTGTGGACGGACAAGCTTGAAACTTTAGGATATGTTCCCTACGTGAATTCTCCCGCAGCTTTTAACTTTTTAAAATAAATTAGTTTACACGTTGACAAGAAAATGGCCGTTTCACAATAAAACGGTTGGTACGCATTTGAGTCCGTAATTTGTGTTTTTGTAATCTGTGTCGACACTCTATCTCCTCCGCCGCCTTCACCACTCCTTTGGCATCACTGACTCAGCTCACTCCTGGTTTCTCTCCTACCTGTCCGACAGACAGCAGTCCGTCACCATCGACGGCGTCTCCTCCAACCCAGTCACTCTCTCCTGCGGAGATATACACGGGTCCATCCTGGGCCCGGTCCTTTTCACACTCTACACCTCTCCCCTGTCCAACATGATCCAGTCTCACCACATACACCACCACCTCTACGCTGACGACTCACAACTACTAGACAAAGACAAACTCGACAACACTCAGTCACCACAGACTCGCACGGTTGACTGCTACGAAGACGTGAAAAACTGGATGACAGCAAACAAGCTTAAACTGAATGACGACAAAACGGAAGCCATGCTGGTAAGCACTCGCCAGAAACTTTCTCCATCCCTCCACCTTGAACTCGACAGCACTCCCATCTCCCTCTCTGACTGGGCCAAAATCCTCGGCGTTACCCTTGATTCCTCTCTCTCCATGACCAGCTTCGTCTCCGCCACGGCCCAGGCTTGCTACTTCAACCTCCGCCGCATCAGTCAGATCAGAAAATACCTTACTACCGAAGCTGCCACCAAACTTGCTGTCTCTCTCATCCTATCTCGCATCGACTACTGCAACTCTCTCCTTTCCGGCCTCCCTCAGGCCGGTGCATGTAGTAACTTTTCCGCCAGAAATAGTTAAAAAAATTTCCTCCCTTTTTGCCATTTTTTTAAGGGTGTAAAACTTCAATTGTATGCCTTTTTTGGCGTTTTGAGTGAAAAGGCATGACAGGTGGTGTGAAAAAGAGCAAAATCTGGGTAATTTTAGTCGACCTAGTGTGTTCATGGGAGCCTAATTGGGGCATGTGCACGGTTGTTTGCAGGCTTACAGACGACCGTGCATATGAATGCATTTGAGTGTTGTGAAAAACGCTAACTCTTAATTTTTTTAAGAATTGCTGAAATAGCTTCTCCTATGATGTGCTCCGCGTGGATTTTTTGTTTTGGCAGAAAAGTTCTTCGTTCATAGTTTTATGCTGCAAAAGGCTAACAGATAACAGTGTGTGAAAAGGGGGCGTAACCTAATTGCCCTGTGTGGCCTGTAAAGGCAGAGTGAATTTTTCTACTATTGGCGTTTGGAAGGAGATTGTGCCCAAAAATCGACATTTTTTGCTTTTTATGCTGATATCAGGTGTTTTTAGGCCATGTTGGCACTTTTGATGCCATACAAATAGCTTTATTTATTATAGAGGCAAAATGGTGCATATTTGTGCGAAGGGGAAAGAAAAGACTAGAAAACACACAGAAACAATCGCAGGTCACATTTTCTGTCATAGTAGTCATTCAAAAACCCTTCTGACAAGGTAACAGTCATTACGGTGTCATCTAGATGAAATTTAGTTAAATTTGATTTTTGTCGGTTGGCCGATTTTTTTGCTTTTGTTTTGACTGCATTCAAATACCCGTTTATCCTGCACAGTGTATTTTGGGCTTTGTGAGGGTCATCTTGGAAATATAAAAGAGGTGTTACTTTCTACAGCAGAAGAAGTGCTGGGGAAGCAGAGGAAGCGCAAACAGCCCTGGGTCACCGATGACATCCTTGATCTCTGTGATGAGAGGAGAGCCTGGAAGAAAAAGAGAGGCCAACTAACTCAGCAAACAAGTACAGACTTGTCAACAAGAAGATCAGGAAGAGGATGAAAGAAGCCAAAGAAGATTGGATTGAAGACCAGTGTCGTAACGTGGAAGAAGGCATGGTAAACGGCAACAGCAAGAAGGCTTATGAAACGCTAAGGACCCTCACCAAGACTCAACAGCGAACAGCCACAGTCATCGAAGACAGCAGCGGCCAACTCCTTACGGAAAACACTGCTGTACTAAACAGATGGACTGAGTACTGCCGAGACTTGTATAACTACAAGCCTGAGCCAGACACCAGCATCCTCCAAAACAACCAGGCTGGGGCCAGGAAGGCCGAAGACCTGCCAGTGTTAGCTGAAGAGGTGGAAACAGCCGTACGCGGCCTGAAGGGAGGAAAGTCTCCAGGTGTAGACAACGTACCTGCTGAACTGTTGAAACATGGAGGAGAAGTAACAACGAAGGTACTCACTACACTCTGTCAAAAGATCTGGGAGCAAAAGAAATGGCCAGTAGAATGGACACAGTCTCTAGTGATCCCGCTCCCCAAGAAAGGAAACCTGAAACAGTGCCAGAACTACAGAACTATCAGTCTGATAAGTCACCCTAGCAAAGTAATGCTTAGGATCATTCTCAACCGCCTCAAAACTTTCGCCGAGGAACTGCTGGCAGAAGAACAGGCTGGCTTCAGAGTTGGAAGAAGCACTGTAGAGCAGATTTTCAACTGCCGCGTCCTGATTGAGAAACATCTGCAGCATCAGCGCGAACTCTACCACAACTTCATTGATTTCAGGAAAGCATTTGATCGCGTCTGGCACGACGGACTCTGGCAAGTCATGAGATCGTTCAACATAGAGGAGGGACTGATCCAAATGATAGAAGCGCTTTACAAGAACGCCTGCAGCGCGGTTCTACTTAACAATCAGTCAGGCGTGTTCTTCAGGACGACGATCGGTGTCCGTCAAGGATGCCTGCTCTCTCCTGTCCTTTTCAACATATTCCTGGAGAAGATCATGCAGGAAACCCTCCACGACCACCATACTTCAATCTCTATTGGTGGCAGATCCCTGTGCAATCTTCGATTCGCAGACGACATTGACCTCATGGCAGGCAGCAATAGTGAGCTTCAAAACCTGACAGACAAACTTTCAAGTAGCGCAGGGTCTTATGGCATGGAGATCAGTACGGATAAAAGCAAAGTGATGATCAACACCACAAGCGACAGCAGCAGCAACATTGACATGAACGGCCAGAAGCTAGAGAGGTCAATAGCTTCAAGTACTTGGGAGCCACCCTGTCCAAAGACGGTAGTTGCATAGCAGAGATCCGTATCAGGATAGGTACAGCAACATCCGCAATGGACAGGCTGGACAGGATATGGCGAAGTAACTCCATCAGCTTCACCATCAAGTACAGGCTTTACAAGTCCCTCGTAGTGTCTATTCTACTCTACGGCTGTGAGACTTGGACACTGCTTGCAGACTCAGAAAAGAAAATCCAGGCCTTTGAGAACAAGTGCCTGAGGAAGTTGCTCCGCATCTCGTACCGCGAGCACAAGACCAACGAATATGTACGGAGCATCATCACTTCCCTGGTGGGCCCACATGAACCCCTTCTGGCAACCGTGAAACGGCGCAAGCTTGCTTGGTTTGGCCACGTGACCCGACAGAACACCTTGTCCAAGACTATCCTCCAAGGCACTCTCGAAGGAAGTCGTCGGCGAGGTCGTCAGAGAAAGAGTTGGGTCGCAAACATAAAAGAATGGACCGAACTCGAGATGCCAGACTTGCTTGCCACCGCCCAAAATAGAACTCAGTGGAGAGCACTGTCTGTTGCTGCTGCCTTTCAGTCCCCCCAACGCCCAGTTCGGGCAAGGGACTGATGATGATGATGATGATGATGATGATGATGAGGGTCATCTTAGTGAAAACATGCTGTAAACTGCAAACCTCAGTGTGGTGACACCAAAACATGTTGTTTTGACTTTTTTCTGAAGTCGGTTTAGATGGTGTGGTGCGGTGAAAAGGCACGGTTGTCATAAATATTATCGAGAAATTAGTGTGTGAGAAATCTCTTCACCTTTTTCAAACACAAATCATCCTGCTGTATCCTGAGCATAGCTGTTATGCCTAAAAATCCATGCCACACATTTCCACCCACCCACCACCCACCCCAAACACCACCTTCTTGCCCCCATGCCCCCCCCCCCCCTCCAAATATCCCTCACCCCCAACCCTCAGTCATGGTAAGCCTAACGTTACTATGCTAACTCAGATCCCAAAACTATGTTAACCCTAATCCTAACTCTACTATGCTTACCCTAATAATACTAACCCAAAGCATTAACACGCACGCCTCCCCCCCCCTTCCCCCCCCCCTCCCTCACCCCCCCCCCTTTCTCCCGAATGAACGCACGCGTTCACGTGAAATTTTTGCTACTTTTTCAAGCATTTTACACTATTTAAAGCATTCTGCTGCTTTGCCATGCAAAGTAGTCAAAGTCAGAGCAGCACCTTGGTCCCTTGAATTGACTGGTACAAGGATTTGTAGCTGTTTGCAAGAAAAAGCATGTTGGCTGGTGATTCATTTTAAGAAAAAGTGCGGAACATAGCTTCAGTTGCCTTCAGTATCTTAAGCCTTGTTTAAAGCTGGAAGGAGGGAATAAAAGAAATGACACCTCATGCAGACTAGTTGTGGTTAGGCAGTTTGCTGAATTTTTTTAAACAGTGCAAGGGCTTTTCTATGTTGTCCAGTTGGGTTCAAAGTTGAAAAATCTGTCAAAATGGTTCTTGCTTGGGGGGGTAGTATAGCAAATAAATTGCCAAAAAATAACCAACTGTTGAAAATTGTACTTGCTGGTTGTTTGGAATGCGTAACATGTGTGTCTGCTTGTCTGCAAAATATAGGGTAGCTAGCTTGAACATAAGTCTTTCGTTTTGGATCTTTACATGTGTGGTGCTGACAGTCAGCCACAGGAGCGAATGGTACTCCGGGCACCAAGGGGTGCAGGTAGTAATTTTGGTGCAGCTTTAAAACCATCAGCCAATTATGTCTGAAACTTGGCAGTGTATCTTCTTATAGGGTACGGTTATCAGTGATAAAGTTTTGATTGCAGCTGACAACTTTTTTTGTTTCATTACAGGCCACACAGGGTAATTGCTTCCGGTGCATGTAGTAACTTTTCCGCCAGAAATAGTTTAAAAAATTTCCTCCCTTTTTGCCATTTTTTTAGGGTGTAAAACTTCAATTGTATGCCTTTTTTTGGCGTTTTGAGCAACAAAAGGCATGACAGGTGGTGTGAAAAAGAGCAAAATATGGGTAATTTTAGTCGACCTAGTGTGTTCATCCTCGCGCTGGGACCATACGGCGTTGAGGCGCGTCCCCTGGGTGGTGGATAGGGGGTCCCTCGTGAGAGGGGTGCACCGAATGAAATAAGGTGCCGTGAACCAACATGGTCTAAGGGAAGGTGACCCCGACAGAAAACCCCTGGTCCTCCTAGTAAGGGGGTTGGGCGTGGGGGTAGCTTCCCCACCCTGCAAAAAAGGAAATAGCTACAAAAACGCCGACGAAAAGATTAACAGTAATTCCTTTCCTGGAGGAGGAAGGTTCTTCTACTAGAAGACTTATGACGTCCTGTGGTGAAAGCCGGAAGTCTTCGGAAGCCACAGGACCGAGCCGCCTCTCTCTATCCAGGGATACAACCATGGGCACATGGAACGTCAAGACCATGTACCAGAGCGGCAAGGCCGCCCAGATAGCAGCGGAAATGCAAAAGTACAACCTTTCCCTGCTAGGCATCAGTGAAGCCAGATGGACGCAGTCTGGCCAGAAAAGGCTGTTAAGTGGGGAGATGATTCTGTATTCAGGTCATGAAGAGGAGAATGCCCCCCATACAGAAGGAGTAGCACTCATGCTGTCACCAGTGGCACAGAGAGCGCTGATGGGCTTGGGAACCTCTTGGGCCAAGAATTATAACAGCAGCCTTTAGAACTAAGAAAAAGCTCAAGCTGAACGTCATCCAGTGTTATGCGCCCACCAATGACAGTGACGAGGAAGAGAAACAAGAGTTCTACGACCGACTCCAGAGTGCCGTGGACAAATGTGCGGAGCGAGACATCACCATCGTCATGGGCGATTTTAATGCCAAAATAGGGGAGGACAACACCGGATACGAAGAGGTGATGGGGAGACAGGGACTAGGCTCGGAGATGAGTGAGAAAGGGGAGAGGTTTGTAGACTTTTGTGCTCTAAACCGACTTGTCATTGGAGGCAGCATCTTCCCACACAGAAGAATACACAAAGCAACTTGGGTCTCACCTGACCATACAACAGAGAACCAAATAGACCATATCTGCATTAGCAAGAAATTTAGAAGATCCCTTCAAGATGTTCGAGTGAGGAGGGGAGCAGATGTCGCCTCAGACCACCATCTGCTTACCTTAAGAATGAAGCTCAAGCTAAAGAAAAGCCGCACAGAGACAACAAGAAGACAGCGCTATAATGTAGGCCTCCTGAGAGAAACTGGAGTTAGAGAAGAGTTCAAACTGGTGCTGTCCAACCGGTTTCAAGCGCTACAGGAGCTAGTAAATGAAGAGGAGGCGGTCACCACAGAGCAGCAGTGGAAGGCAGTTAGAGAGGCGCTGAACTCAACCTGCAAAGACACTGTAGGGTTCAGGAAACACCACCACAAGGACTGGCTGTCGGCACAGACCTTGAAGAAGATAGAAGCGAGGAAGCAGAAGAAAGCAGCGGTCAACAACAGTCGCACGAGAGCAGCCAAAGTAAGGGCACAGGGGGAATAATGGGAAGCCAACCGCGAGGTGAAGAGGAGTATCAGGGCAGACAAGAGGGCCTACACAGACAGCCTGGCAGCAGAGGCAGAAAAGGCAGCAGGCAGCGGCAACATGAAACAGCTCTACGACATTACCAGAAGATTGTCGGGTAAGTATGGCCATACAGAAAGACCAGTAAAAGACAAAGAAGGCAAGCCTATTGCAGACAGAGCAGACCAACTCGACAGATGGGCCGAGTATTTTGAAGAGTTACTGAACAGACCTAGCCCACCCGACCCCCCCGACATCCAGCCGGCAGAGACCGACCTACCCATCAGCTGTGACAGACCCAGCCGGGAAGAGATCAGAAAAGCAGTGGCATTTTTGAAGAATGGCAAAGCAGCAGGGCCAGATGGCATCCCAGCGGAGTCTCTGAAAGCAGACCTAGAGACAACAGTTGAGATGCTGTACCCACTGTTTGGAAAGATCTGGGAAGAGGAGGTGATGCCAGCTGACTGGAAGGAGGGGTACCTAATCAAGCTTCCCAAGAAAGGCGACCTCAGCAAGTGTTCCAACTACAGAGGAATCACCTTGCTGTCAGTACCAGGAAAGGTCTTCAACAGGATCATCCTAGAGAGAATGAAGAGCTCCGTTGACCCCCAGCTGAGAGACCAGCAAGCAGGATTCAGGAAGAACCGATCATGTACAGACCAGATCGCCACTCTCCGCATCATCGTGGAACAGTCTCTGGAGTGGAGCTCCCCGCTGTACGTCAACTTTGTGGATTATGAGAAAGCATTTGACAGCGTGGACCGAGAGACTCTGTGGAAACTCCTACGACACTACGGTGTACCCACAAAGCTCGTCCGCCTGATCAAGAGCAGCTATGATGGCATGACATGTCGCGTGATCCACGAAGGGCAGTTCACCAGAGAGCTCCAGGTCAGAACTGGTGTCAGGCAGGGGTGTCTGCTGTCTCCGTTCCTCTTCCTACTGGCCATAGACTGGGTCATGAAGATGACCACAGAGCACAGACGAAGTGGAATACAGTGGACACTGTGGACACAGCTTGACGACCTCGATTTTGCAGACGACTTGGCATTACTGTCCCACACTCATCAACAAATGCAGGACAAGACCACGAGGCTTGCTGACATCTCGTCCCAAGTGGGCCTCACCATTCACAAACAGAAAACAAAGACAATGAGGCTGAACGCAACCAGGGAAGAACCAGTCTTGCTTGCTGGCACCCCGTTGGAGGAGGTGGAGTCCTTCACCTATCTCGGGAGCATCATAGACAAAAAAGGCGGCACTGATGCAGATGTCAGAGCACGAATCGGTAAAGCCAGAGCAGCCTTTCTCCAGTTGAAAAAAGTGTGGAGTTCCAGAGAGCTGTCACAACACACCAAAGTCCGGATTTTCAACTCCAATGTAAAAGCAGTTCTCCTATATGGAGCAGAGACATGGAGATTGACAAAAACCACAGTCAACAGAGTACAGACCTTCATGAACAGTTGCCTTAGAAGAATTTTGAAAATCCACTGGCCAGAGAAGATCAGCAACGTCAGACTCTGGGAGAGAACAGAGCAGATAACAGCAGAGAATGAAATTGGGCGAAGAAGATGGGGATGGATCGGTCACAGTCTGAGAAAGCCAGCTTCCAGTATCACTAGGCAGGCATTGTCATGGAACCCCCAGGGAAAGAGGAAAAGAGGTAGGCCGAGAAACTCCTGGCGTCGAGACCTCCAAGCAGACATCAAGAGACTGGGAACCACCTGGAGTAGAATCGAAGGAGAAGCACAGGACAGGAGTTGCTGGAGGTCTCTCGTCGACGGCCTATACCCGGGTAGGGGTGACAGGCGTAAGTAAGTAAGTAAGTAGTGTGTTCATGTGAGCCTAATTGGGGCATGTGCACGGTTGTATGCAGGCTTGCAGACGACAGTTTTGTCATGGGGTACTTAATGCATTTGAGTGTTGTGAAAAACGCTAACTCTTAATTTTTTTAAGAATTGCTGAAATAGCTTCTCCTGTGATGTGCTCCGCGTGGATTTTTTGTTTTTGTTTTGGCAGAAAAGTTCTTCGTTCATAGTTTTATGCTGCAAAAGGCTAACAGATAACAGTGTGTGAAAAGGGGGCGTAACCTAATTGCCCTGTGTGGCCTCACTCCACCACTTTCACTCTCCAGCGCGTCCAGAACAACGCTGCCCGCCTCGACCTCAGAAAGAAAAAGTCGGTCCCCAGCTCAAACTCCTTCACTGGCTTCCCATCCCCCAACGCATCCAATACAAGATTCTGTCTCTCTGCTACAAATCCCTGAACAACTGCGCTCCCGCCTATCTCTCAAACTTACTTCACCCCTACACTCCTCCCCGCTCCACCTCAGACCCTCTCCGCGTCAACATCCCCCGCACCAAACTCAGCACTTTCGGCCCCCGCTCCTTCTCAGTATACGGTCCATCCACCTGGAACACTCTCCCACTCTCTCTCCGTCAGAAACACTCTCTCTCCTCCTTCCAGTCCGCCCTCAAAACTCACCTCTTTCAACACTATACCACCACACTCCCCACCCTAAGCAGACTGTCGTAATGTATTTCACTATTTGTGGTACGTGAGTCGTTGTCTAAAGCGTGCGCATGCGTGCGCGAGTTGTGATTGCGCGCTTAGAGTTATAATTATTATTAGATAAGCGCGTTATAAATACCGTTATTATTATTATTATTATTATTGTTATATTATTATTGTTATTATTATTATTATTTGTGTTATTTAGGTACTTTGTAGGTACTTTGCATACAGCTAGATTAAATGGAGATACACACACACACACACACACACACACACACACACACACACACACACACCGTGGCACACACGCACACACACACACACACACACACACACACACACACACACACACACACCGTGGCACACACGCACACACACACACACACACACACACACGGCGTTTTGGCGCCAAAGTGTACGTCAGTTCTCCAGCAAGGTTTGTGTAGCTAGACGTGACGTAATTTTTATCCAGTTACTTCTTTGCCACAATGCGGGGATCCGCCCGCCCAGCATATCGTGTGCATTCTCTGAAATGCGCTCAGACAAGCACCATTTCAAAGTCTACGGTATTTTCAGTACGGTAGACAAAAACACTACGACTCATAAAACTTCGTAAGAATGGACGGTCTTGCCCAGGCGAGGCGGACTTGCTGTCGTTCGCGCAAGTTGTGAGAATGCCAAAACACGGCAGTTTCATTATAAAGTTGCCTACTCTAATTGTTCTAGTTGTACTTACTTACTTACGCCTGTCACCCCTACCCGGGTATAGGCCGTCGACGAGAGACCTCCAGCAACTCCTGTCCTGTGCTTCTCCTTCGATTCTACTCCAGGTGGTTCCCAGCCTCTTGATGCCTGCTTGGAGGTCTCGACGCCAGGAGTTTCTCGGCCTACCTCTTTTCCTCTTTCCCTGGGGGTTCCATGACAATGCCTGCCTAGTGATACTGGAAGCTGGCTTTCTCAGACTGTGACCGATCCATCCCCATCTTCTTCGCCCAATTTCATTCTCTGCTGTTATCTGCTCTGTTCTCTCCCAGAGTCTGACGTTGCTGATCTTCTCTGGCCAGTGGATTTTCAAAATTCTTCTAAGGCAACTGTTCATGAAGGTCTGTACTCTGTTGACTGTGGTTTTTGTCAATCTCCATGTCTCTGCTCCATATAGGAGAACTGCTTTTACATTGGAGTTGAAAATCCGGACTTTGGTGTGTTGTGACAGCTCTCTGGAACTCCACACTTTTTTCAACTGGAGAAAGGCTGCTCTGGCTTTACCGATTCGTGCTCTGACATCTGCATCAGTGCCGCCTTTTTTGTCTATGATGCTCCCGAGATAGGTGAAGGACTCCAACTCCTCCAACGGGGTGCCAGCAAGCAAGACTGGTTCTTCCCTGGTTGCGTTCAGCCTCATTGTCTTTGTTTTCTGTTTGTGAATGGTGAGGCCCACTTGGGACGAGATGTCAGCAAGCCTCGTGGTCTTGTCCTGCATTTGTTGATGAGTGTGGGACAGTAATGCCAAGTCGTCTGCAAAATCGAGGTCGTCAAGCTGTGTCCACAGTGTCCACTGTATTCCACTTCGTCTGTGCTCTGTGGTCATCTTCATGACCCAGTCTATGGCCAGTAGGAAGAGGAACGGATACAGCAGACACCCCTGCCTGACACCAGTTCTGACCTGGAGCTCTCTGGTGAACTGCCCTTCGTGGATCACGCGACATGTCATGCCATCATAGCTGCTCTTGATCAGGCGGACGAGCTTTGTGGGTACACCGTAGTGTCGTAGGAGTTTCCACAGAGTCTCTCGGTCCACGCTGTCAAATGCTTTCTCATAATCCACAAAGTTGACGTACAGCGGGGAGCTCCACTCCAGAGACTGTTCCACGATGATGCGGAGAGTGGCGATCTGGTCTGTACATGATCGGTTCTTCCTGAATCCTGCTTGCTGGTCTCTCAGCTGGGGGTCAACGGAGCTCTTCATTCTCTCCAGGATGATCCTGTTGAAGACCTTTCCTGGTACTGACAGCAAGGTGATTCCTCTGTAGTTGGAACACTTGCTGAGGTCGCCTTTCTTGGGAAGCTTGATTAGGTACCCCTCCTTCCAGTCAGCTGGCATCACCTCCTCTTCCCAGATCTTTCCGAACAGTGGGTACAGCATCTCAACTGTTGTCTCTAGGTCTGCTTTCAGAGACTCCGCTGGGATGCCATCTGGCCCTGCTGCTTTGCCATTCTTCAAAAATGCCACTGCTTTTCTGATCTCTTCCCGGCTGGGTCTGTCACAGCTGATGGGTAGGTCAGTCTCTGCCGGCTGCATGTCGGGGGGGTCGGGTGGGCCAGGTCTGTTCAGTAACTCTTCAAAATACTCGGCCCATCTGTCGAGTTGGTCTGCTCTGTCTGCAATAGGCTTGCCTTCTTTGTCTTTTACTGGTCTTTCTGTATGGCCATACTTACCCGACAATCTTCTGGTAATGTCGTAGTGCTGTTTCATGTTGCCGCTGCCTGCTGCCTTTTCTGCCTCTGCTGCCAGGCTGTCTGTGTAGGCCCTCTTGTCTGCCCTGATACTCCTCTTCACCTCGCGGTTGGCTTCCGCGTATTCCACCTGTGCCCTTACTTTGGCTGCTCTCGTGCGACTGTTGTTGACCGCTGCTTTCTTCTGCTTCCTCGCTTCTATCTTCTTCAAGGTCTGTGCCGACAGCCAGTCCTTGTGGTGGTGTTTCCTGAACCCTACAGGTTGAGTTCAGCGCCTCTCTAACTGCCTTCCACTGCTGCTCTGTGGTGACCGCCTCCTCTTCATTTACTAGCTCCTGTAGCGCTTGAAACCGGTTGAAGTCGGTTTAGAGCACAAAAGTCTACAAACCTCTCCCCGTTCTCACTCATCTCCCTGTCTCCCCATCACCTCTTCGTATCCGGTGTTGTCCTCCCCTATTTTGGCATTAAAATCGCCCATGACGATGGTGATGTCTCGCTCCGCACATTTGTCCACGGCACTCTGGAGTCGGTCGTAGAACTCTTGTTTCTCTTCCTCGTCACTGTCATTGGTGGGAGCATAACACTGGATGACGTTCAGCTTGATCTTTTTCTTGGTTCTAAAGGCTGCTGTTATAATTCTTGGCCCAAGAGGTTCCCAGCCCATCAGCGCTCTCTGTGCCACTGGTGACAGCATGAGTGCTACTCCTTCTGTATGGGGGGCATTCTACTCTTCATGACCTGAATACAGAACCATCTCCCCATTTAACAGCCTTTTCTCGCCAGACTGCGTCCATCTGGCTTCACTGATGCCTAGCAGGGAAAGGTTGTACTTTTGCATTTTCCGCTGCTATCTGGGCGGCCTTGCCGCTCTGGTACATGGTCTTGACGTTCCATGTGCCCATGGTTGTATCCCTGGATAGAGAGAGGCGGCTCGGTCCTGTGGCTTCCGAAGACTTCCGGCTTTCACCACAGGACGTCATAAGTCTTCTAGTAGAAGAACCTTCCTCTTCCAGGAAAGGAATTACTGTTAGTCTTTTCGTCGGCGTTTTTGTAGCTATTTCCTTTTTTGCAGGGTGGGGAAGCTACCCCCACGCCCAACCCCCTTACTAGGAGGACCAGGGGTTTTCTGTCGGGGTCACCTTCCCTTAGACCATGTTGGTTCACGGCACCTTATTTCATTCGGTGCACCCCTCTCACGAGGCACCCAGGGGACGTGCCTCAACGCTGTATGGTCCCAGCGCGAGGGTTTTGACAAAAGCTTCTCAAATACTATTTTCAACTTCAAACCCAAACTCCAAAAGGTAAAGAGTCATAAGTGGTTGGTGAATGTGTGCAAGATTTTACTTACTTACTTACGCCTGTCACCCCTACCCGGGTATAGGGCCGTCGACGAGAGACCTCCAGCAACTCCTGTCCTGTGCTTCTCCTTCGATTCTACTCCAGGTGGTTCCCAGTCTCTTGATGTCTGCTTGGAGGTCTCGACGCCAGGAGTTTCTCGGCCTACCTCTTTTCCTCTTTCCCTGGGGGTTCCATGACAATGCCTGCCTAGTGATACTGGAAGCTGGCTTTCTCAGACTGTGACCGATCCATCCCCATCTTCTTCGCCCAATTTCATTCTCTGCTGTTATCTGCTCTGTTCTCTCCCAGAGTCTGACGTTGCTGATCTTCTCTGGCCAGTGGATTTTCAAAATTCTTCTAAGGCAACTGTTCATGAAGGTCTGTACTCTGTTGACTGTGGTTTTTGTCAATCTCCAAGTCTCTGCTCCATATAGGAGAACTGCTTTTACATTGGAGTTGAAGATCCGGACTTTGGTGTGTTGTTACAGCTCTCTGGAACTCCACACTTTTTTCAGCTGGAGAAAGGCTGCTCTGGCTTTACCGATTCGTGCTCTGACATCTGCATCAGTGCCGCCTTTTTTGTCTATGATGCTCTCGAGATAGGTGAAGGACTCCACCTCCTCCAACGGGGTGCCAGCAAGCAAGACTGGTTCCTCCCTGGTTGCGTTCAGCCTCTTTGTCTTTGTTTTCTGTTTGTGAATGGTGAGGCCCACTTGGGACGAGATGTCAGCAAGCCTCGTGGTCTTGTCCTGCATTTGTTGATGAGTGTGGGACAGTAATGCCAAGCCGTCTGCAAAATCGAGGTCGTCAAGCTGTGTCCACAGTGTCCACTGTATTCCACTTCGTCTGTGCTCTGTGGTCATCTTCATGACCCAGTCTATGGCCAGTAGGAAGAGGAACGGAGACAGCAGACACCCCTGCCTGACACCAGTTCTGACCTGGAGCTCCCTGGTGAACTGCCCTTCGTGGATCACGCGACATGTCATACCATCGTAGCTGCTCTTGATCAGGTGGACGAGCTTTATGGGTACACCGTAGTGTCGTAGGAGTTTCCACAGAGTCTCTCGGTCCACACTGTCAAATGCTTTCTCATAATCCACAAAGTTGACGTACAGCGGGGAGCTCCACTCCAGAGACTGTTCCACGATGATGCGGAGAGTGGCGATCTGGTCTGTACATGATCGGTTCTTCCTGAATCCTGCTTGCTGGTCTCTCAGCTGGGGGTCAACGGAGCTCTTCATTCTCTCCAGGATGATCCTGTTGAAGACCTTTCCTGGTACTGACAGCAAGGTGATTCCTCTGTAGTTGGAACACTTGCTGAGGTCGCCTTTCTTGGGAAGCTTGATTAGGTACCCCTCCTTCCAGTCAGCCGGCATCACCTCCTCTTCCCAGATCTTTCCAAACAGCATCTCAACTGTTGTCTCTGGGTCTGCTTTCAGAGACTCCGCTGGGATGCCATCTGGGCCTGCTGCTTTGCCGTTCTTCAAAAATGCCACTGCTCTTCTGATCTCTTCCCGGCTGGTTCTGTCACAGCTGATGGGTAGGTCGGTCTCTGCCGGCTGGATGTCTGGGGGGTCGGGTGGGCTAGGTCTGTTCAGGGGAGCTGGGTGGCTCGGTGGTAAAAGCGTTTGCCTCCAGACCAAAAGGTCCCGGATTCGAATCCAGCTTGGGTCAAAATTTGATCAGACCCTTTTTCGTTGCCCCGTCTTTGAAATCACCCTCGTGGTGGACAAAAGACGTTAAGCCCTAAACATTTAACATTTAGGTCTGTTCAGTAACTCTTCAAAATACTCGGCCCATCTGTCGAGTTGGTCTGCTCTGTCTGCAATAGGCTTGCCTTCTTTGTCTTTTACTGGTCTTTCTGTATGGCCATACTTGCCTGACAATCTTCTGGTAATGTCGTAGAGCTGTTTCATATTGCCGCTGCCTGCTGCCTTTTCTGCCTCTGCTGCCAGGTTGTCTGTGTAGGCCCTCTTGTCTGCCCTGATACTCCTCTTCACCTCGCGGTTGGCTTCCCAGTATTCCCCCTGTGCCCTTACTTTGGCTGCTCTCGTGCGACTGTTGTTGACAACTGCTTTCTTCTGCTTCCTCACTTCTATCTTCTTCAAGGTCTGTGCTGACACAGTCCTTGTGATGGTGTTTCCTGAACCCCACAGTGTCTTTGCAGGTTGAGTTCAGCGCCTCTCTAACTGCCTTCCACTGCTGCTCTGTGGTGACCGCCTCCTCTTCATTTTCTAGCTCCTGTAGCGCTTGAAACCGGTTGGACAGCACCAGTTTGAACTCTTCTCTAACTCCAATTTCTCTCAGGAGGCCTACATTATAGCGCTGTCTTCTTGTTGTCTCTGTGCGGCTTTTCTTTAGCTTGAGCTTCATTGTTAAGGTAAGCAGATGGTGGTCGGAGGCGACATCTGCTCCCCTCCTAACTCGAACATCTTGAAGGGATCTTCTAAATTTCTTGCTAATGCAGATATGGTCTATTTGGTTCTCTGTTGTATGGTCAGGTGAGACCCAAGTTGCTTTGTGTATCCTTCTGTGTGGGAAGATGCTGCCTCCAATGACAAGTCGGTTTAGAGCACAAAAGTCTACAAACCTCTCCCCGTTCTCACTCATCTCCGAGCCTAGTCCCTGTCTCCCCATCACCTCTTCGTATCCGGTGTTGTCCTCCCCTATTTTGGCATTAAAATCGCCCATGACGATGGTGATGTCTCGCTCCGCACATTTGTCCAAGGCACTCTGGAGTCGGTCGTAGCACTCTTGTTTCTCTTCCTCGTCCCTGTCATTAGTGGGCGCATAACACTGGATGACGTTCAGTTTGAGCTTTTTCTTGGTTCTAAAGGCTGCTGTGGTGATTCTTGACCCAAGAGGTTCCCCGCCCATCAGCGCTCTTTGTGCCACTGGTGACAGCATGAATGCTACGCCTTCTGTATGGGGCTTTTCTCCTCTTCATGACCTGAATACAGAATCATCTCCCCACTTAACAGCCTTTTCTGGCCAGACTGCGTCCATCTGGCTTCACTGATACCTAGCTGCAAGGTTGATGGGTAGGTCGGTCTCTAGGGAAAGGTTGTACTTTTGCATTTCCGCTGCTATCTGGGAGGCCTTGCCGCTCTGGTACATGGTCTTAACGTTCCATGTGCCCATGGTTGTATCCCTGGATAGAGAGAGGCGGCTCGGTCCTGTGGCTTCCGAAGACTTCCGGCTTTCACCACAGGACGTCATAAGTCTTCTGGTAGAAGAACCTTCCTCCTCCAGGAAAGGAATTACTGTTAGTCTTTTCGTCGGCGTTTTTGTAGCTATTTCCTTTTTTGCAGGGTGGGGAAGCTACCCCCACGCCCAACCCCCTTACTAGGAGGACCAGGGGTTTTCTGTCGGGGTCACCTTCCCTTAGACCATGTTGGTTCACGGCACCTTATTTCATTCGGTGCACCCCTCTCACGAGGGACCCCCTATCCACCACCCAGGGGACGCGCCTCAACGCCGTATGGTCCCAGCGCGAGGGTGCAAGATTTTAAGTTTCATCAAAGTTTTTTTTTTTTTTTTTTTTTTGCAAACTTTTCATCCTAAATCAGCACAAAGGTAACTGATAAGTCCTTTCTATGACTGAATTCAGTGGGGGTCAAGGGTCAAACGGGGACGCGACTCAACTCCGTATGGTCCCAGCGCGAGGTGTTCTAGTTGTAGTTACGTAGTAATGTAGGAAAACCAACTACCAAGTAAATTAAGTATAGCACCGTCAGGGGAGAGAACTAAGCATTACTGGCCAATGGTAACAGATCTAGTCGGTTAAGGCACACACACACATACACAAAGGATAGGAAAGCAGGAGGTACCAATCCATTTTCTATTTTTTGGTCTGCTTTAAAATAGCAATTTGTACTATGCAACCCCCCCCCCCACCCACCCCACCCCCACCCCCCCGCCCCCGTTTTTCCCCGTCGTAAATATGTGTTCTGGCATGCTCCAAAAGATATGCGCAATAAAACAAGATATATATCCATCTAAAGATATTTCGTTTATCATCGTTCTCTGAAAAAAGGCTATATAGTGATCTACTATGAAATAAGACCAAATATTCAGTGAAACTACTAACACAAATACAGTTTTCGATCACACCTTTTATTGCGGTCTTTCTAAGTTAGCAGCTTTTTTCAAACTAGTTTTGGCAAATCGCTAAATATAAAATTTGTAATGAGGACTAAGCAGTGTGGTCGCAACCAGGCACATTGTCGAGGCGGTCGCAGGTTCGGATTTCATCTCTCCACGCAGTTCCAGGAGCACATTTTTCCCTGAACGTCTGACCGTTGGCACATTCGATGAAGTAAGCACAGTCAGATGGGTCGGAATGAATACCGTCGCTGTTGTGTTCACAGAAATTTTTCACGTCTGCCAACAGAAAATAGATTTAATCCTCAATTTGAAGTGTCCTAGTATGAACAGAATCTTTTTCTTCTTCTTCAAAATGACTAAATGAAGAATGGGTCACTGGAAGAAAAAAGCACAAAGTCATTAATACAACGACATTCACAAACTTCATAATTAACCAAAGGTTAAACCCAACTTTCTTCGATAAAGGTACAAATATCTAAGATGCGTCTGTGTTCTGGAATTATGCATTTAATTGTGCATGTCTCTGTGTTTAATGTACATTTTAGGGAGTATTGTCTCTGAGCCAAGGAAGGCCAATTATTTCACATCAAAACGAAAATGTAGTTATTGCCCTTGTTTTGTGACAGTGCACGCGCTACGGTGATGTGTGGGTACTTTCAACCTCTTGTGACAATGTGGTGGCATACAGCGCATTGGGTGTCGAGGCAGTGTTTAAATTCAAATACTCTGCAGATCTTTTTTTGTTTTGTTTCCATTTTTGTTTTTAAAAATAATAATACTAATCGGAATCAAAATCAGAATCGTGAACTTTCATACAGCGCTTTACCTCCAAATCATCACAAAACCAACAAGATGAGGACTTCGTCCCAAAGCCTACCGTATTGTTTGAGCTCACATGCTTTTTATTTATTTTTTTAGAGACATTCAGTTGTTCCTGTGTGTGTGTGTGTGTGTGTGTGTGTGTGTGTGTGTGTGTGTGTGTGTGTGTGTAATAATAATAATAATAATAATAATAATAATAATAAATTTATTTCAGTTTTTGCAGGCCATCAGGCCCATATGAACACAAAATACAATTTACAACCAGAAAATACAGGAAGGTGGTTGTAAAGAACACAATCACATAGTATTACATCAGCGCACATAAATAAACAAAAACAACGAAAGTTCAAAGCAAATCCCTCTAATTCCTTAATTTAAGGCACCCTGAAATATACAGAGCAACTTTAAAGACCAGTTTATCATGTAGGTTTCCACACAGCAGCTGAACTTTGAGATCGGATGGGAATCTGTAGTAAAACAGTGGAATGTACTTTTTACGTAAAGGGGAATATTTTGGACACTCGAAAAGAAAATGACACAAATCTTCAGCCTTATGCCAATCACATGAATTACATTCTGGATTAGTGATGGGTTTTCCAAATCTGGATACTCCGTTTAAAGGTAAACGGTTACATCTAAGTAAACAAATTGCCCGCCTGAGTTCACAAGAAGTCAGCTGCCCTATGTAACTTGCTCTAAGTATTTCTGGGTGGTAATGGCAGTATTCTGTGTTTGATGTAAGGGATGCATGCCAGTCCTGTCGGAAACAATCCATCAGCCGATCTTTGAATATCTGAATGAACAGAGGAGTGTTTCCAACTGACTGCATTTCCCACACATACCCAAACCCATGCATACACAACAGAGTCTTTATTTGCGTAGCCCAGTTCGATCTACCTGAGGCATCATGCATACATAACATCGTGTAACACTGTCTTGGGTATCTGTTTTCTGACATGGTAAGAAGTCTGCACCAATACTTCACCATTCGAACATAGGCATCAATATACATAGGAAATCTTCCACACTCACCCAGCGCAATATTGTTTTTTACATCTCTTCCAACACCAAGGACCATTTTACAAACCTTTATATGAACCTGCTCAATTACATCATGCCTCTGGAAACCCCAAACCTCTGACCCGTATAGCACAATGGGCTTAATCTTGACATCAAAAATGTGAAAAACAGTGTCAGCTGGCAAGTTTTGTAATTTGAAGTATAGTCTTTTGATGCCTGCAACTGCTCTCCTGGCTTTTCCAGCTAAGTTTTCTACACATCTAGCCCAGTTCAGAGTAGAGGAAAATATCACACCAAGGTAAGTATAACTGGACTCGACTTGAATCTGCTTGTCAGCATAAAACCATTTTTCACAATTTTTCACAAAACCTTCATTTTTGAAGACCACCACTTTTGTCTTGTCCATGTTCACAGTGAGACCCCATTTTTTACAGTATTTTTCTAAACAATTAATTTTCTCTTGGAGATCTGCTACAGAGTCAGAGACAATGGCTATAGCATCAGCATACATAAGAAGGAAAATACCCAGTGGATCCGCAAAAATATCAATGCCACGTGCACCGCACGATGATATTTCTGTCTCAAATTCTGAAAGAAAGATAGAAAACAGCAGTGGGCTCAACACACAACCTTGTCGCACCCCTGACATGCAATCAAAGTAGTCGGTAACTTTGGTTCCAATCCTTACAGCAGCTTTTACATGTTTGTGGTTCACGTGCAGAGATCCAGTGTCTGAAGCAACTTACCATGAACTCCTTTACGTAACAAGAGATACAACAGTTTTGTCCTGTGCACACTGTCGTAAGCTTTAGAAAAGTCTACGTACATGGTGTAAAAACGGCCACCCTGCTTGCTAAGATACTTTTGCACTTTTACCGCCTGTAAACAAAAAATGTTGTCTATAGTACTGTACCCTTTACGGAAGCCAGCTTGAGCCTCAGGAATACAATCATTCTCTTCACAAAAACGAATAAACCTGTTGTTAATGACAAAACTGTACAACTTACTGATAACGTTCAAAAGACAGGGGGTGAGTTGTGCTCACGATCGACGTCACACAGTAGAAGAGCGGCTCCGCACATTTTTAGCATTTTGCAACATAATTACTTAATTAGTGACTTTAGAACAACGACAGGGTGATTCAGCTCATCATGCCGATCAGTTCGGTAGCTTTTCGTGCCATTTGCGGTACCTTTTACTGTACTTTTCAAAACTTCATGGCACGCAAAGCACAGAGGAAGGCAGCCCTACGTTACCGCACTGTCAGTGTCAGCAGACCGGTGGCAGTCATACTCGTGTTTTTGGTCGGCTTTCTGCTCCGGTGCGGCGATGTCGAAGCGAACCCAGGCCCACCGAAACGACAGACTCTTTTGACATGCCAGGGGAACCAAGACAACCAGTCGCCCAGGGGTGAGACAAACGCAGTGTCTGAGCCGACTATTGCGGATGTGTTTAAAATGTTGAATGTGATGGACAAAAAGATGGACAGTATGAAAGCTACAATGCAGGAGCAGATGGACAGAATTCAGAGTGACTTTACTGCGGTGATGAAAGAAAACAAAGAGTTGAAGGAGAAAGTTACACAGCTGGAGGATAAGCTGGATGATTTGGAGGGGCGGAGCAGACGCAAGAATCTGATCTTTCACGGAATCCCCCACCCCCAGGGGCGCTCAGAGACTTGGGCGGACTGTGAGAAAGCTGTCAAGTCAATGTTGAAGGACGGGCATAGAGGAGGAGATCGAGGTGGAGCGTGCCCATCGTCTGAAGGGGGGCAAGGCGCCCCACCCCATCATCGTGTGCTTCAACAAGTACAAAGACAAGGAGCGGATCCTGTTTGAGCGCAGAACGCTGAAGGAGAACAGGTCCCGGGTCTACATCTCTGAGGACTTCACCCCTCGGGTGAGGGACGTGCGCCGCAAGCTGCTACCCTTCCTCAAGGAGGCCAAACAGGTGGGGAAGAAGGCCTTCCTCCGCTTCGACTCCCTCGTTGTTGAGGGAAAGACCCACGCATACGACGCTGCTACCCAGAGGCCAGTGGAGCGCAGGGGGCAGAAATGAGGGGCAGGCCGGCATGTTGACCCAGCAACCAGGAGAAGACAGCCCGTCCCTCATTTAGACCCCCAGGGCCCTCACAATGTGTCTTCAAAGGACGACTTACCTGCACACACACACACTCAAGTGCCCACACTCAAACCCACACCAGCACAATGTGATGATGAAAGTGGTAGTGGTGAAAGTGGTAGCTCTGTGTTTCGCATCATGGCATGGAATATCCAAGGTCTTGTAAATAAGCTGAAAAGTGTTTCTTTTAGGCAGTTCTGTGAAAAGTGTCAAATTTTTGCATTTTCAGAGATCTGGTCATGTAAGCAAAATGTTATAGAGGATACCTTTCCAGAGTATCAGGTGTTTTTTTCACCACGTACACCACGTACACAAAATTTGAAAGGGGGCGTGGCCGTGTGTGTACATAAATCTATAGCCTGTCATGTGTTGCGTTTAATGCAGGCAGCTGTTTCTAAAGATCGGTAAGTCTGTTTTGAACTCTGCATCTGATGTTCTGGTAGCATTTGTGTATGTGGCTCCAGAGCGTTCTGTTGTATATGGTGAAGATAACGTTGATGGTTTTGAAGTGTTAGAAAACTACATGGCTCAAGTGTTACGTGCTCATCCTGAGCTGCCTTGGCTATTATGTGGCGATTTTAACGCCCGCACCGCCGGTCTGTCTGATACTGATTTTATTGATGATAATACACACGTGCAGCCTTTACAGGAATTAACAGATCTGCTAGAGGATGTACCACAAAGCCCACGGAGGTCAAAAGATATTGGCGTAAACAGTTTTGGTCGGAAACTGATAGAACTATGTCAAGAGTACTGTTTGTTTATTGTCAATGGCAGAACGAAAGGTGACAGTGAGGGAGAAATTACGTGTGTGGCCAACAGAGGCAAAAGTGTGGTGGACAGTAGTATTTGCTCTCAATCCGTGTTTGACCTAGTGACTGATATGTTTGTTGCAGACAGGTGCGAGTCAGACCATTTCCCCATTGTAACAAGTTTACTTCTATTCAGTCTGTTTATTCATGTGATGATGATGATGATGATGATGATGTGTGTGTGTGTGTGTGTGTGTGTGTGTGTGTGTGTGTGTGTGTGTGTGTGTGTGTTTATGTAAGTGAGAGAGAG
Organism: Semisulcospira habei; assembly: GCA_036245525.1. NCBI lineage: Eukaryota > Metazoa > Mollusca > Gastropoda > Semisulcospiridae > Semisulcospira > Semisulcospira habei. The sequence goes on along the minus strand of BTPG01000008.1, from coordinate 175,560,484 downwards.
AGAGAGAGAGAGAGAGAGAGAGAGAGAGAGAGAAGAGAGAGAGATAAAGAGAGAGAGAGAGAAAAGAGAGACAACCTAACACTGGGCAACACCCCGCTGCGGTATGAAGACCAACAGACATACCTGGGAGTCACCCTTGACAAGAGGCTGACGTGTAAGCCGCACATTTGGAATGCAGAAGCGAAAGCTAGAAGAAAACTGAACATCATGAGAAAACTGGCTGGAACACAATAGGGAGCTAATGAAAAGATCCTCAAAAATGTATATCAAGGCACAGTGATCTAATGCATGGTTGACGGCAGCCCAGTCACACCAGCAGACTATTGACAGAGTTTAGAACCAGGCACTGCGTATCATCACCGGCGCAATGAGATCCACACCAATTGAAAAGATGGAAGAGACAACGGGCATCCCACCCCTGCGCATGAGAAGAGATTGCAAAGCCTTGATACAGTCCACAAAGGTCAAGTCTTCCAAAGACCATCTTATGAACGCAAGGATGAAACAACCAACCTTAGGGAGACTGAAAAGATCAAGCTTTGTGAAGGAGACGAGAGCACTGCAGAGAAAACACCAGGCAAAGCTGCCTGCGCAGGTAGAGACTCTGAATCCTGCTAGCGACCTTCCACCTTGGGAAAGTAAGCCAGAAAACATCACCATCTCTTCCACGGTACCCTACATCACCACCAGAGATGAGCACAGCACTGTGAGCAAGAAAGCCCTGACACTGGCCATGCTCGAAGAAAAGTATCCCCAGGAAGCATGGATACGGGCATACACCGATGGATCAGCCACAGATGCAGTTCAGGATGGAGGGGCTGGGGTGTACATTCAGTACCCAAACGGAAAATGGCAGGCAGAGGCAGTACCAACAGGCCTTCACTGCACAAATTACAGAACTGAGGTGTAAGCCCTAGTCCGCGCAGCTAACACCCTTAGTGGCACTGCAGACCCTGATGCCCAGATTGTCTTCCTTACTGATGCCATGTCTGTCCTTGAGGCAGCAACAGCAAGCAAACTGCCACGTCTACAAGAGGCACTGCAAAACATCAAGTGCACCAGACTGGTGCTGCAGTGGATCCCTTCACACTGTGGCATCTACGGCAATGAAGAAGCTGACAGAATGGCAAAAGTGGGCGCAGAGAAAGAACAAGATGAAAATGGAGTCAGCTTCACAGAGATGAAGACCATCATTAAGACCACCACAACGGCCCCTAGACAGTTACCATCAGCTGTCCAGACAAGAGCAGGTGACCATCTTTCGTCTGAGGACCGGGCACAACCGACTCAATTTCCACCTGCACAGAAGCTCCCACCTCGTGCCATCTCCCCTGTGCCCTTGTGGAGAAGCAGAGCAGACCGCAGAGCACATCCTCCAGGACTGTGGGAACCACCAGCCGCTGAGGGAGGAGATATGGCCGAAGCCCGCCACTCTACAAGAGAAACTGTACGGGCCTGTGGAGGCGCTACAGAAGACCACAGATTTCATTTTGAGAGCCAAACTCCAAGTGTGACGGCGTTCGAGAAGAAGAAGAAGAAGAAGAAGAAGAAGAAGAAGAAGAGAGAGAGAGAGAGAGAGAGAGAGAGAGAGAGAGAGAGAGAGAGAGAGTGACAATAAATCTTTATTTACCAAGGATAAAAAGTGTTACTAAGGTCTGACCTTTCTTATGTATTGTCCTTGATAAACTACTCTCTCTCTCTCTCTCTCTCTCTCTCTCTCTCTCTCTCTCTCTCTCTCTCTCTCTCTCTCTCTCTCTCTCTCTCTCTCTTGGGGAGCTGGGTGGCTCGGTGGTAGAGTGTCCGCCTAAAGGTCCCGGGTTCGAATCCAGCTTGGATCAAAATTTGTTTAGACCCTATTTCGGTCTTTGAAATCACCTTCGTGTTGGACAAAAGACGTTAAGCCTTAAAACGTTTAACGTTAACATTTCTCTCTCTCTCTCTCTCTCTCTCTCTCTCTCTCTCTCTCTCTCTCTCTCTCTGTCTCTCTCTCTCTCTCTCTCACACACACACACACACCGCACACACACACACACACACTCTCTCTCTCTCTCTCTCTCTCTCTCTCTCTCTCCCTCTCTCTCTCTCTCTCTCTCTCTCTCTCTCTCTCTCTCACACACACACACACACACCGCACACACACACACACACACACACACACACACACACTTACACGTACACGTACACGTACACGCACGCGCACCATAAAGCGCCGACACGCAGAGGTCGCATTTCAACACGCACTCATCAGGCGAGTCACACTGGCTGCCTCCCTTGATCCGATGCAGATAGACAAAATAAAAATACCACATCATTATCATTTAAAGACAATAATAACAAAGGTCTCCGTTTAGAAGTGATAAAACAAAGGCAGTGTACGCCTACATATGTAGCAAGTGGTGATGAAGCCGTGTCTTCAAAGCATTTATGGTCGTGATAGATTTTATTTCTTTTGGAAGTAAATTCCATTCTTTGGCAAGGACGATTTAAAAATGTCAAGGCGGGGTCTAGGCACTACCAGGTCGTTCCTCAGTGTCGGGTTCATTAAAGAGAGCAGCGAGATATCATGGTGATCTTACGCATAAATAAACATTTATTGAATAGACACTGTTTACGAATATGTTTAGTTCTTTCAGATTATCATCGGTACTTAAAAGGGACGTGAGAACCTTTTAGGATAAGTTTTGAAGCGAATGAAGCAAATTTATTTTTCTTAGAGTAATATCGCTGCAACCATCACACACTGTCGATGCGTAATCTAAATGCGATTTTATGTGTGCATTATAAAACAACTGTCTGGTTGAAACGTCGTATATATAACAGAAATAGATTTTTTGACAAAATCTTACAAAGAGAATTAGTATGTGAGTGCCAACTGAGCTGGTCGTCTACAGTGACACCAAGCAAACGATGTTCTTTAACTTGCGCTATTGCTTCTGATCAAGGGAAAGTTTGAGTGGCGGCAGGTTAAGCTGATGCTTTTGCCTTGTTGTCACTAGCATAGCATTGTCTCTGATAAATTTGGGACCATAGAATTAGTCTGGCACCAGTAATTTATGTAATGCTGCCGGAAACTAGTGATTGTGGGCACATCCGGCGCAGCCACATCCGAAGTTGCGTCATCTGCAAACAAGCTACAGGTAACGTCAGGTCGGGAGTCTGTAAGTCATTTATGTAAAGCGTGAACAATAAAGGCCCGAGACTAAATCCTTGAGGCACGCCCTGTACCCTCAGAAGACGATTTGCCATTTACACTGCCAAAACAAAACGTCCAAAGGAGAGACAAAAATTACCCAGATTTTGCTCTTTTTCACACCTTATACCCCCAAAAATGCAAAAAAAAAAAAAAAAAAAAAAAAATTGAAGTTTTACACCCTAAAACAATTTCAAAAAGGGAGGACTTTTTAAAAAAACTATTTCTTGCGAAAAGTTACTACATGCACCGTGTGTTCTGTAATGAAACGAAAGCAGATGTCAGCTGCAATCAAAACTATATCACTGATAACCTTACCCTATAAGAAGATACACTGCTAAGTTTCAGACATGAATGGCTGATGGTTTTAGAGCTGCACCGAAATTACTACCTGGTGCCCGGAGTACCATTGGCTCCTGCGGATGACCGTCAGCACCACACATGTAAAGATCCGAAAATAAACACATGTTCAAGCTAGCAACCCCATATTTTGCAGACAAGCAGACACACATGATCCAAAACAACCAGCAATTACAAATTTCAAAAGTGGATTATTTTGGGGCAATTTTTTTTGCTATCCTGCCCCCCCCCCCCCCCCCCCCCCAGCAGGGACCATTTTGACATTTTTTTTCAACTTTGAACCCAAGTTGACAACATAGCCCTTGCACTGTTTCAAAAATTCAGCAAACTGCCTGCATGAGGTGTAAATTTTTTATTCCCTCCTTCCAGCTGTAAACAATGCTCAAGATACTGAAACCTCGCGCTGGGACCATACGGCGTTGAGGCGCGTCCCCTGGGTGGTGGATAGGGGGTCCCTCGTGAGAGGGGTGCACCGAATGAAATAAGGTGCCGTGAACCAATATGGTCTAAGGGAAGGTGACCCCGACAGAAAACCCCTGGTCCTCCTAGCTTCCCCACCCTGCAAAAAAGGAAATAGCTACACAAACGCCGACAAAAAGACTAACAGTAATTCCTTTCCTGGAGGAGGAAGGTTCTTCTACCAGAAAACTTATGACGTCCTGTGGTGAAAGCCGGAAGTCTTCGGAAGCCACAGGACCGAGCCGCTTCTCTCTATCCAGGGACACAACCATGGGCACATGGAACGTCAAGACCATGTAACAGAGCGGCAAGGCCGCCCAGATAGCAGCGGAAATGCAAAAGTACAACCTTTCCCTGCTAGGTATCAGTGAATCCAGATGGACGCAGTCTGGCCAGAAAAGGCTGTTAAGTGGGGAGATGATTCTGTATTCAGGTCATGAAGAGGAGAATGCCCCCCATACAGAAGGAGTAGCATTGATGCTGTCACCAGTGGCACAAAGAGCGCTGATGGGCTGGGAACCTCTTGGGCCAAGAATTATCACAGCAGCCTTTAGAACCAAGAAAAAGCTCAAGCTGAACGTCATCCAGTGTTATGCGCCCACTAATGACAGTGACGAGGAAGAGAAACAAGAGTTCTACGACCGACTCCAGAGTGCCGTGGACAAATGTGCGGAGCGAGACATCACCATCGTCATGGGCGATTTTAATGCCAAAATAGGGGAGGACAACACCGGATACGAAGAGGTGATGGGGAGACAGGGACTAGGCTCGGAGATGAGTGAGAACGGGGAGAGGTTTGTAGACTTTTGTGCTCTAAACCGACTTGTCATTGGAGGCAGCATCTTCCCACACAGAAGAATACACAAAGCAACTTGGGTCTCACCTGACCATACAACAGAGAACCAAATAGACCATATCTGCATTAGCAAGAAATTTAGAAGATCCCTTCAAGATGTTCGAGTGAGGAGGGGAGCAGATGTCGCCTCAGACCACCATCTGCTTACCTTAAGAATGAAGCTCAAGCTAAAGAAAAGCCGCACAGAGACAACAAGAAGACAGCGCTATAATGTAGGCCTCCTGAGATAAACTGGAGTTAGAGAAGAGTTTAAACTGGTGCTGTCCAAACGGTTTCAAGCGCTACAGGAGCTAGTAAATGAAGAGGAGGCGGTCACCACAGAGCAGCAGTGGAAGGCAGTTAGAGAGGCGCTGAACTCAACCTGCAAAGACATTGTAGGGTTCAGGAAACACCATAACAAGGACTGGCTGTCGGCACAGACCTTGAAGAAGATAGAAGTGAGGAAGCAGAAGAAAGCAGTTGTCAACAACAGTCGCACGAGAGCAGCCAAAGTAAGGGCACAGGAGGAATACGCGGAAGCCAACCGCGAGGTGAAGAGGAGTATCAGGGCAGACAAGAGGGCCTACACAGACAGCCTGGCAGCAGAGGCAGAAAAGGCAGCAGGCAGCGGCAACATGAAACAGCTCTACGACACTACCAGAAGATTGTCGGGCAAGTATGGCCATACAGAAAGACCAGTAAAAGACAAAGAAGGCAAGCCTATTGCAGACAGAGCAGACCAACTCGACAGATGGGCCGAGTATTTTGAAGAGTTACTGAACAGACCTAGCCCACCCGACCCCCCCCCCCGACATCCAGCCGGCAGAGACCGACCTACCCATCAGCTGTGACAGACCCAGCCGGGAAGAGATCAGAAGAGCAGTGGCATTTTTGAAGAACGGCAAAGCAGCAGGGCCAGATGGCATCCCAGCGGAGTCTCTGAAAGCAGACCTAGAGACAACGGTGGAGATGCTGTACCCACTGTTTGGAAAGATCTGGGAAGAGGAGGTGATGCCGGCTGACTGGAAGGAGGGCTACCTAATCAAGCTTCCCAAGAAAGGCGACCTCAGCAAGTGTTCCAACTACAGAGGAATCACCTTGCTGTCAGTACCAGGAAATGTCTTCAACAGGATCATCCTAGAGAGAATGAAGAGCTCCATTGACCCCCAGCTGAGAGACCAGCAAGCAGGATTCAGGAAGAACCGATCATGTACAGACCAGATCGCCACTCTCCGCATCATCGTGGAACAGTCTCTGGAGTGGAGCTCCCCGCTGTACGTCAACTTTGTGGATTATGAGAAAGCATTTGACAGCGTGGACCGAGAGACTCTGTGGAAACTCCTACGACACTACGGTGTACCCACAAAGCTCGTCCGCCTGATCAAGAGCAGCTACGATGGCATGACATGTCGCGTGATCCATGAAGGGCAGTTCACCAGGGAACTCCAGGTCAGAACTGGTGTCAGGCAGGGGTGTCTGCTGTCTCCATTCCTCTTCCTACTGGCCATAGATGACCACAGAGAAGATGACCACAGAGCACAGACGAAGTGGAATACAGTGGACACTGTGGACACAGCTTAACGACCTCGATTTTGCAGACGACTTGGCATTACTGTCCCACACTCATCAACAAATGCAGGACAAGACCACGAGGCTTGCTGACATCTCGTCCCTAGTAGGCCTCACCATCCACAAACAGAAAACAAAGACAATGAGGCTGAACGCAACCAGGGAAGAACCAGTCTTGCTTGCTGGCACCCCGTTGGAGGAGGTGGAGTCCTTCACCTATCTCGGGAGCATCATAGAAGAAAAAGGCGGCACTGATGCAGATGTCAGAGCACGAATTGGTAAAGCCAGAGCAGCCTTTCTCCAGTTGAAAAAAGTGTGGATTTCCAGAGAGCTGTCACAACACACCAAAGTCCGGATTTTCAACTCCAATGTAAAAGCAGTTCTCCTATATGGAACAGAGACTTGGAGATTGACAAAAACCACAGTCAACAGAGTACAGACCTTCATGAACAGTTGCCTTAGAAGAATTTTGAAAATCCACTGGCCAGAGAAGATCAGCAACGTCAGACTCTGGGAGAGAACAGAACAGATAACAGCAGAGAATGAAATTGGACGAAGAAGATGGGGATGGATCGGTCACACTCTGAGAAAGCCAGCTTCCAGTATCACTAGGCAGGCATTGTCATGGAACCCCCAGGGAAAGAGGAAAAGAGGTAGGCCGAGAAACTCCTGGCGTCGAGACCTCCAAGCAGACATTAAGAGACTGGGAACCACCTGGAGTAGAATCGAAGGAGAAGCACAGGACAGGAGTTGCTGGAGGTCTCTCGTCGACGACCTATACCCGGGTAGGGGTGACAGGCGTAAGCACACACACACAAGATACTGAAGGCAACAAAAGCCATGTTCCGCACTTTTTCTGAAAATGAATCACCAGCCAAAATGCTTTCTTCTTGCAAAAAGCTACAAATCCTTGTACCACCCAACTCAAGGGACCAAGGTGCTTTTCTGACTTTGACTACTTTGCATGGCAAAGCAGCAGAATGCTGTAAATATAGTACAATGCTTGAAAAGGTGGCAATTTGGCGTGAACCCGTGCACGCATGGGGGGTGAGGGGGGGGGGGGTGAGGGGTGGGAGAGAGGGGGTGGAGGAGGGTGTTAACGCTTTAGGTTAGTATAATTAGGATAAGCATAGTAGGGATAGGATTAGAGTTAACATAGTAGTTTTAAGATCTGGGGGGGGGGGGGCTGAGGGATATTTGGGAAGGGGGGGGGCACGGGGGCAGGAGGAGGGGGGGGCACGGGGGCAGGAGGAGGTGTTGGGGATGGGGAGTGGGGGGTAGCTGGGTGGAAATGTGTGGCATAATATAAATGCTCAGGATACAGCAGGATGATTTTCTTTTTGAAAAAGGTAGAGAAATTTCTCAGACACTAAATTCTCGATAGTATTTATGACAACTGTGCCTTTTCACCGCACCACACATTCTAAACAGACTTCAGAAACCAGTCAAAACAACGTGTTTTGATGTCACCACACTGAGTTTGCAGTTTACAGCATGTTTCACTAAGCCCCAAAGCCCCAAATACACTGCATGGAAAACGGGTGTCGAAACAAAAGCCAAAAATCGGCCACCCGACAACAGTAAAATTTAACTAAATTTCATCTGGATCATAGCCTAATGACTGTTACCTTGTCAGAAGGGTTTTTGAATGAATACTATGCTAAAATATGTGACTTGGGATTGTTCCTGTGTGTTTTATAGCCTCTTCTTTCACCGCACAAATATGCACCATTTTGCCACTATAATCCTTATACAGCTAAATGAAGCTATCTGTATGGCATCAAAAGTGCCAACATGGCATAAAAACACCTGATATCAGCATAAAAAGCAATAAAAGTCGATTTTGGGGGCACAATCTCCTTCCAAACACCAATAGTACAAAAGTTCACTCTGCCTTTACAGGGCAATTAGGCAACATAAAGCTATGAACGAAGAACCTTTCTGCCAAAACAAAACATCCACGTGGAGCATACCACAGGAGAAACATTTACAGCAATTCTTTTAAAAAAATTATCTGTTAGCGTTTTCCACAACACTCTAATGCACTAAGTACCCCATGACATAACTTTCGTCTGCACATGCCCCAATAAAGCTCAGATGAACACACTAAGTCGACTAAAATTACCCAGATTTTGCTCTTTCTTGCCTTTTGTTGCTCAAAACGCCATCAAAGGCAAAAAAATTGAAGTTTTACACCCTAAAACAACTGCAAAAACGGAGGAATTTTTTTAAACTATTTCTTGCGGAAAAGTTACTACATGCACCGGAAGCAATTGCCCCGTGTGGCCTGTGCTTCTCCTTAGATTTTACTTCAGGTGGTTCCCAGTCTCTTGATGTCTGCTTGGAGGTCTCGACGTCGGGTGTTTGTCGGCCTGCCTCTTTTCCTCTTTCCCTGCGGGTTCCATGACAATGCCTGCCTAGTGATACTGGAAACTGGCTTTCTCAGACTGTGACCAATTCATCCCATCTTCTTCGCCCAGTTTCATTCTCTGTTGTTATCTGCTGTGTTCTCTACCAGAGTCTGATGTTGCTGATCTTGTCTGGTCAGTGGATTTTCAAGATTCTTCTAAGACAACTCTTTACAGTCTGTACTCTGTTTTTTGTCAACCTCCAAGTCTGCTCCATATAAGAGAACTGCTTTTACGTTTGATTTGAAAATTCTGACTTTGGTGTGTTGTGACAGCTGTCTGGAACTCCACACTTTTTTTCAATAGGAGAAAGGCTGCTATTGCTTTACCGATTCGTGCTCTGACATCTGCATCAGTGTCGCCTTTTTTTTTAATCGATGATGCTCCCGTGAAGGACTCCACACCTCCGCCAGCAAGCAAGACTGGTTCTTCCCTGATTGCGTTCAGCCTCATTGTCTTCGTTTTCTGCTTGTGGATGGTGAGGCCCACTCGTGGTCTTGTCCTGCATTTGTTGATGAGTGAGGATATGTAACGCCAAGTCGTCTGCAAAATCGAGGTCGTCAAGCTGTGTCCACAGTGTCCACTGTATTCCGCTTCTTATCTGCTCAGTTGTCATCTTCATGACCCAGTCTATGGCCAGTAGAAAGAGGAACGGAGACAGCAAACACCCCTGCCTGACGCCGGTTCTGACCTGGAACTCCCTGATGAACTACCCTTCGTGGATCACGCGACATGTCATGCCATCATAGCTGCTCTTGATCAGGCAGACGAGCTTTGTGGGTACAACGTAGTGTCGTAGGAGTTTCCACAAAGTCTCTCGGTTCACGCTGTCTCGCTTTCTCGTAATCACTCACAAACCACATAGGTGAGGCTTGCGCTGGCAGAATTGTATACAAACCAAGGGGAATCACTCAGCGCTGGTCAGACAAACAGTTAGAAGAGAGAGAACAAGCCTTCAGTTCTTCAACATTCACGGGAGACTGACTACGCATTTTATTCTGTATTTCAGATTTTTGTTTCTTGTAGTTATTTAAATCATCCTGGACTCGCTTAAATTCTTCATCATCAATAAAATTATCGTTCAATGCCTTACTGATAATAAGTTTCATACTGCTCAGCTTTGCACCAGCCAGCGTACTCAATGCTTCATGTTTCTGTAATTTTGTGTGAAACCTCTTGTTCAAAGCTTCCAAACCAAAGCAAGCCAGGCATGTAGCAACGCTAACACCCTCAACTGCTATTCCAGCCAAACTTCCAATTCCTGTGGCGAACAGAACAATACCCCCTACAGAACATGAAGCTGAAACTGCACCAATAGCCATAGAAGTGTTTTGAACAGGATTAAATACTGACTTATACCTCCTTTTGCACCGTGAGTATTTCGCCTCCTCACTCTCCAAATATTTCAAAGCTTCTGTAATATTATTTAATCTGAATGCATCTGCCTGTAATGTTTTATCTGAAGCAATTGGCATATGTGGATCAGGCGCAAGTGTTGTTTTAGTCATCTCATTTGTTTCAGTCGGATCAAGCGTTGGTAGTTGCGGATAGAAGTTTACCATTTTTTTATTCACAAATATTTTTTTTTAATTTAATCAGCAATTACATTTTGCAACTCTTCAAAAGTATACAATTTGCTGGCATAATAAAATGCAACAAGATCAATGTGTTCAAGGTTTATGTAAGTTAGACGAACAAAAGTTGTTTTGTCGACCACCACCTTGACAGCTGGAACACTGCTCGAAACATTAATAACATCATTATTTTTTGTAATGGCAATAAAGACCTTTGATGATTCTGTTACTGTTTCGTCCCATGTAAGTTTAATTCCTTGTGCAATTTGAGCCTCTTTAGCAGTAGCAACAGATTTCATGATAATTTCAAATACTATTGCCGCTTCTCTAGCCACGACTAAGCTTGCTGGCATAAACACAACAGAAGTATCTGATCTACCCTTTCTAGTTGTAAGAAGATACCGCCGTCTCTCATAATTTTCAACTTTCAGTTTTTCTCTGCTATTGTTGTCTGGGGCAAAGCTTGGAACAAGACTTACAATAAGCGGCCCAGAATTAACAACCTTCCTAAACACTAAGGCACCTTCGTCATCAGTGTATACATAAGGACTAATAAATTCCAACTTTATGTCCCAGTCAATTGTGGGTGGTGGAACAGGCACAGGTGAAACCACCCACTTATTTCCCACATGTATTAAGTTGTAGGGCGAATTATTTACAGGTGGAGTAGGTACAGTAACATCACGTAGCTGACCAAGTTTAGGAATCTGTTTTTCACCGTCTTTCATGTCAACAATTACTTTCCTCTTGTACATGCCATTTGAATCAAGTTCAAAACCATATATTTCTCCAACATCCCCCTCCTTCTCAAAATCCTGTACGTCTGCCAAATCTTTCAATTCTGTTACTGGACATGCAACTGGTATGATTCTCAACTTTGGACCACCACTCATTTTTTATAAACAAAAATAAAATTATTTAATTTCCAACACAACACTAAAATCATGCATAAGAACTGGTTTGTCATCCTGATTAGTTACAGATATACTCAGTGACTCAAAGAAACTGGAACCTAATTTCTTAAACTGCAAATTAGGAAATCTAACAACCACACTTTCACAATACGGAGCAGTTCCAGTAGGTAAGCATCTCAACAAAGTTGAAGGCTTTCCATTGTGAACATTCTCAGATGTGTTTAGTTCTTTCAAATAAACATTTAGCACTCTGTGTACTGACAAATTGACAGGACGTTTTCCAGTTATTTTAAGTTTTTTTGTCTTCATTGTTATAATACCAAACTTAAATTCACCTAAATCATCTGTTCTCCACCAATCTTCGTCAATATAAAATCCAAGTAAATATGCAAATCTATCTGAGATCCTTAACCAATCTTGTGTCGGAGATTCTAATGTAACAAGTAGGTTAGCTGGATTTAAAGTTGCTTTGATTTTAAATTTACTTTGAAACCATTCAGCTATAGTACAAAAGTCATAATACCCAGGAGGTATAGCTTCAGTCTTACCATCAAAAATTACTTTATTATATATGTCATCTTCTACATTAAACCATTTTACTGTGTAGAACATTTCATGGATAGCTGCAGCCTTGCTACCATCACGATTATCAATCCCATTAGTTAACCACACTGGTTTGCTTGTGTCAAGATTTGTTAAGGTAATAAACATTTTTATTATCTCATATAAAAAAGGATGGAATTTAAATCACCAACCATTACCACTACAAACGCATTTCAATTTAATGTGGATGCCAAATACAATGTCGCACCTACTTATGAACAGAAAATAATTCAACTAAATCAGCTTGACATAGCTGTGTCTGACGCAAGCGTACAAGACCTATTTCAAGTCAAAGTACCGAATCCGTTTGACCATTACCTAAACCCTCCAATAACAGATGACTCAACTGCAAGAAAGTGGTCTTCAAGTCCACTACAGATGTTTCAAAACCAACTCAACTTTGCTATTCTATGTTCTACTACTGGCTGTGGTGTTTCTTTTACAGACCATTTGAATCACTCAAACAAACTGATTAGATCTGTGTATCGTTTCCATGTTTATTACCAGCTTAGACGTATACTGTCAGAACTTCATACACCACTGCCCACTGAATCCAGTTTCAACAGGTATAACAACCCCATGGATATGAAAGCGTTTGAACGCATCTGTAATGAATTTAACATCAGCCCCAAGTATGACTTTACACAAAAACTTGATGATCACAACGGCATGGGTACATTGTATTATGCTATGAGCCACAGACAATACCCTCAAGATTACTACCCTGGGTACACTTCATTCTCATCAAAATCACAAGTCTGGATAGGATCAATAGAGCAGAAGCAGTCTAACGCCTGGACCACATTTATTTTAGATAAATCTGACGGGTTTACTCAAGCAGGAGTTGAGCGCGTAAATGAGTCTATCAGAACATATGTCTGGTGTATACTAGGTGCACAATCACTAACAAAATCAAATATATTAAACGGGAGTGGCAAATTTGAAGCACAAAAACAGTTTCTTGCAAATCTTGAAGATTCAGTAAATTCATCAGTTGATCTCCCATCAAGCATACAACGCTACCAAGACGTACTCAGATATGCCAGATCAAAAGTTGACTTTGTAGTTGGAATCGGGTTATACATGTTACCATCTGACCTTCAACTCCAAATGGGAACAATAACAAATTATAATAATGAAATCATTGTTGCAGGTCGTGATCAAAAACTAGGTCTCAATCAATCTGTAAACTTAGGGGCCACAACCACACACGTACAGCCGTTAAAATCATTACAGACGGTAACACCCCCGGCCCCGGCCCCGGCCCAAGCCCCATCACCGGCACCCATACAACCAGTACAGTCAACACCAACCCCTGACACACATGAGTCAGAAAGAACTGCATTGGTAATAGGTCTAACAGGATTAGGGGTTTTACTTCTTTATCTGTTTCATTAAATAACCCACCATCAACCCTCCTACTGTAACCAAAAAGACCCACACATGCTCTGCCATAAACCCAACTACCTTTGCTGTAGTAGTAATCAGCCAACTGACAACAGTGCCAATTATGCCAGGCAAAGCGTCCACTGCTTTCAGAGCCAATTTTTTAAGCAAGTCTGATATGTGAGACAACTGTTTCTTTACCCATGACTGTAAATCTTTTGGGTCTGTTGGAGTCGGGGGACCCGGGGTTGGTGGTGCCGGTGCCGGGGGTGCTCCACCACCACTGCCGGAGACAGCTAACACAACAGTACTGATAATAAATCCCAGAGCAGTAATTAAACTAGCAATTGTAATACCCTGTTCTCTGAAAAGTGTTTTTAGTCTCTCAGCCAGAGTAGTGTCTTCGTGAAGTATTTTTTGAATAGTTTCTCTAATTCTGTTGACCTGTGATTTCAGTTTTTGTCTTCCAATACTAATTGTTTCTAACCGTCCTGATCTTTCTATCTGCAAATCATTTAATCTGTGTTGGATTCTTTCTTTCATTTCTGTGTCAAGATTTCCATTGTCTGCGGTAGCCAGTTTCTCTTTTTCACGTTCTATGTGTTTATCAAGCTCACCTAGTTTGGCAAGATTATTAACCATCTCACCTCTTATTGTCTGCAGTGATTTATCCAATCCCATAATCTCCCTCATTGACAAAGGTGGGTCGTCTATTGTTTTCATAGCGTCATTTAATTGCCCTTCAGTAAATGAGGTTTCTTGTATCACTGTGTTTGCTATTTCTGGTAGGCTTGTTACTGGTGCCATTTCAATTTGTTGCCCTGTTGGCAACTTTGTTTGCGTGTCGTGAAGAACACTAGCCAGTCTTGGCGTGACAGGAGACCCACCAATACCAAGTTGACGCAAGGCACCAACACCACCTTCATTTTTTATTGTACTTAAAGCCCTAAACCTACTAGGGTCTTTTTTGTTAGTCAATAGTACTTTTCCTTTGTCAACAGTATTTAAATATAAATGACCCTTGCCATCAAGTTCAAACTGGTTAGGGTCTACGTTGTCTGGGCGGCCACCAACATGATCATAAAACGAGTTCACTTTGGTTTCTAAAAGTTTGTGACGTAAACTGTAAATATTTCTTGTACCAGTCATATCTGCCATATCTGTCATATCTGTTGTATTACCAAAATCATATGTGTTATCCATTTCAAAATCTTCATGATTAAATCCTCCTGCTGCCATTGTTTTATTAATTTATTATTTTTTATTGTGCATAATAAAAATGACACAGTCTTACGGATCAAAGTTAGACCCATACAGAAAACTACATGAGCCTCTTGGTGTTAAGGGCATAAGACAATCAATCGTCATCACAAACAATCCAAGTACCATAGACCAGAACCAAACACTTACAGTCAAGTTTCCAAACCTAGGTCCCAGTGACGTTATTGTTCCTGGCACTGCACGCCTTGCTTTTAATATTGAACTATCATCAGACGCAGATGTGAACAGAACACTGGTTGACAATCTTGGCAGAGCAATTGTTAGAACCATTAAAGTAAAACTTGAAGGACAGGAAGTGTTTAGTCTTGATGACTCAGATGTATTTTACTGTTACAAAGATCTTTGGCTCACAAGAGAAGAACGAGAAGACCGTATTTACCAAGGCATACAGCCAGATAATGTTTGTAAACTTCGAATCAATGCCGGAGACAAAACAACTACTGGGGTACCAAAGGATGTTATTATAGCAGAAACATATGGAACCAGATTTTACATTCCACTTGAGTTTGAAATCCTCACAGCTCATTTGCCTTATTACCAAGGGGCACTGAATGACCGTCTGAGCTTTGAACTAACTTTCAATGACTACTCCAAAGTTATAAAATCATCTGCCACAGATGCAACATATAAGATCTCTAACATTTCCTTGGAATACGAAATTGTTACACATATTGAACTAGCCAGACTCATTCAAAATCAGTACCAGTCAAGACTTCCAATTTATTATGACCGTGTGATTAGGCATAGTTTAATACCCAAAGACAAAAGCGACCCAATGTGGAACATAAACTTGAACACGCCTGCCAGGTCACTGAAAGGTATTCTTATGTTGTTTGTTGAACCAGTGAGTCCATACAAAAGAGATTCAGAAAAATTCTACAATCCTAAGATTACACACTTGTCCTGTACAATTGAAGGCCGCCCTAATCAAGTGTACGCTTCAGGAATGTTACCTTATCAACACTATGACGAAACCACAAAGTATTTTGCGGGTGGAAGGATTAGAGATAAACCTGCAAACATTGCGTGCAAAGATCTACATCTGTATGATGTTAGGATCGGACAATACCTTACAAACAAGTATGCACTGTGGCTAGACCTTCGTAGCACAGATGATGATTATCTTCATGGGTCAGGACGAACTGTCGAGAATGGTAGTGATGGGATTACAATTCAGATACAAAAGAAGGTTGAAACTGCTGCAGCCATAAACATATATTTGTATCTAATTTATGACGCACAACTCAATATACAAGACAGTAGACTAAGTGGACACATATATTAAAATTATATTGTGTATTAAAATGAACCGGAGCTTAATGACCCTTGACCCACACTGTGGATTGTTTTGTGGTGCCACAGGGTGTGGTAAAACTGAATTTGTACTTAACCTCTTACAAACAAGATACATCCACCATTTTGAAAACATTGTAATATTTTGTCCTACTATTAAACACAACAAAGCTTATCACAACCGTTTATTCATTTGGACTGACAGCAACATATACTTAGTCGACCCTGAGAAAAAACTGAATGACTACCTACAATATTTTTACAAGCAATTTGAAGGACAGTCAACGTTGTTTATTGTTGATGACTGTTCTGCAGAGAAAGACATTGTCAAGAAGAGAAACACTTTGGCAGAACTTGCCTTCAGTGGCAGACACGCAAATGTTAGTGTATGGATTCTCACTCAGAAATATAATGCTGTACTGAAAGATTTTCGTGAACAGTTAAAGTTTATCTGTTTGTTTTACTGTAAGGATCGTGACAGCTTTGAAGACTGTCTCAGAGAAAACGACGTCATCCCAAATAAGCATGAACGGGATGATGTAAAAAATAAACTGAAATCGACTAAGCATCTAAAGCTCATTTTAAAGACAGATCAGCCCACAGGGTATGGGTTAGTAAATTAATTTTTGTTTTTTAAAAATAACAATATAAATGAACCCTGATGAAATCCTTCTATTGAATGATATCAATGCTGTTGAGAACAAAGACTTAGACTCTAAAAAACAGCGGCTTCTTTCTGTAATTGTCTCAGGCAAGTCAAAGACTTATCTCGGGAAACAATACATGACAGAGGATATTGAATCTCTTACCTCTGACGAGCTAATCAAGCTTCATTCAAAATATGAAAACCACATCGCTTCACTAATGACTCGTGATTTGAGTCGATCTCTAGTATGCCTATACACAAAAGCAGTGAGTCACTTTCTACCTGTGGATAGTGACAGTCTTTCACACGACCTTGAAAGCAATCCTATTGTTTCAAGTTCAATTGGCAAATTAGCATGTGTCATGTTTTACAAGTTTGGAAATTACCTTGCACCTGTCGTAACCCTTCTTGTTACTGGGAGTCATATTGATTTCTCAAAAATAAATTTTACTGCAGAAGAAAATGGACGAAACCCAGACGACTCCACAACCGAACCCCAGTCCAGTTTTGACGCAGGTTCAAACTGTGACTAAGACTAAAAGTCCAGGCCGCGTTGATGCAGGAAAAAGATTAGCCGAATGGAACAGGCAAAAAAAATTACAGCTTCAAACACAAACAGAAAAGGCTCATGTGACCGACCCACCATCAACAGCACCAGTGTCACTACCGTCAGGACCGTCAGGACCGACAGGACCATCACACCCTCATCAAAGTGAGAGACAAACAACTAAGCCTGACCCCCGCCCTGACCCCGACCCCGAACCTCAATCAACAAAATATATAATTGCCGGATTTGTTGTCGGATTTGGTTACGTAGGTTATCAATTATACAAAAAATACAAACCACAGACTCGTACAGTGACCAAAAAATCAGACACTCCAAAAACAAAACCAGAAGTCGCCACATTACCAGTAACATCCAAAGCCGTTGACCCATTTTATATGCAGTAAATAAAAATATTATTTTAATTTTTCTTGTATTAGAAATGAATGACTCAAAAAATTTAATGAACCTTGTGTATCACTCTGCCGTAATCAGCGGACTAGCAGTAGCGTATTCTATGCTGGGGAAAAGTCTACTCAAAATGAAATCAGCAGACTTGAGTAGACTCGATTTCGAAGACAGCACTAAGCTAATTGTAGTTGTTACAGCGTCGATTGCGACAAAAGACTTTCTTGTCAAGCAGGGAATTATTCCTGAAAATGTTTCTATGTAAATAAAAATATTATGGCGACGATAGCTATTATGATTGGTGGGGCAGTTGTTAACGCCCTCGCATTCAGTGGCTCTAATTATCTCTTTTCAAAAATGGGTAGAGAAGAATCTGCAGAAGAAATGAAACGTCACAATGAAGCGTCTGAGAAACTTGCTCAAGCCCAACAGGATTATGAGAAGCAAAGAATTGAGAAACTTGATTTCATCAATGAAAAACTCAGGCTTGAAGGTCACGCACAACATACGTTTTCAAATACAGATGAAGCAATCAGGGAATATTTTCTTGTCACATGTCTATCCCTAAACCAAAACTAAGTGACTATTACAAACCAAGCACACAACAAAGAAACGGGGAGATAATCTTTGTTCTAGTGGGAATGACATTTGTTTATTTTACAGGAGTTTTCATTGCTAGAAAAAATGGCAGCCGAAAATAAACTATCAAAAATATATTACTCTCCATCAGGCTATTGGAAAGGACAAACAGCTATTGAAAAATTACATGCCGCTGTGGGCGGAGATATAACACTCAATCAAGTCAAGCAATGGTTACAGAGACAGGCAATTTGGCAGATATATTTACCTGCTCCAAGAAAAATAACGAGACCTCATTTTGAAAACACTACCCCAAATGACACACATCAAATGGACCTTTTGTTCTTACCACATGACACAATAAGAAAGAAACGATACAAGTATGCACTGACTGTTGTAGACATTGCTTCAAGGTATAAAGAC
Organism: Semisulcospira habei; assembly: GCA_036245525.1. NCBI lineage: Eukaryota > Metazoa > Mollusca > Gastropoda > Semisulcospiridae > Semisulcospira > Semisulcospira habei. Next base: position 175,542,012 of record BTPG01000008.1, on the reverse strand, counting down.
GCTGAACCCATATCTGACAAAACAGCCAGTACAGTTGCTACTGCTTTATCTAGTATCTATAAAAGAGGCCCTTTAAGATACCCCAGACTAGTGCAGGTTGATGATGGATCAGAATTCAAAGGTGCAGTTAATCAGTTATTTGCTAAGCATGGTGTACTGGTCAGACGAGGCATTCCAGGTGTGCACAGATCACAGGCAATTGTAGAGAACTTTAACAAACAGTTGTCAGAGAGACTTTTCAGTTACCAGTATTCTAAGGAACTCATGCATGACACCCGGAACACTGAGTGGGTAAAGAGATTACCACATGTGATAAAAGCAATGAACAACGAAGGACACCCAAAACCTGCTGACGCTATTAAATTGAAAACAATTACAGAGCCAAAAACAATGTCAACCCAGGCACCACTTGCACCCGACACAAGCTTGTTTACTAAACAGGTGAGATATTTATATCAACCAGGGGAGGCTGAGAACGACGACAGACGCAGGGCAACAGACCCTATCTGGTCAACGTCTGTACACAATATAAAAAAAATAGTCCCCGGTCCAGACGCAACAATATATTATCTGTATGACCCTGCACCCCAGAGGGCATTTGTCAGAGAAGAATTACAGATTATTCCCCCAGACACCATTACTCATTTCAGTAACTAAGTCGTCAATTAATTCATCAACCAGTTCATCACAAATGTCTTCAGATAACTTGAGCCTGTAATGACCTGGTGCATAAGCTTTTTCCTTAGTGTGAAAAACACGTTTCGTGTCCCCAACTGCAAGTGATTTCTTATGTGTTTGGATCATTTCAAGATTATGTTTATTTGATCTCAGTGACTTGTTTGGATAATCAGGCATCAATGCACCATCTAACACTTGCTTGTAATGTTCATGACGTATGTCTTTATTTTTTATTGCTGTTTTTTTAATTCCTTTGGCTTTCGACTGACTACCTTTCTGGTGCAGTATAGAATACATTTTTGATCTCAGTCCAACGTACTCAACTATTGGCACACCATTCAGTTCATCCTTAAACTTACCAGGCACTTTTTTATTCTGTGTGCTAAACAGTGGATGGTCTTTTGGGTAGTCAGATGTGTCATACATGTGTAACTCTGTTTTCATGTCTTCATAAAAGTCTTCAGTACACACGTCAATGATCATAGAGTCAGTGTCAGTGTATAACAGACGACACTCAGGATACTTTGGTTTGAAGTAATCATAATAAAATTCAAGCATCAACAGTTTTGACAACTCAAGAATTGCCATACCAATGAATACTGGCTTGTCCAGTTTGACAATCTTTTTTTTGAGTGACACTGCATACAATGATGAATGAAACTCTTTGTATCCTGTGTACTGAGGCTTACCTGTAAGTTTAATTGCGCCCAATTCAGTTGTGACCAGTCTCACATCTTTGCGGTGATGAGGATTTTCCATAGTCTTGCCAAAACAGGCATTGTTCATAAGCTTAAAGAAGTCTTTGTCAAATGCAGTGTTGCCATCTCTGGCACGAAGGGTTGTGTTCTTCATTATGTAATCTTTCATGAAAGCACTCTGATCAAATTGAATTCCTCTGTGAACTTTCTTTATTACTAACCCGTGTCTGATGTAAAACTGCAGCAAGCGGTAGTGACAAACGTAATTAAATTTGTCATTTAAATTTGGCACAAGTTTAGTGTCTTCTTTTTTTCCTGTCATACTCATTTTTTCAACAGCTAATGGATAATCATTATGGTAATCATGTAGATGGTGTGGGTACTCCAGGTCTACTTCAAAGATCCAACCCTTCGCGTCGTTTCGGTCAAGATTCATAATATTGTTAGTTAACCCTGACTCTGTTACATCATACTGTGACAAATCATACAGACAAAAGTTTTTCAAGGGCAATAATTCACACATCGCCCAGCCATAAAGGTTATTAGCGTCCAAATACGTAATGAATGACCTTGACCCAGGGTTTGAGGGGTCAAAGTCCCGGCCAAGGTCAAAGTTGTCCAGATATTTATTATTTGCCTTTGCGTAATTGTTCGATGCAATACTAATGCCTCCCCTCAATCCACGTTCCACCATTTCACCCATCGTCCGATCAGACAACAGGTCTATAGATATCTTACTGGATTTCAAAAATGCATCCCATGTCATGCCAGGACTAGTTATGTAACAAGCAGGGTCAAGTCTGTAGTGCAACAAACCCTTCTCACGGTAACTTTCAAATACATCTGCTAGCAAACAAACGTCAGCCTTCAAGTACTGATCGTGGTAGTCACCAATTGTCTGACATCCTAACTTCCCCCATGCATCAAGTGCATGTTGATATTCAGAGTCAGAAATACCTTTTCCAGTTAGTGTGGAATAAAATTTCTCTTTTGGTGGCAGTCTTGTTTCTTCAAACACAACCCAGTGATCAATGTACTCATACGGATACACACCTTTCTTAATCAAGTCTGGCTCAAAATATTTACTCGTTATTGGATACTCAGTCAGTCCTTCTGCAAGACTAGCCAATCCTAAAGACAAATGTTGCATGGAGTCATAAAATGCTAATTTATCTAACCTAAAAGTTAAGTATTTCTCAGTTGTCTGGGCAATACAACTTATGTTTTTGTACGACTCGTCTACAGCCTGCATGATAATGTGTGAATCATATCCTTTGAGATTGTGGAAAAAGATTGGCAGTTTGTATGTCTTGGGATCTATTTTTAATAATAAGTTACAATTGTTATGTGCAGCACCTCTGTAACGACCAGTTATGTGATCGTGGTCACGAACTTTATCACATCCTAAAGGCTGTTCACAAATCCAACATGTCTCAGCTGTATCAAAATTTAGTTTGTCTTCTTCTGTCATCACCAAAGGCATCTGACATGTTGTGAGATATTGTACTACCTGACTATACAGATGTCTCATTTCTGTTAAAAACAAACATGCTGCATTTTCACCCCTGTAGATAACAGGTTCTGAATGCAAACCGTCTGACCTAACAAGAATGTATCCAAAAGAACACACCACTTGGTCACTCAATTTTATAGTCTTTGGTAATGACTCTGGAACAGGACCTTCATACGGGACAACCAGTGATTCGAAATCTGCGTACACTACAAACGGCAACTTTTGCTGATTCCCATAGTTCTTAAAATACACTTGACTACCAGGATCTGGATACTTAAGTACAGTTTGTATGTCATCAGCCGATCTGCAGTGTAGGACATGTTTGTGTGCCACTGCAATAGAAGAGAATCTTTGTAAACATTTTTTACAAACTTCCTGTTTGCCATTGTGTTTTGTTGTATGTCCATGAATTAGACGTGACATATTTCTAATAATTGTGTAGTGAAAGTTATTGTCATCACCGGCAGGGCCTATTAGCAACATGTCAACATGTCTATCTTCTGACTGACCGTAGGTTGGAGCCAGTGGGGACACTCTAATTGGCTGTAACTTGTTCTCAGCATTATTATCCCACACATACACATTTACAGATATACCAGGATTTAGTTTTTCAAACAAATCTATGTCCTCTATTTTAACAGGGAACTCAATGCCACTAAAATCGAGTTCATTTACAAATTTGGTGTAGTTAGATACACGTTCAGGTTTTGACTTTACAAAGTGTAGTTTAGCAAGCACACACCACATGAAACAATAGTTGTCATTGTTCTGTATGTTGACGACAGCCTTTTTGTTTACTACTTCTGTTGGCAGTGGCAACCATGCTTTACCTAATATGGGATGATACCTTGACTGCTTTAATTGTAGTTCATGTACATGTCCTTCGTGCCAACCAGACCCCTTCATTTTTGCACTGTCAATCGCCTGGAGGAAGTCTGGTAATAGTCTGTCTCTGAACACGTTCTCCAATTCCCTTCTTGTGTTAACAGTGTGTTGTCTTGTTGATATATACGATACAATCAATTCACCGTCCACCCTAGTGAATTCTATTTTTGCAACAATCTGAATCTTAACACTGCCTGTGATAAGATTTTGCTGTATGTCAGAAAAAGAGTTTTCTATTGATTCGTAAACATTATTAGTATTGGATATGGGTAAGTTTGTTGTGTGAAACACGTTTCTTAAACCAGATGAGCCAGGGTTTTGAACATTGTCCGTCATTTTTATTTGTCCGACAAAATAATAAATGAAAAAATATTACTGCTGGCTCACCTTGTGTAATACCACTTTATTAATTGTAACACTGTCAATATAAACATTTAGTTTGCGTAGTTGTTTAAATATGCTATAACAAACGTCTCCTAACCAATCATAGTTGGTATCATTAACTTTAAAGGTAGGTGTCTTTAAATCAACTGTCATGCACTCCACATTTGGATGCTCATCGACATAATCCAAAGTCACACTATATGTAGCATATATTTCTGATGGTGCTGAAAGGCTTATGTAAGTCTGTTTGGGTGTTATTAAGTCAGTAAAGTGCATAGCATCTTTGAAGCAGTGTGAGATATCAAGCACTTGTATGATTTGTCCGTCTGTCATTTTTATTGGACAAACAAAAGAATAATTGTTATCAAGCAGAATCATGTTTTCTAGGAAATTACACTGAACAGTATTTTTTACGTTTGCATCACTCAGCTATGTTGTCAGTAACGTTTTACGCTTACACTGTGTTACCGCTTCTATGTAAGCTAGATAGATTTAGATTCAAACCACAGATACATTCACTCAGGGATAAAACACTATGTATGGTCAATGACTTAAGGGACATAATCACTTGGAAGATTGAACCACTATACAGAGTTGTCTCCCATAGACTATATGTGGCATACCCCAAGAAGACCTTGGCTGTCCAGTAGGCATAAAGCTGGTTACAGCTGGAATACAGCATGCGCTAAAATCATGCTTTTCCTGCTGCCTTTCTACTGTATTCCAGCTGTATTCATGCTGGGCTATTAAATGATTTGGGTGGGTTTATGAATGGCTTGCTTCACAGATTTCAATTGCAGTGTCATGTACATTGACCCTGTCCCTTAAAGCGAACAGACCTGGCACAGTATTTGGCGATTATTGGCTTTGCAGTAAATTATAAATCACACTCTGGTCAAGTGAGAGCCAAATGAAACATCAGACGTTACATACAGGTTGCCACACCATACGCGGCATGTGCCGCACCATACGCGGCATGTGTGCGGCATATGCGGCATGTGCCGCACCATACGCGGCATGTGCCGCACCATACGCAGCATGTGTGCGGCATACGCGGCAGGTGCCGCACCATACGCGGCATGTGTGCGGCATGTACGCGGCATACGCCGCACCATACGCGGCATGTGTGCGGCATATGTGCGGCATACGCGGCATGTGTGCGGCATACGCGGCAGGTGCCGCACCATACGCGGCATATGTGCGGCATATGCCGCACCATACGCGGCATGTGTGCGGCATGTACGCGGCATACGCGGCATGTGCCGCACCATACGCGGCATGTGTGCGGCATGTGTGTGGCATACGCGGCATGTACGCGGCATACGCGGCATGTGCCGCATCATACGCGGCATGTGTGCGACATGTGTGCGGCATACGCGGCATGTGCCGCACCATACGCGGCATGTGTGCGGCATGTACGCGGCATGTGTGCGGCATATGTGCGACATGTGTGCGGCATACGCGACATGTGTGGCATTATGGCAACATGTGCCACACATTTACAGTGTGGCGCGTTGCAAAGATCTTTTCAGAACTCAACTACCAGCAAACTCTTTTGCCTCAAGGTGGGTAAACAAGTCTCGTCAACAAGTCTAGAGTGTCGTCAAAAAGAGGAAAGTGCGACCTAACTGTCGTTAACGTGACACACTTAATAGGGAGTTCCGAGGAGTGCTACGTTAGGTTATGCCATGACAAGTTGTAAATGTTCATAGTAAAGTCTAGTCAACCTACTCAAAAGAGAGACCAGAAAGTAGAGCTGAATAAAACGTTGTAAACGGGAGTCAAGCCCGGGCTCGGGGCTCTTGAGGATCTGTTGTTTATGTACTCAGTCGGGTGTCTGTTTAAAGCATATGATTTTAATGTGCCTTTCACAGACACACACCAGTATGTACACCAGATCGACTCACAGGTGTGCTTACAAATTGCACGCATCAGACATGTTTAATCAGGCATGCTCCCGAAAGGAATATCTTACAATGATATTGCATTGATGTGAGGCCGTACTTAAAGACCTTGTGCGTTTGGCGACAGGTGTCATGTTGGGTAAGATTGTGTTAGTGTGTGTGTGTTTGCGTGCGTGTCTGTGTGTGTGCGTGTGTGTGTGTGTGTGTGTTTGCGTGCGTGCGCGTGTTTGCGTGTGTTACCACCTCTAACAAAATCTGTTTTGTTCAAGATATAACATATGTCATTTATTTCAAAGTGACGGCTGACACACACACATGACAGTTGACTTGAAATGTCTTACGAAACGATTACAGTGGTGCAGTGTCTCACCCCCCTAGCAACTAAAAACCAATAACACGCTACGCACTACACAATGGAAGCCTATATAAAAATACATACAGTTTTGTTAAGACTGAGATCGCACCACTGATTTAGGCTTGTACAAAATCAGATGAGATGTTATAATTGTATATGTGTGTGTATGTATGTCTGTTTATGTGTATATGTGTCTGTTCATGTGTGTGTGTGTCTGTGTGTGTGTGTGTGTGTGTGTGTGCATGTGTGCGTGTGTGTGTAAGATATCACTTGTTAGTTTTCCAACTGGCTGTTTTTAGTGCAGAGTATGACCTCCGTTTTGATTTCTCGGGAACCAGTCATAAGTATATATGAAGTCGACTTCACAAAGCCTTAGGCTTATTCATAGAGTGTCAGGTCTCGCGGCGCGCTACTGTGTCAGCGCGTAGCAACGATAAGGCAACACAGGTGAGCTGGCTTGCAACGCGTCGTGTCCTGCCTAGAGTACTGGCGACGGGCTGTGTTTACGTATATAGTGGCATTGCGACATCGGTCATATGTGCTAATTAAGAGAGATATAAATACTGAGTGGATTGAAGTATTATTAACACAATGACTGAGTTAACCCCTTAAGTATTATTTTTGATTTTCATAAAAATGTGGCTGTTTAAATAATAATGATTTAGGGGTAACTTCCAATAGTATTTACTCTGTGCGGGAGACATAGGAAATGAAGGGTCAAAAACTTATAATCAAGGGGGTTAACTCAGTCATTGTGTTAATGCTGGTTCAGACCACTCAGTATTTATATCTCTGTTAGATCCCCTGCCCCCGCCTATCAGGCACCCATTCGCCAACTCACAGAGAAATACGCAGGTATAGAACAAGACGATCATCTACATCCCTAAAAAGGATGCATCAGGTCTCGCTTATAACCCATGTCTTTCTCCGGAACTTAGGAAGTAGGCAGGAGAAATATACATACACAAACACGAAGGTGTATTATGTGGTCGGGTAAATACCCTGATATCCCACAGTTGATGCGCACAACAATGTAACGATACATATTTCCCTCAAGTTATAGATACTCACAAACCAGATAGGTGAGGCTAGCGCTGGCAGAATTGTATACAAACCAATTCTGAATCACTCAGCGCTGGACAGACAAACAGTTAGATCCCCTGCCCCCGCCTATCAGGCAAAGTAATCGACAAAGTTGACGTATAGCGGGGAGCTGCACTCCAGAGACTGTTCCACGATGATGCGGAGAGTGGCTATCTGATCTGTACATGATCGTTTTTTCCTGAATCCTGCCTGCTGGTCTCTCAGCTGTGGTTCGACGGAGTCTTCATTCTCTCCAGGGTGATTCTGTTGAAGACCTTTCCTGGTACTGACAGCAAGGTGATTATTCCGTAGTTGAAACACTTACTGAGGTCGCCTTTCTTGGAAAGCTTGATTAGGTACCCAGCTTGATGTCTGGGGGGTCGGGTGGGGTGGCTCTGTTCTGTAACTCTTCAAAATTCTCGGCCCATCTGTCGAGTTGCTCCATCCGCAATAGGTTTGTCTGCTTTGTCTTTTACTGGTCTTTCTATATGGCCATATTTGCCCGACAATCTTCTGTTCTTAGAGCTGTTTCATGTTGCTGCTGCCTGCTGCCTTTTCAGCTTTTCCTGATACTCCTCTTCGCCTCGCGGTTGGCTGCCGAGTATTCCTGCTGTGCCCTTGCTTTGGCTGCTCTCGTGCGACTGTTGTTGACAACTGCTTTCTTCTGCTTCTTCACTTCTCTCTTCTTCAAGGTCTGTGCCGACAGCCATTCCTTGTGATGGTGTTTCCTGAACACTACAGAGTCTTTGCAGTTTGAGTTCAGCGCCTCTCTAACTGCCTTCCACTGCTCACCGTCTCTCTTCATTTACTAGCTCCTGTAGCGCTTGAAACCTGTTGGAGAGCACCAGTTCACACTTCTCTCACACCAGTCTCTCTCAGGAGGCCTACATTATAGCGCTGTCTTCCTGTTTTCTCTGTGAGGCTTTTCTTTAACTTAAGCTTTATTCTTAAGGTAAGCAGATGGTGGTCGGAGGCGACATCCGCTCCCTTTGCAGTTTGAGTTCAGCGCCTTTCTAACTGCCTTGCACTGCTGCTCTGTCGTGGCCGCCTCCTCTTCATTTACTAGCTCCTGTAGCGCTTGAAACCTGTTGGACAACACCAGTTTCAACACTTCTCTCACACCAGTCTCTCTCTGGAGGCCTACATTATAGCGCTGTCTTCCTGTTTTCTCTGTGAGGCTTTTCTTTAACGAGCTTTATTCTTAAGGTAACCAGATGGTGGTCTGAAGCGACATCCGCTCCCCTCCTCACTCGAACATCTTTAAGTGATCTTCTAAATTTCTTGCTAATGCAGATATGATCTATTTGGTTTCCCACTGTGGTCGGGTGAGACCCAAGTTGCTTTGTGTATTCTTCTGCATCCAATGACAAGTCTGTTTAGAGCACAAAAGTGTACGAACCTCTCCCCGTTTTCATTTAACTCTTCGTATCCAGGGTACGCGCCTCAACGCCGTATGGTCCCAGGATGCCCGCATGGTTACACTTAATAAATGTCAGCCGCATCGGTAATGAAAGACCATTTGTTACAGTATGATATGCGTCATTTTGCTTCTCTCTCTCTCTCTGATATTAAGATCATGACTTCAAACAAACAAACAAACAAACAATCGATGTAATTGAGTGCTGCGCCATTTTAGATGATTAGATCACGAGACTTCTTTATCCGGCATTTGTGTGGCTTTTGTGCATCAAGAACTAATTTGTTTGCACACAATTACGTTGTATTGTAAGCAGGGAAATCATTTTTCCGTTTTAATTTATCTCTGTAATGTGGCATCGACCAAACCTTTGTTTAACTCTTTTTTTTTTTCCCTAATAGGGAAAAAACACTGAGGAACAACCTGTACCACTCAGACAACGCACCATCAGGCTCGCAATGGGGGACGCGGGAGGTGTGTGTGTGTGTGGGGGGGGGGGGGCGGGGAGAGGGGTAAAGATTCTGCCTTTTTCTGGATTCTAGGCCTTTTTTCAACAGTTTGTACCGGGTAACCGTTGCCTACGTTAACAAAAGGTAGAAAGAGCAAACATTTTGCACCCATCGTTTCAGGTCAGTTCTCACTGAAGAGCACACCTTTTTTTTACACCTTATAGATGCTCTCGTTTTTCACCGTTTGATGAGGTCCGATACCGACTTTAACCATAAACGCTTAGGTTGTTAATTGTGACGAAATAGAATCAAAACAGCTCCTGGTCATCCAGAGAGTATTAAACGTATTGCCTCAGCACCAAATTCGTTTTATGCCAACCTACTGTCCACACTGAATGTGCCACACTGAGTCACAATCTATATGTGACGTATTGTGTGTGAGCAATGTCAGAGAATGTCAGCAATTTCCTTTACGCCGTTTTGATAGATCATTTAATCAATGGAAAAATATGGGATGGGAAATATTTCCAGCCACAGAGATAGTAATGAAGAGGACCAAACATCTGCAGCGCTGGATCCAAATTAAAAATACATATATTGTATGCTTACCATTAGGCTGCTGAGTCTGAACCACCGATGAGCTGGTAGACTGGGTATGCTGCGGCTGGCGTGTGGTCTGTGTAGCTGGTGTGCTCATTACTTGGGAACCTCCAGTGCAGCTGAAGTGTGCAGGATAGTCACAGAAGCCTGTGTTCGCGTTGAACACAAGACCTTCAGCACAGTAGACAGAGTAGGCGATACCACCGGCACAGATGAAATATTCATAGCAAGAGCGTGGGCTGGCGTAAAATCCGTCATTGTGGCCATTGCAATTAAAACCGTTGTCATGATCGATGACATGTGTCTTTTCTGTAGTTGTTTCTAGAAATAAAGTATATAAAATACATGAAAATTAGGCTCAGTTCGCACCATACGTCAATTCATACGCCATACAAGTCAAGTCAAGGCTACCATTTAAAAAAAAAAGTAAGTGCCTCTATAAAAAGTGTTCAGAAGATGCTCTTTGATTGTTAGTTTTAAGACAGCGAAAGAGTTTGTGCATCATAGCGTCATTTAAAAAAAAAGAGTTATTTAACAAAGAAAAGCGATGCAATATCCTATAGGCTCTTTTAAATAGATGTTTTTACTCTGCACACTCCGCATCGAAAGCAGTATAAAACAATTATCTGACATGGAATAAATTCATATCAATTTCTGAATCTCAGCCAAATTTACTCACCAGAGTAGACACAATGCTAGACACAATGCAATATGCCCTTTGCTAGACACAATGCTGTCCCCAGCTAAGCTTTCATAATACCCACTATCTTGGTTGTCGTATTTTCATGCCTTGAAAACAATATCACAGTTTCCTATCCATAAAATCTCATTTTGTTTACAGAGTTACAAAACAAATATGTACAACAAACCAAGGGGAATTAGCGCTGGACAACAGTTAGATCCCCTGCCCCCGCCTATCAGGCACCCAATCGCCAGCCCACAGAGAAATACGCAGGTATAGAATAAGACGCCTCGCGCTGGGACCATACGGCGTTGAGGCGCGTCCCCTGGGTGGTGGATAGGGGGTCCCTCGTGAGAGGGGTGCACCGAATGAAATAAGGTGCCGTGAACCAACATGGTCTAAGGGAAGGTGACCCCGACAGAAAACCCCTGGTCCTCCTAGTAAGGGGGTTGGGCGTGGGGGTAGCTTCCCCACCCTGCAAGAAAGGAAATAGCTACAAAAACGCCGACGAAAAGACTAACAGTAATTCCTTTCCTGGAGGAGGAAGGTTCTTCTACTAGAAGACTTATGACGTCCTGTGGTGAAAGCCGGAAGTCTTCGGAAGCCACAGGACCGAGCCGCCTCTGATACAACCATGGGCACATGGAACGTCAAGACCATGTACCAGAGCGGCAAGGCCGCCCAGATAGCAGAGGAAATGCAAAGGTACAACCTTTCCCTGCTAGGCATCAGTGAAGCCAGATGGACGCTGTCTGGCCAGAAAAGGCTGTTAAGTGGGGAGATGGTTCTGTATTCAGGTCATGAAGAGGAGAATGCCCCCCATACAGAAGGAGTAGCACTCATGCTGTCACCAGTGGCACAGAGAGCGCTGATGGGCTGGGAACCTCTTGCGCCAAGAATTATAACAGCAGCCTTTAGAACCAAGAAAAAGCTCAAGCTGAACGTCATCCAGTGTTATGCGCCCACTAATGACAGTGACGAGGAAGAGAAACAAGAGTTCTACGACCGACTCCAGAGTGCCTTGGACAAATGTGCGGAGCGAGACATCACCATCGTCATGGGCGATTTTAATGCCAAAATAGGGGAGGACAACACCGGATACGAAGAGGTGATGGGGAGACAGGGACTAGGCTCGGAGATGAGTGAGAACGGGGAGAGGTTTGTAGACTTTTGTGCTCTAAACCGACTTGTCATTGGAGGCAGCATCTTCAGACACAGAAGAATACACAAAGCAACTTGGGTCTCACCTGACCATACAACAGAGAACCAAATAGACCATATCTGCATTCGCAAGAAATTTAGAAGATCCATTCAAGATGTTCGAGTGAGTAGGGGAGCAGATGTCGCCTCAGACCACCATCTGCTTACCTTAAGAATGAAGCTCAAGCTAAAGAAAAGCCGCACAGAGACAACAAGAAGACAGCGCTATAATGTAGGCCTCCTGAGATAAACTGGAGTTAGAGAAGAGTTCAAACTGGTGCTGTCCAACCGGCTTCAAGCGCTACAGGAGCTAGTAAATGAAGAGGAGGCGGTCACCACAGAGCAGCAGTGGAAGGCAGTTAGAGAGGCGCTGAATCCAACCTGCAAAAACACTGTAGGGTTCAGGAAACACCACCACAAGGACTGGCTGTCGGCACAGACCTTGAAGAAGATAGAAGCGAGGAAGCAGAAGAAAGCAGCGGTCAACAACAGTCGCACGAGAGCAGCCAAAGTAAGGGCACATGGGGAATACTCGGAAGCCAACCGCGAGGAGAAGAGGAGTATCAGGGCAGACAAGAGGGCCTACACAGACAGCCTGGCAGCAGAGGCAGAAAAGGCAGCAGGCAGCGGCAACATGAAACAGCTCTACGACATTACCAGAAGATTGTCGGGTAAGTATGGCCATACAGAAAGACCAGTAAAAGACAAAGAAGGCAAGCCTATTGCAGACAGAGCAGACCAACTCGACAGATGGGCCGAGTATTTTGAAGAGTTACTGAACAGACCTAGCCCACCCGACCCCCCCCCCCCCCCCCCCCCGACATCCAGCCGGCAGAGACCGACCTACCCATCAGCTGTGACAGACCCAGCCGGGAAGAGACCAGAAAAGCAGTGGCATTTTTTAAGAATGGCAAAGCAGCAGGGCCAGATGGCATCCCATCGGAGTCTCTGAAAGCAGACCTAGAGACAACAGTTGAGATGCTGTACCCACTGTTTGGAAAGATCTGGGAAGAGGAGGTGATGCCAGCTGACTGGAAGGAGGGGTACCTAATCAAGCTTCCCAAGAAAGGCGACCTCAGCAAGTGTTCCAACTACAGAGGAATCACCTTGCTGTCAGTACCAGGAAAGGTCTTCAACAGGATCATCCTAGAGAGAACGAAGAGCTCCGTTGACCCCCAGCTGAGAGACCAGCAAGCAGGATTCAGGAAGAACCGATCATGTACAGACCAGATCGCCACTCTCCGCATCATCGTGGAACAGTCTCTGGAGTGGAGCTCCCCGCTGTACGTCAACTTTGTGGATTATGAGAAAGCATTTGACAGCGTGGACCGAGAGACTCTGTGGAAACTCCTACGACACTACGGTGTACCCACAAAGCTCGTCCGCCTGATCAAGAGCCACGAAGGGCAGTTCACCAGAGAGCTCCAGGTCAGAACTGGTGTCAGGCAGGGGTGTCTGCTGTCTCCGTTCCTCTTCCTACTGGCCATAGACTGGATTATGAAGATGACCACAGAGCACAGACGAAGTGGAATACAGTGGACACTGTGGACACAGCTTGACGACCTCGATTTTGCAGACGACTTGGCATTACTGTCCCACACTCATCAACAAATGCAGGACAAGACCACGAGGCTTGCTTACATCTCGTCCCAAGTGGGCCTCACCATTCACAAACAGAAAACAAAGACAATGAGGCTGAACGCAACCAGGGAAGAACCAATCTTGAGGAGGTGGAGTCCTTCACCTATCTCGGGAGCATCATAGACAAAAAAGGCGGCACTGATGTCAGAGCACGAATCGGTAAAGCCAGAGCAGCCTTTCTCCAGTTGAAAAAAGTGTGGAGTTCCAGAGAGCTGTCACAACACACCAAAGTCCGGATTTTCAACTCCAATGTAAAAGCAGTTCTCCTATATGGAGCAGAGACATGGAGATTGACAAAAACCACAGTCAACAGAGTACAGACCTTCATGAACAGTTGCCTTAGAAGAATTTTGAAAATCCACTGGCCAGAAAAGATCAGCAACGTCAGACTCTGGGAGAGAACAGAGCAGATAACAGCAGAGAATGAAATTGGGCGAAGAAGATGGGGATGGATCGGTCACAGTCTGAGAAAGCCAGCTTCCAGTATCACTAGGCAGGCATTGTCATGGAACCCCCAGGGAAACTCCTGGCGTCGAGACCTCCAAGCAGACATCAAGAGACTGGGAACCACCTGGAGTAGAATCGAAGGAGAAGCACAGGACAGGAGTTGCTGGAGGTCTCTCGTCGACGGCCTATACCCGGGTAGGGGTGACAGGCGTAAGTAAGTAAGTAATAGAATAAGACGATCATTTGCATCTTCAAATAAGATGCATCAGGTCTCTTATATAACCCATGTCTTTCTCCGGAACTTAGGAAGTAGGCACCCATACATACACAAACACGAAGGTGCATCGGGTAAATATGTGGTCGGGTAAATACCCTGTATTCCCACAGTAGATGCACAGAACATTACACAACAATGTAACGATACAAATTTGCCTCGAGTTATACTGAGATACTCACAAACCAGATAGGTGAGGCTAGCGCTGGCAGAATTGTACAACAAACCAAGGGGAATTACTCAGCGCTGGACAACAGAGTATCTCAGTATAACTATATCTTGTGAGTATCTCAGTATAACTGTATCTTGTGAGTATCTCAGTATAACTGTATCTTGTGAGTATCTCAGTATAACTCGAGGCAAATTTGTTCTTATTTATATTAACGACATTGTACTAGACATTGAATCTAAAAAGAAACTGTTTGCAGGTGATATGTTCCTGAATAATGATAACATTAGAGCTGATATAATGAATTAGGGTCTTAAGAAAATTAATGCATAAAGTGCAAGAAAATAAGGAAAGTCGGCATCCTTTACGGTACATTAGCTTTTCCCCATTTTAATTTGCCGAAATGGGAAACGTACCGATGTTGTTTCCGATGCCCTCAGAAATTCTGTATAGGTATTTTGTTTTAGGTTTTATTGCTTAATATAGTGTACCACAGTTACTCCCAACCTGATTTTATGATGCTGTGATGCATTTACGGGCCACAGTGGCTACATCTGCTGTAACTATTGTAACTATTTTTAACTGGCTAGTCTTTTAGGTGATAAGGTCTCCCCTTTTCTTTTCATTTATTTTCGTCTAGAAATGTGTAAATATGAATATGCGTAATAACGTTTCATGGTTCCTAACAGCCAAAACAATGTTATCAAAATACTTAGTTTCCACATGTCCAGCACTAGATCACCACTTACACTCCCATTTTTTGCCTTCTAACTGCAACGTTCTATTCCTTAATGGCCGTCTTTAAATCTTATATTGTTCGTGAGCTGTCAAGAGCTCGGCAGCAGATATTCAGAGTTTGGTGTACAGGGGCGTGTCTTCTGGTCAGAACTGCCAGCGGAGAATGGAGAATGTGCTAAGAAGACTGATTTTCTAAGCCACATTCGCATATGTTTGCCCATGACCCAGGCTCACGAGGTGAGTCCAGAGTGATCAGTGCGTTGATGTCTACCCACGGGCTGCAGCCGCCATTTTGCTGTTGCCAATCACTTTATTGCTGTAGTCTATTGGTTTATTTACTTGAGGTTGTGATCTTGAGGTAGTATGGCGCCTGCTTTGGCGAGGCTGTCGACATCTGCATTTCCCAGCTACTCCAGTGCAGCACTATTTTGTGGACATGGAATCCAAGTCTATCTTAAGGCCACCCCCCCCCACCCCCCACACTTTGGTACCGGTTTCAGGCCACTTTACCAATTTCAAATACAAGCGATCAAAAATCTCTGTAACTTCAATAGCTGAACTGGCTGTAAATCTCTGTAACTTCAATAGTCTGTCTTGTACTGTCTTAAATGGCGTAAATCCGTGTCTGTTACGTGAGTGTGCGTGTTGGGTTTCAGATCGCGGCGCTTTGAGTCGATTTGCCCAAAAATTGAGAAAAAGCGCCTATATAATAACGGCATTATTATTATTATTATTATTATTATTATTAAAGCTTCCTGGTGATGAGATCAGCGGATCAAGCTGCTGCCTAGTGCTCTGCTGCTGTGTTGAGCACCTGCAGATATGTACGATAGATACGATATGAATGTCTTTGTTACTGGAAAGTCTCCAGTTTCAAGATGATCTTCCATTTTGATTGGGTCACATTGAAATTAGATCACATATTTGTATGCTCTATATGCATACTTTGTTAAGAAAACTGGCAACAAAAATATTTAAATATAAGCAATTGTTATGATCATTTTGCACTCCTTTGCGTACTGGTAAAATGGGGGTAGGGCAGCAGATTTAGCCACTGTCGCCACTAAATGCATTACAGCATCATAAAATAAGGTTGAGAGTAACTGTGGTACTCTATCCTAACCAATAAAACCTAAAGAAAAATATATACACAATTTCTGAGGGCATCGGAAACAACAATCAATTTTAAATGGGAAAAAGCTATCATTCACCACGAACGCCGACTGTAAATAATGCCGACTTTCATTATTTTCTTGCATTTTATGCTCACATTATTGAAACTTAATAGGTAAAGAGAGGTCAAAATGAAATGGAAAAACTTTAGTAATTTTTCTAATGAATTTTGTGTATTTTTACAACTTGAGGGTAGGGATACAAAATCAACCACTGTGGCACTCACAGTGATCAAATCACCTAGTCAAATTTATAATAATTCTGACATCCTGTGTAAGCGTGAAAATGGACTACAAGTGCTATAGAAAATGTCTGAAGGCATGTGACACATTATTTTTGTCTTTTTTTGCGATTTCGCAGAAATGGCCGTTTACTGGGTGCACAAATACCTTCACTGTGAGCCAGATATTCAATATTTTATTTAATTATTTATTTATTTATTTATTTATTTTGTGACCTAGGATGCAGATTATTGCCTTATTTGGGCTTCTGGAATGAATTCTGATTTATTTAGAGGGAAATGTTTCTCAACCTCATTTTAGCATCCGCAAAGAGCGTGAATGGGGGTACCCTTGTGCCATCGGCTATATCTCTTAAACATCTCATGACATACTAAGGTACACTTTGAAACCCATATTATTGACTACTGGGCGGGTGGGGGGGGGGGGTACACGTTAGCCAGGACTGGCTTACTACTGTACCTGCGTTGGCGTGCACTTTTGTAGGCCATGTGATCAACATAACTCGACTCGTCCGTTCCCGACAAATGTACTGCGGTTAGCATGACGTAAATTTTGTCGTGTTATTTCACTGTCAGAGTGATGCTTGCCCGCTATCTTCTAGTACGATGCAGAATTGTGATCGATTTTTATGCGTGTGTGACTAGAATGTTCCACATGTCGCTAACTTGCAGCAAAGTTCGATCTAGATTAAGCTGGGAGGTTCTGGAAAAGGCGCGATTGTTTTAGTGACCTCAAAGATGACGTCAAAGTTTTGTAGTACACATGTTGGTTACATTTACCTATATTCAAGTGGAAGATTGTACAAAAATCTAGTGTTCTTTTTAACGAATATTAATGATTTTGGTTACTTTTTCGTTTCTTATTGGTTGAGTAATGTAATTTGCAGGATTGTTCTGGAAATTGTGATAGTATAAAAGAGAGTGCTATAAAGTATGTGCATGCTTTGTAAGAAACAGTGTATCAAAATTATGCAGAATAGGATTTCTATGAATGCACACTTCTGCTCCAAGGTCAACACAAATCATTAAAATATTCGATTCGCCAATTTGTCTCCAATCAAATTATGCTTTGCCAAATCGTTAGAGCACCTACCTGCGAAAATCCGCATGTCCTTTCGAAACGACTCGCGGCTGCAGATCTTTGTGCCTATTCTGGACACGGGCATCGATTGTATATTACACGTTCTTCAGTCTCTGACTAGATTCCTCTGCGGATTTATCTAATCAACGCGTTTTAGCGTGTAATCCTCAACAATAAAACAAAGATACTTGCAAGGTGAGAATTTTATCCGACACGAAGTTAGCCGAGCAGACGCGGGAATACATTTGAACCAATCAGAGAAACACATTTATCGTCATCAGTGACCCGCCACGACGAAATGAGTCGTAATGTCCCTGACCCAATTTTCCGCTAAAGGTGAAAATTGTCGGGTGGCGTGGTCGGGTATATGTGTGGGGTACCCAGTTTCTATAAACCATAACACAGTGACCAATCGCCTGATTCACATGTTATTGGCACCTTTGGAAGGGTTTTCTTTCTAGTTTCTGCTATCAATATCTCAAAATGTCCCAAAAGTGACTTAAGACTCATTTTGTGGTGGTGGGTGGAAGTTATCGACAAATTCCTAGCAAATTCAGGCATTTTTTTGTTTTTGTTTTTGTTTGTTTGACGTTGTTTGTTCGTTTAGGCTAGCGTGAAGGACAAATTACTGCAAGGGAGTAAAGTGGCATAATTTGTTTCAATGCTGTAAGAGGAATGTTGTCTGTCCAGCGCTGCGATTCCCCTTGGTTTGAGTACTGACAATTCTGCCAGCGCTAGCCTCACCTATCTGGTTTGTGAGTATCATGTATAACTCGAGGCAAAATTTGTATCGTTACATTGTTGTGTAATGTTCTGTGCATCTACTGTGGGAAATCAGGGTATTTACCCGACCACATATAGTAGCGCACCTTCATGTTTGTGTATGTATGTTTCTCCTGCCTACTTCCTAAGTTCCGGAGAAAGACATGGGTTATATAAGAGACCTGATCCATTCTTATTTTAGGAATGGAAATGATTGTCTTATTCTATACCTGCGTATTTCTCTGTGGGCTGGCGATTGGGTGCCTGATAGGCGGGGGCAGGGGATCTAACTGTTGTCTGTCCAGCGCTGCGATTCCCCTTGGTTTGAGTACTGTAAGAGGAATGACATAACTTGTTTCATAAACGACATAACTTGTTTCAATGCTGTAAGAAGAATATTCTCTTTGACCAGGTTCGACAGTAGGCAAAATGCACATATTATGAGGGGGGGGGGGGGGGGGGAATGTAAACAAACTCCGGGTACTTTGGTATCAGTTTCAGCCAACTTAATAAAATTTCAAATACAAAACGATTTCCAAATACCGTGTAGCTCGCTTGAGCTTGCCCTTAGCACCACGTGAATGTTCTGTGTTTACGTACAGTGTGTGAGTGAATGCGTGAGATTCACGTGAGCGTGCTTGTTGGGTTCAGTTCGCGGCTACATTCTGCGCATTGAGTTATATTATAAATATGAGAAATGCGCCATATAAATGCTATGCATTATTATTACTTTGTTTATTTAACATTAATAGGTGTTCGATAAGCTCTAAGGGAAAAGGAGTATGTTTTCGCATAGAAGACACTCAAAACTTTCAGAAAATCCTGAAAACCGAAAACCTCACAGATTTGTCACATTGGAAATGTCAGCAGAAAAAAAACCACGGTATTGTTAACTAACACTTTACAAAATAAAATATTATGAACCTGCGTGCTGCATCCTCTGAAGTCAATGTCATAGCTGCCATATTTCCTTGAACTTTTGTGTATGTCAAGTCTCGCAAATTATTGAATATTTCGCCACAAATAGTTGATGATGATGTATTTTGAACAGAACATATGAAACAAATAAATCGTTGCGAAAAGTGCTCGCGAGAATATGATTCCACAGAACCAATTTAATCTAAGTTTAATCATAGCAGATTGTTTGATGTTGTTATCCCCAATGTCAAAGTTCTGGTTTGGCACTTACTGCAGGCTCCAGCTCTCAACCGACTTGACCGATATGATTCAAATTTAAGGCCATACTCCAACTAAAGCCAAAGTGCCGTGAATACAAATCCGATCGTTAAGGTCACAACTATCAGATTTTTCCTCGCGCTGGGACCATACGGCGTTGAGGCGCGTCCCCTGGGTGGTGGATAGGGTCCCTCGTGAGAGGGGTGCACCGAATGAAATAAGGTGCCGTGAACCAACATGGTCTAAGGGAAGGTGACCCCGACAGAAAACTCCTGGTCCTCCTAGTAAGGGGGGGGGGGGGGCGTGGGGGTAGCTTCCCCACCCTGCAAAAAAGGAAATAGCTACAAAAACGCCGACGAAAAGACTAACAGTAATTCCTTTCCTGGAGGAGGAAGGTTCTTCTACTAGAAGACTTATGACGTCCTGTGGTGAAAGCCGGAAGTCTTCGGAAGCCACAGGACCGAGCCGCCTCTGATACAACCATGGGCACATGGAACGTCAAGACCATGTACCAGAGCGGCAAGGCCGCCCAGATAGCAGCGGAAATGCAAAAGTACAACCTTTCCCTGCTAGGTATCAGTGAAGCCAGATGGACGCAGTCTGGCCAGAAAAGGCTGTTAAGTGGGGAGATGGTTCTGTATTCAGGTCATGAAGAGGAGAATGCCCCCCATACAGAAGGAGTAGCATATGCATTGCTTTCAGTCACTTTCTTATCGCCCCCTCTCTTTCCTATCTCTTTTTGTTTGTTTGTTGTGTGTGTGCTTTGGCCACAGTAGATCTATGATCACTGGTCGATCATGCACATTTCTCTCCCCTGACAATGCTATAACCTACTTTACTACCTTCCATTGAATGAGTTAGTTAGATTAGCTACCCCCCCACCCGGAATATATCGCTTTCCTGCTGAATCAGTAAGTTACGGTCTTTGTCGATCTTCCTGTACTTCCGCGACCGCTGGTAATTTTAAGAATTCATGATCTTCAGTAAAATGTATCTCTTACTGATTTCGCAAGAGTTTAAACCTGTTTTATCATATAGTTACGAGCTAGTTATCACATTTTATGCTGCAGAGATCTGAAAACTGTGTAAAAAATGCACATCGCTGATCGTAACATGTCTATGCTGGTTTCTCGTTCACTCGATTCAGAGTGAACGAGTGTTTCTGCTGCGATTGAGCATTTGTCGTTTCCAATGATGCTTTCAGTTACGTAGACTTCGATGTGTGAGATGTGAATTTGACTGCAGTGCAGAAAGTGGGTTTAAATCAATGTTCTGTTTTACTGATGTAAAAGAAGGTGCGTGTTTCCGAGGTCACGCCCTCGTTGCACGATCGTTAGTAGTAAATACTAGCAGGTCGAGTGGAACTGGCATTGGGATTTTGACAGCATATGGAGTATTCTACTTTCTCGTGAAAAATTACTAGAAAGGGATGCCGAAGAACATCAGTACACGTGACACGTGTGTACACCACACCGATGACTCGTGACCTGCAGTATTGCGATACACTGATAGTCGGCAGGGCTCTGCCTTGTGACGTAAATATGCATAATTCAAAACATGACCGAGGCAGACGATAACTCAGCGACGGGTACAAAAATTTCGACGTTTGGCATTATACATACTGGCATTGTAAAGCTCTATACTTTTTCACACCACATGCGGATAAAATCACCCAAACAGGCAAAAATGGGATATTTCACACCCTAAAAAAAAAAAAAATGTCCAAAAGATACTAAATTTTTGGAACTATGTCTCACGGAATTGTTACTACACGAACATAAAGCAATTGCCCTGTGTAGGTCGTGTGTGTGACCAGTACCCGTCTCTGGTAGTCTCGTAATGGCAGCATGCCAAGTAATCGCCAAGACGATTGGTTGATCAGTTGGCTCGGCCTTTGTGACAATAAGCAAAATCCATGTTTTCTCAAAATTTTATCATTCTTCACACATCTGTCAAACACCCGTGACCCTTGATCTTTGCGATGAGTCGACTGTTAGTATATTTGATTAAGAAGTTTGCAAAACTGTTGATAATAAATACAATTCTATCAAAAATTGGCATTTTGCACACGTAATAATATTCATCCCCCGGGGATCCCCGCCCACCACCGATCCCAACAAGGGAAAGTGCATCTGTCTCCAGCCGAAGCACAATGGAGATATACTCAGGGGGTTAAGCCCGATTGAACTGTCAGAGCTACCGCCTTCTATCATTGTTGAATGCAGGGGAATATTGTCGTAAAGCACCTATCAGCAACAGAGGCTATAGCATGGTGCTCCGTATAATTATCTGCATATCAACAGTGGGATAGGGCTCAACGTGTCAAGAGCCGATTAACTAGGCCGGTAACCCTATCCTCCCGTTTAAGTAGGTCAAGGCCAAAGTGGAGTATTTCGGCAGCCACCAGGATCCTCTTCTCCCCCGACTCACGGCACTCAGGATTCAAAGGATCAGAAACTAAAGAGTATTTTTAAGGACCAATCCAACATGGTAAGACCTGGGTTACACTTGAATAATCGGACCAGTGAAAAAGATTGAACAACATATCTGCTGACGTCGTCCTAATCCTGGACAAAGATGATACTCTTTCGCTATCCCACTCAGTGACTGAACGCCACGCGGAGGCCGGTGCCGAAGTGGACGGCTAAGAGAG
This sequence comes from Semisulcospira habei, assembly GCA_036245525.1. Taxonomy (NCBI): domain Eukaryota; kingdom Metazoa; phylum Mollusca; class Gastropoda; family Semisulcospiridae; genus Semisulcospira; species Semisulcospira habei. The sequence continues at coordinate 175,519,809 of BTPG01000008.1, read as the reverse complement.
GAGGGAAATGGATCAGAAGGAAAAGCTTAAAAATATGAACAACTCTGAATGTTCTTAAAATAAAAACGCACGTGACCAATACTTTGATATGAAATCCTCTTGTTTCTTTTTTTCATTGACCAAAGTAGATCTATGATCATTGGTCGATAATGCACAATTCTCTCCCCTGACTGTGCCTTTTCTACTTGGTATTTTCTTTCTCAGAGGAAGGAAATGGATCAGAAGGAAAAGCTTAAAAATATGAACAACTCTGAATGTTTTTAAAATAAAAACGCACGTGACCAATACGGTAGACTTTGATATGAAATCCTCTTGTTCCTTTTTTTCATTGACCAAAGTAGATCTATGATCATTGGTCGATAATGCACAATTCTCTCCCCTGACTGTGCCTTTTCCTACTTGGTATTTTTTCATTTTTTTTTCATTATACATTATAATAGTATATATAGTATATTCATTATACGAATTCGTGTACTTGTGAAGGATCTTTAAATATACCTAGGTGTAGTATGGGAGTGAATTCCGTGCTGAAACGCCTGGATATCTAAAATTAAAATTTTGCTATAATTTCTGTAATGGGGCTTGTGGAATAGTCCTTGTCACTACAGTTCACTGATGACGAGGGTTAATATTGAATATTTAAGTAAGATCTGAATGTGTAGGAGACTTGCCGTGCGAAATTTGGCGCATTAGGCACATTTATTGAATTTGTTTCTTATTATTGGAGGTTGCACGTTTTATCGTCGGTGTAGGTGGGACCTGGAAGGATTAAGTTTGTAGCCCTGTGACTTGTTCATGTGGTTTTCACTGAACTTGTTCATAGTGTCGAGGCATAATGGTTTACATCAGTTAGTCCTAAATTTTAAACAGTAGTATACATTTACATAAATAGTTTATGTGAGGGTGACATTTAAACTGGTCGTCTGTTAGCAATAACACCCAACAGCTACACGTTCGATGGTTCATTACTGTGGAGGGAAAGTTTGAGACTGAATGGGCGGGGTTGGTTTTTTGACGCGTAGTTACCAACATATATCTTTTAAAGGGCTAGATTAGTTTTAGTTTTAATATATGCTCCAAAGTGAAATCTCACCAATGCATTGTTGCAGTAGACTATTGACTATTGCTTTAGAACGTGTACGCAGTTGTGTGAGAGAGAGAGAGTGAGCAGTGTGTGTGACTGTGTGCTCTCTCTAGTATGTGGCTGAGTCGTGTGAAACTGATATGCATACGGTTGTCGGTACACACACACACACACACACAGACACACACACACACACACACACACACACACATTGTGCTCACGATCGACGTCACACAGTAAGAAGAGCGGCTCCGCACATTTTTAGCATTTTGCAACATAATTACTTAATTAGTGACTTTATAACAACGACAGGGTGATTCAGCTCATCATGCCGATCAGTTCGGTAGCTTTTCGTGCCATTTGCGGTACCTTTTACTGGACTTTTCAAAACTTCATGGCACGCAAAGCACAGAGGAAGGCAGCCCTACGTTACCGCACTGTTAGTGTCAGCGGACCGGTGGCAGTCATACTCGTGTTTTTGGTCGGCTTTCTGCTCCGGTGCGGCGATGTCGAAGCGAACCCAGGCCCACCGAAACGACAGACTCTTTTGACATGCCAGGGGAACCAAGACAACCAGTCGCCCAGTCGTGAGACAAACGCAGTGTCTGAGCCGACTATTGCGGATGTGTTTAAAATGTTGAATGTGATGGACAAAAAGATGGACAGTATGAAAGCTACAATGCAGGAGCAGATGGACAGAATTCAGAGTGACTTTACTGCGGTGATGAAAGAAAACAAAGAGTTGAAGGAGAAAGTTACACAGCTGGAGGATAAGCTGGATGATTTGGAGGGGCGGAGCAGACGCAAGAATCTGATCTTTCACGGAATCCCCCACCCCCAGGGGCGCTCAGAGACTTGGGCGGACTGTGAGAAAGCTGTCAAGTCAATGTTGAAGGACGAGATGGGCATAGAGGAGGAGATCGAGGTGGAGCGTGCCCATCGTCTGAAGGGGGGCAAGGCGCCCCACCCCATCATCGTGTGCTTCAACAAGTACAAAGACAAGGAGCGGATCCTGTTTGAGCGCAGAACGCTGAAGGAGAACAGGTCCCGGGTCTACATCTCTGAGGACTTCACCCCTCGGGTGAGGGACGTGCGCCGCAAGCTGCTACCCTTCCTCAAGGAGGCCAAGCAGGCGGGGAAGAAGGCCTCCTCCGCTTCGACTCCCTCGTTGTTGAGGGAAAGACCCACGCATACGACGCTGCTACCCAGAGGCCAGTGGAGCGCAGGGGGCAGAAATGAGGGGCAGGCCGGCATGTTGACCCAGCAACCAGGAGAAGACAGCCCGTCCCTCATTTAGACCCCCAGGGCCCTCACCATGTGTCTTCAAAGGACGACTTACCTGCACACACACACACTCAAGTGCCCACACTCAAACCCACACCAGCACACTGTGATGATGAAAGTGGTAGTGGTGAAAGTGGTAGCTCTGTGTTTCGCATCATGGCATGGAATATCCAAGGTATTGTAAATAAGCTGAAAAGTGTTTCTTTTAGGCAGTTCTGTGAAAAGTGTCAAATTTTTGCATTTTCAGAGATCTGGTCATGTAAGCAAAATGTTATAGAGGATACCTTTCCAGAGTATCAGGTGTTTTTTTCACCACGTACACAAAAGTTGAAAGGGGGCGTAGCCGTGTGTGTACATAAATCTATAGCCTGTCATGTGTTGCGTTTAATGCAGGCAGCTGAGGATATTGTGTTTCTAAAGATCGGTAAGTCTGTTTTGAACTCTGCATCTGATGTTCTGGCAGCATTTGTGTATGTGGCTCCAGAGCGTTCTGTTGTATATGGTGAAGATAACGTTGATGGTTTTGAAGTGTTAGAAAACTACATGGCTCAAGTGTTACGTGCTCATCCTGAGCTGCCTTGGCTATTATGTGGCGATTTTAACGCCCGCACCGCCGGTCTGTCTGATACTGATTTTATTGACACTCACAAACCAGATAGGTGAGGCTAGCGCTGGCAGAATTGTCAGTACTCAAACCAAGGGGAATCACAGCGCTGGACAGACAACAGTTAGATCCCCTGCCCCCGCCTATCAGGCACCCAATCGCCAGCCCACAGAGAAATACGCAGGTATAGAATAAGACAATCATTTCCATTCCTAAATAAGAATGGATCAGGTCTCTTATATAACCCATGTCTTTCTCCGGAACTTAGGAAGTAGGCAGGAGAAACATACATACACAAACATGAAGGTGCGCTACTATATGTGGTCGGGTAAATACCCTGATTTCCCACAGTAGATGCACAGAACATTACACAACAATGTAACGATACAAATTTTGCCTCGAGTTATACATGATACTCACAAACCAGATAGGTGAGGCTAGCGCTGGCAGAATTGTCAGTACTCAAACCAAGGGGAATCACAGCGCTGGACAGACAACAGTTAGATCCCCTGCCCCCGCCTATCAGGCACCCAATCGCCAGCCCACAGAGAAATACGCAGGTATAGAATAAGACAATCATTTCCATTCCTAAATAAGAATGGATCAGGTCTCTTATATAACCCATGTCTTTCTCCGGAACTTAGGAAGTAGGCAGGAGAAACATACATACACAAACATGAAGGTGCGCTACTATATGTGGTCGGGTAAATACCCTGATTTCCCACAGTAGATGCACAGAACATTACACAACAATGTAACGATACAAATTTTGCCTCGAGTTATACATGATACTCACAAACCAGATAGGTGAGGCTAGCGCTGGCAGAATTGTCAGTACTCAAACCAAGGGGAATCACAGCGCTGGACAGACAACAGTTAGATCCCCTGCCCCCGCCTATCAGGCACCCAATCGCCAGCCCACAGAGAAATACGCAGGTATAGAATAAGACAATCATTTCCATTCCTAAATAAGAATGGATCAGGTCTCTTATATAACCCATGCCTTTCTCCGGAACTTAGGAAGTAGGCAGGAGAAACATACATACACAAACATGAAGGTGCGCTACTATATGTGGTCGGGTAAATACCCTGATTTCCCACAGTAGATGCACAGAACATTACACAACAATGTAACGATACAAATTTTGCCTCGAGTTATACATGATACTCACAAACCAGATAGGTGAGGCTAACTGTATCGTTACATTGTTGTGTAATGTTCTGTGCATCTACTGTGGGAAATCAGGGTATTTACCCGACCACATATAGTAGCGCACCTTCATGTTTGTGTATGTATGTTTCTCCTGCCTACTTCCTAAGTTCCGGAGAAAGACATGGGTTATATAAGAGACCTGATCCATTCTTATTTAGGAATGGAAATGATTGTCTTATTCTATACCTGCGTATTTCTCTGTGGGCTGGCGATTGGGTGCCTGATAGGCGGGGGCAGGGGATCTAACTGTTGTCTGTCCAGCGCTGTGATTCCCCTTGGTTTTAGTACTGACAATTCTGCCAGCGCTAGCCTCACCTATCTGGTTTGTGAGTATCATGTATAACTCGAGGCAAAATTTGTATCGTTACATTGTTGTGTAATGTTCTGTGCATCTACTGTGGGAAATCAGGGTATTTACCCGACCACATATAGTAGCGCACCTTCATGTTTGTGTATGTATGTTTCTCCTGCCTACTTCCTAAGTTCCGGAGAAAGACATGGGTTATATAAGAGACCTGATCCATTCTTATTTAGGAATGGAAATGATTGTCTTATTCTATACCTGCGTATTTCTCTGTGGGCTGGCGATTGGGTGCCTGATAGGCGGGGGCAGGGGATCTAACTGTTGTCTGTCCAGCGCTGTGATTCCCCTTGGTTTGAGTACTGATTTTATTGATGATAATACACACGTGCAGCCTTTACAGGAATTAACAGATCTGCTAGAGGATGTACCACAAAGCCCACCGAGGTCAAAAGATATTGGCGTAAACAGTTTTGGTCGGAAACTGATAGAACTATGTCAAGAGTACTGTTTGTTTATTGTCAATGGCAGAACGAAAGGTGACAGTGAGGGAGAAATTACGTGTGTGGCCAACAGAGGCAAAAGTGTGGTGGACTACTGTATTTGCTCTCAATCCGTGTTTGACCTAGTGACCGATATGTTTGTTGCAGACAGGTGCGAGTCAGACCATTTCCCCATTGTAACCACGTTTACTGCTATTCAGTCTGTTTATTCATGTGATGATGATGATTTAAATGATGATATAATACTAGAGGAAGGGGTTAAATTTGTTTGGAAAGAAAACTACGCTGAGTCCTTTTGGGCATACATTGAAGATAATCAGGAGACTCAATTTCAACACTTTTCGTCAGCGCTTGACTCGAGTGTAGAAGAAGGGTCGGCCTGTTTTGTAGCATTCATTCAGAAGGCGGCTGACAAAATGAGGTCAGGTAAGAAGGTAGGTGGTGAATCCCGTGCACAGCCGCCGTGGTGGGACTCGGACTGCGAGTTAGCAAAACAAAACAAGTACATACAGTTGAAGCAATTCAGACACACAAACACACATGACGACTTTGACATGAAGAAAGAATTTAAGAAGTTGTGTAAAACAAAACAAGCACGGGTTTTGAATGAGCTCAACGATGCATGTAACGATGCAAATTCAAGAACATTTTGGCAAAAAATAAAGTCTCTGACTGGCGTTAAGAAGTTGTGTTCTGATGTTATTTCACCACGCGTGTGGTATGATTATTTTCGTAATTTGCTAAATGTGGATCAGAATGTTGATGATTCAGGTTTCAGCAGACAGGCTGGGTGTTTTGAATGACCATATATTATCTGATGATTGTGATGGTTGTCACAATGCAAAATTTGACGAGGAAATCACGCAGGATGAAATTCGCAGTGCTATTAATAGTATGAAGAAAGGGAAAGCATCAGGCCCTGATGGCTTGCCCACTGACCTTTTTCGTCATGCAGGTGAAATCCTTGTGAAATTTCTGCATCCTTTGTTCAATCGTGTGTTTCAAAGTGCGGAATACCCTGAAAGCTGGACCATGGCTGTGATATTTCCACTACACAAAAAGGGTAACCCTAGAAATGTTGACAACTACAGAGAAATTTCTCTTTTGAACGTTATCAGTAAGTTGTACAGTTTTGTCATTAACAACAGGTTGATTCGTTTTTGTGAAGAGAATGATTGTATTCCTGAGGCTCAAGCTGGCTTCCGTAAAGGGTACAGTACTATAGACAACATTTTTTGTTTACAGGCACTAGTGCAAAAGTATCTTAGCAAGCAGGGTGGCCGTTTTTACACCATGTACGTAGACTTTTCTAAAGCTTACGACAGTGTGCACAGGACAAAACTGTTGTATCTCTTGTTACGTAAAGGAGTTCATGGTAAGTTGCTTCAGACACTGGAGAGTATGTACAAACATGTAAAAGCTGCTGTAAGGGTTGGAACCAAAGTTACCGACTACTTTGATTGCATGTCAGGGGTGCGACAAGGTTGTGTGTTGAGCCCACTGCTGTTTTCTATCTTTCTTTCAGAATTTGAGACAGAAATATCATCGTGCGATGCACGTGGCATTGATATTTTTGCGGACCCACTGGGTATTTTCCTTCTTATGTATGCTGATGATATAGCCATTGTCTCTGACTCAGATCTCCAAAAGAAAATTAATTGTGTAGAAAAATACTGTAAAAAATGGGGTCTCACTGTACAAGACAAAAGTGGCGGTCTTCAAAAATGGAGGTTTTGTGAAAAATTGTGAAAAATGGTTTTATGCTGACAAGCAGATTCAAGTCGAGTCCAGTTATACTTACCTTGGTGTGATATTTTCCTCTACTCTGAACTGGGCTAGATGTGTAGAAAACTTAGAAAACTTGCCAGCTGACACTGTTTTTCACATTTTTGATGTCAAGATTAAGCCCATTGTGCTATACGGGTCAGAGGTTTGGGGTTTCCAGAGGCATGATGTAATTGAGCAGGTTCATATAAAGGTTTGTAAAATGGTCCTTGGTGTTGGAAGAGATGTAAAAAACAATATTGCGCTGGGTGAGTGTGGAAGATTTCCTATGTATATTGATGCCTATGTTCGAATGGTGAAGTATTGGTGCAGACTTCTTACCATGTCAGAAAACAGATACCCAAGACAGTGTTACACGATGTTATGTATGCATGATGCCTCAGGTAGATCGAACTGGGCTACGCAAATAAAGACTCTGTTGTGTATGCATGGGTTTGGGTATGTGTGGGAAATGCAGTCAGTTGGAAACACTCCTCTGTTCATTCAGATATTCAAAGATCGGCTGATGGATTGTTTCCGACAGGACTGGCATGCATCCCTTACATCAAACACAGAATACTGCCATTACCACCCAGAAATACTTAGAGCAAGTTACATAGGGCAGCTGACTTCTTGTGAACTCAGGCGGGCAATTTGTTTACTTAGATGTAACCGTTTACCTTTAAACGGAGTATCCAGATTTGGAAAACCCATCACTAATCCAGAATGTAATTCATGTGATTGGCATAAGGCTGAAGATTTGTGTCATTTTCTTTTCGAGTGTCCAAAATATTCCCCTTTACGTAAAAAGTACATTCCACTGTTTTACTACAGATTTCCATCCGATCTCAAAGTTCAGCTGCTGTGTGGAAACCTACATGATAAACTGGTCTTTGAAGTTGCTATGTATATTTCAGGGTGCCTTAAATTAAGGAATTAGAGGGATTTGCTTTGAACTTTCGTTGTTTTTGTTTATTTATGTGCGCTGATGTAATGCTATGTGATTGTGTTCTTTACAACCACCTTCCTGTATTTTCTGGTTGTAAATTGTATTTTGTGTTCATATGGGCCTGATGGCCTGCAAAAACTGAAATAAATTTATTATTATTATTATTATTATTATTATTATTATTATTATTATTATTATTATTATTATTTATTACACACACACATACATACACATTACTATCACATAAAAATTAAAACCATTAATTACCGTTAAAATGCTGATCCGCATGTAATCTAATACATAAGAGAGAGATACTAAGAGAGTACTAAGAATCAAATTTCAATAAGGCCGCACCGATCTATAAATCTCGCCTTTATTGAAATTAAAATCTGTGACGCACCATAGCCTCTCTATTATCACATAATTACCCTTTTGTTTTTTGAAAAAGTGGCGACCATTATTAGTGCGGCCTTATTGATTTTTGATACATTAGTACTCTCTTAGTATCTCTCTCTATAACTATTGTCTCTGACAACACGTAAACATGTACTGTTAATTTGTTTTAATGTTTATGAACTTTATCCCTAAAGCTCTAAACCCATAATGTTTATGAACTTTACCCTAAAGCTCTGAATACAATACACACTGGACCAGGAAGTATAATTCGATTACAGACTAAAATCCCCAGTAGCTGACTGCCTTGCACCGAGTATATGGGATTTTACATAGTCTAAGATCCTCACGAGCCTAGATTTTTATAAGTGGACACAGGTCAGATCCTCAAGAGTCTTGGACTCCAGGCATAACCCGTGTTTACAAGTATTAGTCTACTTTTGTTTGTTAGCTCTCTCCTAGCGAGCAGGCCAACGGGTCTTATTTAATATTATTTTACTGCAAGTACAATTTCTGAAAGGTGACTGCCGTGTTTGTACACAGTCAGTACAAGGTCGACACTCTACCGTTCTATTATAAACAGTACTGACACACACACACACACACACGCACTGACACACACGTACACACACACAAACACATGAATAAACATACACGTACACACACAAACACATGAACACACACATACACACACGCACACGCACACACACATGACACCCGACATCAAAAACACACGGTTTGTAAGTACGGTCTCACGCCAGTGCAATATTATTTTAAGATTTTTATTCCGGGGTGTATACTGTCTTATACATGTCTGACGCGAGACATTGAAACCCACCAGCCCGTGAGAGGATAATAACCCTTATTGAATTTCACGCCCTGTTGGGTTAGACGGTGTACATGACTGTAGGCTTTTAAGCTAAAAAGAGACGCACCTCAGAAAATCATACCTTGCTTTATACAGACAACAGATCCTCAAGACCCCCCCCCCCACACACACACACACACGCACAAACACATCACACATACATGTATAAACAAAACAAAACAACAACAACAAAAAAAATAATGCCTACCTTGCAACACATGAACACACACCATTTACACAAAGGTAAGATTCCATGGCGAATCACAAGTTTGAATGCTGTTGTCGTCTATACATAAAATTAAGTACACTGTGTTACACATGGGCCCTTGCATGCGTAGGCTTTTGCTCAAAATTATGACGAGACTGTTTTTGGTGCAGGTGTTTATGACTCACTGTAGGCAAACAAACGACAGTTTTTCTATGTTAAATATACACAGACTTAAACAGGACAGGTATCACTTTAAATCACAGGTATACTGTTCTCTTTACATCTCTTTGTGAGTAGACTGTGGGTTTTTAGCGACATACGTTTTCCACGAGCCAGTCCAATACACTCCCGCACTCCCTAGGACTCCCTAAAATGTATGTCACGTTAACGTGAATGAGGACAAGTGAGGACTATTGTCTGCTGAATGGTCTGTCCTGTCTGTTGCTCATGTTGCTAGGAACAGAAGTGACGCATTTATACATTCACATACATGTCTTCATAGTCACCTCACATAGAGAAAGAGGTCTGATTTAAAAGTTTATATAGAAGTGCTATTACGTACCTGTCTCTTTAATCCTGTGTACAGTAACATAGAAAAGCTGACATCTTGTTTACCAGCAATGAGTCACGAACACCTGCCTGTTAGCACCGAAATCATTCTAGTCATAATTTTTCAGGAAAAGCCGTGCCTATGCACGCAAGGGTTTATGTGGCATAGTGTACTGAAATTGTATGTGTGTGTGGGCACTGTAATGACGCAGCAGGAAGGCTTTTTGTCATACAAGACATATACTCGAGAAAGGATATTAGTCGTGTTCACACATGACTGAATCGTCTGCACTGAGAATTCTAAAGGTGTGCGATTACATGTGCGCAGTGATAACCAGGCTCAAATGTCTTTTCATTGCTTCAGCTTTTTTCAGACATAAGTGCGTAACTGCACTGTCTCCGCAGTTAGTGTAAGAAGTGCGTGTAATGCACAGGCTAGACAAGGGATCAACACTGACTGCGTAATTCTTAAAGACCCCACGACACCCCCCCCCCCCACTTTAATCCCCCGCCACCATTACCACCACATTAGGGGGGAACAAGTTGGTTAAAATGGTACGATTGCAACCACGTTTGCACCAGTTTCATCAGCCTAATTTTATTGGCTCAAAGAATTTGGCCAATCTATGCCTAGAGCTTTCTCATATATAACCCAGTGCACAGCAACGTGTTACCAATCATGACACAACCATTTGGAGAAAATGCGATATTGCAAGCTGGTATTCTTCGTAAGCGACTTACCGTTTGTAAGAAAAGAGACAGTCTTCTCAAAAATGTATTACAACTCCTGGAAAATAAAGTACAGGACTTTAAAAGTGCTTTAACTGATATGGAAAATGAGATGGCAGCATCTACAGTTTTTTTTTGTAAAGTACAAAGATGAATCAAATGAGGTGGCGTTTGTAAAAGAGCTGGTATTTCACGGCAAACTTGAGAACAAAATAGGGAAAATTAAAGTTCATATCAGTGGATTGGATCAAAAGATACGTCATCAAAAAAGTTCTATAGAGAGGAATGAAAAAAAAATCAAAGCTCTCAATGAAGAAATGACACGAATTGAATTGAGCCCCTCAGTTCAAAATGTGGTTGCATCTATGAATGAAATGAGAACAAAGCTACAACAGCAAAATTAATCAATGGATACAAAGTAGTTTTACAATGATAAGTTGCTTACGAAGAATTGAAATGTAATAGTTTTGCATTGCTCTCGGTTTTTTTTGTACATACCATCAAATTTTGACACATCACAAGACATACTATTTAGTGTGGTGTGTTGGAAATTCACTTTCACAATGGTATGCGTTTACACAACGCAGCCCGGGAGTTCAAGTGTTTTTCCTAGGGATGTACCACAGCTCAGCACACATTCACACACAAACCACATCCGAGAGCAACACCTGTTTGGCTTCGACATGTGGTCTTTGGTACAAAGTTAGGTGGCCACGAAAATTTTTCATCTACAACTGAGCTGTCAAGGGTTGATGACCCTTCTGATGAGATTAATTAAGTTGAAACAGCTCCCCCGACTTTGCTCAAAGGTAAGTGTTTTATTTTTATTTTACTTGTCTGTAACTGTGTATCCAGGCTTTTGAAAACTTATCTCGGGCTGTATGTGGTGCGGCACAGACCGTGTGTGGTAACCAGTATGTTACTGTCTAGATGTTTCATTTGGCTCTCACTTGACCAGGGTGTGATTTATAATTTACTGCAAAGCCAATAATCACCAATACTGTGTCAGGTCTGTTCGCTTTAAAGGACAGGATTATTGTACATGACACCACAATTGAAATCTGTGAATCATGATATTAATAAGCCCACTGAGAGAGAGATAATATGGGACAGGTAAGTCTTGTCTGGGGTAAACTCAAAAACTATTTGGCAATATTGCTGGAGTGATGCAAACGTAAAAGGTTACTGTTCAGTGTAATTTCCTACAAACATGATTCTGCTTGATAACAATTTATACATTTGTTTGTCCAATAAAAATGACAGACGGACAAATCATACAAGTGCTTGATATCTCACACTGTTTCAAAGATGTTATGCATTTTACTGACTTAATATCACCCAAACAGACTAACATAAGCCTTTCAGCACCATCAGAAATATATGCTACATATAGTGTGACTTTGGATTATGTTGATGAGCATCCAGATGTGGAGCGCATGACAGTTGATTTAAAGACACCTACTTTTAAAGTTGATGATACCAACTATGGTTGGTTAGGGAAAGTTTGTTATAGCATATTTAAACAACTACGCAAACTAAATGTTTATATTGACAGTGTTACAATTAATAAAGTGGTATTACACAAGGTGAGCCAGCAGTAATATTTTTTCATTTATTATTTTGTCGGACAAATAAAAATGACGGACAATGTTCAAAACCCTGGCTCATCTAGTTTAAGAAACGTGTTTCACACAACAAACTTACCCATATCCAATACTAATAATGTTTATGAATCAATAGAAAACTCTTTTTCTGTCATACAGCAAAATCTTATCACAGGCAGTGTTAAGATTCAGATTGTTGCAAAAATCGAATTCACTAGATTGGGCGGTGAGGTAATTGTATCGTATATATCAACAAGACAACACACTGTTAACACAAGAAGAGAATTGGAGAACGTGTTTAGAGACAGACTATTACCAGACTTCCTCCAGGCGATTGACAGTGCAAAAATGAAGGGGTCTGGTTGGCACGAAGGACATGTACATGAACTACAACTAAAGCAGTCTAGGTATCATCCTATATTAGGTAAATCATGGTTGCCACTACCAACTGAGGTTGCAAACAAAAAGGCTGTTGTTAATATTCAGAACAATGACAACTATTGTTTCATGTGGTGTGTGCTTGCTAAACTACACTTTGTAAAAGCAAAACCTGAACGTGTATCTAACTACACCAAATTTGTAAATGAACTCGATTTTAGTGGCATTGAGTTCCCCGTTAAAATAGAGGACATAGACTTGTTTGAAAAACTAAATCCTGGTATATCTGTAAATGTGTATGTGTGGGATAATGAATCTGAGAACAAGTTGCAACCAATTAGAGTATCACCACTGGCACCAACCTATGGGCAGTCAGAAGATAAACATGTTGACATGTTGCTAATCGGTCCTACCTGTGATAACGATAACTTTCACTACACAATTATCAGAAATATGTCACGTCTAATTCATGGACATGGAACAAAACACAATGGGAAACAGGAAGTTTGTAAAAAATGTTTACAAAGATTCTCTTCTATTGCAGTGGCACACAAACATGTTTTACACTGCAGGTCACCTGATGATATACAAACTGTACTTAAGTATCCAGATCCTGATAGTCAAGTGTATTTTAAGAACTATGGGAATCAACAAAAGCTGCCGTTTGTAGTGTATGCAGATTTTGAATCATTAGTTGTTCAATATGAAGGTCCTGTTCCAGAATCATTACCAAAGACTATAAAACTAAGTGATCAAGTGGTGTGTTCTTTTGGATACATTCTTGTTAGGTCAGACGGTCTTCATTCAGAGCCTGTTATCTACAGGGGTGAAAATGCAGCATGTCTGTTTTTAACAGAAATGAGACACCTGTATAGTCAGGTAGTACAATATCTCACAACATGTCAGATGCCTCTGGTGATGACAGAAGAAGACAAACTAAAATTTGATACAGCTGAGACGTGTTCGATTTGTGAACAACCTCTGGGATGTGATAAAGTTCGTGACCACGATCACATAACTGGATGTTACAGAGGTGCTGTTACCAATCTTTTTCCACAATCTGAAGGGATATGATTCACACATTATCATGCAAGCTGTAGACGAGTCGTACAAAAACATAAGTTGTATTGCCCAGACAACTGAGAAATACTTGACTTTTAGGTTAGATAAATTAGCATTTTATGACTCCATGCAACATTTGTCTTTAGGATTGGCTAGTCTTGCAGAAGGACTGACTGAGTATCCAATAACGAGTAAATATTTTGAACCAGACTTGATTAAGAAAGGTGTCTATCCGTATGAATACATTGATCACTGGGTTGTGTTTGAAGAAACAAGACTGCCACCAAAAGAGAAATTTTATTCTACACTAACTGGAAAAGGTATTTCTGACTGAATACCAGCATGCACTTGATGAGTGGGGGAAGTTGGGGTGTCAGACGATTGGTGACTACCATGACCAGTACTTGAAAGCTGACGTTTGCTTGCTAGCAGACGTATTTGAAAGTTACCGTGAAAAGGGTTTGTTACACTACAAACTTGACCCTGCTTGTTACATAACTAGTCCTGGCATGTCATGGGATGCATTTTTGAAATCCAGTAAGATATCTATAGACCTGTTGTCTGATCGGACGATGGGTGAAATGGTGGAACGTGGATTGAGAGGAGGGATAAGTATTGCAGCGAACAATTATGCCAAGGCCAACAACAAATATCTAGATGACCTTGACCAGGGTTTTTGACCCCTCAAGGTCAAGGTCATTCATTACCTATGTAGACGCTAACAGTTTGTATGGCTGGGCGACGTGTGAGTTATTGCCCTTGAAAAACTTTTGTCTGTATGATTTGTCACAGTATGATGTAACAGAGTCAGGGTTAACAAACTATATTATGACTTTTGACCGAAACGACGCGAAGCTGTTGAGAAAATGAGTATGACAGGAAAAAAAGAAGACACTAAACTTGTACCAAATCTAAATGACGTTTGTCACTATCGATTGCTGCAGTTTTACATCAGACACGCGTTAGTACTAAAGAAAGTTTACAGAGGCATTCAATTTGATCAGAGTGCTTTCATGAAAGATTACATAATGAAGAACACAACATTGCGTGCCAGAGACGGCAACACTGCATTTGACAAAGACTTCTTTAAGCTTATGAACAATGCCTGTTTTGGCAAGACAATGGAAAATCCTCATCACCGCAAAGATGTGAGACTGGTCACAACTGAATTGGGCGCAATTAAACTTACAGGCAAGCCACAGTACACAGGGTACAAAGAATTTCATTCATCATTGTATGCAGTGTCACTCAAAAAAAAGATTGTCAAACTGGACAAGCCAGTATTCATTGGTATGGCAATTCTTGAGTTGTCAAAACTGTTGATGCTTGAATTTTATTATGATTACTTCAAACCAAAGTATCCTGAGTGTCGATTGTTATACACTGACACTGACTCTATGATCATTGATGTGTGTACTGAAGACTTTTATGAAGACATGAAAACAGAGTTACACATGTATGACACATCTGATTATCCTAAAGACCATCCACTGTTCAGCACACAAAACAAGAAAGTGCCTGGGAAGTTTAAAGATGAACTAAATGGTGTGCCAATAGTTGAGTATGTTGGACTGAGATCAAAAATGTATTCTATACTGCACCAAAAGGGAAGTCAGTGAAAAGCCAAAGGAATTAAAAAAACAGCAATAAAAAATAAAGACATACGTCATGAACATTACAAGCAAGTGTTAGATGGTGCATTAATGCCTGATTATCCAAACAAGTCACTGAGATCAAACAAACATAATCTTGAAATGATCCAAACACACAAAAAGTCACTGACAGTTGGAGACACGAAACGAGTGTTTCACAGTAAGGAAAAGGCTTATGCACCCGGACATTACAGGCTCAAATTATCTGAAGACATTTGTGATGAACTGGTTGATGAATTAATTGATGACTTAGTTACTGAAATGAGTAACGGTGTCTGGGGGAATAATCTGTAATTCTTCTCTGACAAATGCCCTCTGTGGGGCCGGGTCATACAGGTAATATATTGTTGCATCAGCGCCAGGGACTATTTTTTTTATATTATGAACGGATGTGGACCAGATGGGGTCTGTCGCCCTGCGCTTTATGTCATTTTCAGCCTCCCCTGGCTGATATAAATATCTCACCTGTTTGGTAAATAAACTTGTGTCAGGTGCCGGGGTTGGGGTTGGGGTTGGTCCTGTTTTTGGCTCTGTAATTGTTTTCAATTTAATAGCATCAGCAGG